>CM056377.1:44413135-44700660 GCA_029718625.1 Synaphobranchus kaupii | reverse complement strand
ATTTTTGCCCGCAGTATGCAAGCACTTAGACAGGAAGTATAGCAGGAGACTGAAGTAAGAGGTCGGCCCGTTTCTTTGTTGCTGTTTTTTTCTCCACGCTACCGTCAAGGTGAAAATGTAGGGGTGGAGTCCGGAATCAAAATCTGCATAGAGGGCAATGTGTGTTACTACTTCGCCTGGTGGAGGGGGTTCAGCACAAATGGAGGCCAATTAACCAGACTGGTTCCACACCTGCCTCTTCGGCGAATGGGAACACATTCACCGGTCGCACTGGATGAATGCTAGGTCGGGGTCTAAGATTGTCAATAGAAGGAACTTCTGTTCTGTGTACGTGCCCTGTGCTAAGGAGGCTACTTCACTTTAGTTTTAAGGAGAAGAAAAAAAGGCTTCGCTTCTTGGCTTTTCAATGGCTCTTCTATGCCGCCGCATGATGTCAAGTGGATATATCGTGCACAATCCTCAGAACAAATTTCAAGTTCTGAGTCCAAGAGATGAGATGAGATGAACATGGGATTAACTGATGAGTTCATGAGATGAGTTCATGAAATGAACAACTCTGTTATTCGCCTGAAATGAGCTTGTGTTTCTGACGCATGTGAAGAATGTATAAATTAATTAATTAACTTTTTTTTCTTTTTTCTGTTTTTGGCTGTACAAATATATGGACTGGAACAAGCAGATAGTGAATAATAACCGTAACTCAGATGATGAGCACACTTGCCCGTCCAAAACCAACACAGGCCTGCCTTTCTCCATGCCAAGCTGAACCTAGATCAATGACACGCACCTCCGGCCCTCAGATGACTGTCTCTTTCCATACGGTGCTGGCAGAAGTGAATTTGTTTTTAGGCATAAAACTCAGACATTAGTTGTATTTCTATGGATGCGAGGTGGCAGACCTCCAAGCCAGTCTCACCACCACACCCCAAATTTCTGGGTTTTGCTCTATGGCACCGGTCAGTGAAAGCTCAGTGTTTAGCATATGCTCGTAAGTGTTGTATTGAGTAGGACGACTTTTTGGAATGGGTGCGGAAACGACACAGGATTAGAAGAATGCAATTCTGCAATTTGTGTTTCTGGGCCTAGAAAATGGAGACAACCTTGGCCATGATCGTACTGAGGCCTCTAACAAGTTACATTCACAAACCACAGGGTCGCAACCAAAAACTGTACTGTCTTCTGTCGGCAAACACTGGTCTTAAGGAAAACAACTGTGTGTGGGCGTGGCAGACCTCCCAACCCCCCCCCACCCCACAACCTTTCTTTCTCCTTTGTGTTTGCTGAGATGTTAACAATGGCTTGCATTAGAGTAAACGGATAACTTTGACTAACATTCCACACGCTAAACACTGCAAAAATGATGATACGGACGTTCTTACAGGAATACGAAGCTTACCATTTTCAATTTTTCCAGCATTATGATATCATTTTGAAACATCGGCATAAAGAGATATCACACAGAAGAGACTCTGGAGAGATATTTGTTCCATTGCATATCATAGGACAGGATATTTACCTTCTGTTAAAAGGCGCCATGGGGGTTACTGAGGGAAAGCAACACCCAGGGAAAGTATTTGGTTGGACTTGCCAAGCATTTGTGAATCAGGCTTGGAAAGCCCACTTCATTGGGCCTGGAATCAATCAGCACGTGTCCTTAAATTTGACTTTACAAATAAATGCAAGTGTTGTTTTTTTTCCCCTCCTCACAAACACAGATTTGCTGTGTCAAAAAATCACAGATTTTTGTGAGTGCTGAAAAGTACAACACAAAATGTTTAATTAATCCAGGCTGTGTGATATGATGCGTGATCAACTAACCCCCCCCCCCCATCCATATCCGCTCCGCTCTCCCTTGGTCGACAATTTGTTTTGACCCTCAGGCATTCGCATAGGATTACACATTTGAATTTTCGAAAAGTTCTATTCCAACTGAATGCAGAACATGCTAAATGATGATTGGGATGGGAAATGGTGGTCCTTCATTTTAGAGACCAGCACCAGGTGCCCTTTGAGTCTCAGCAGCAGACTGGGGAGTAAAGGGGAGAGAGGCGGGCATGCTGACCGCAGCCCCCGTGGAGCCCTCCTGGACAGCCTGTGTTTTATTGCCGGCCGGCTGGGGTGGGGAGGGGGGGAGGGGGGGGGGGACGTAGAGGCCGTTTGACGGTAGGAGGGAGCGTGTCCACGGGGACACGTGGCCCCCCTGTCCGTTCCCGGTTCCCAGGGCCAGGCTGTGGTGTGTGGCTGTGTGTGAGTACAACACTCAGAGGTGTGCGGATTGCAGCTTCCCTCCTGCTGCTTAACCTTTGGCTGGCAGCTGACCTAGCAGCCGCTGTTTGTGCAGTTCCCGTGGGGGGGTGGGGGTGGGGGGGGGGGTAGCTGTTGTTGCTGTCCTAACATGTGGAATTCTCCTTAGAGACGGTCATTCACACTGGAGTTTGATCAGTGTCAACCTGTTGTCAGACTGTAAAAAATTAAAAATACATATATCCAAAAACCAGTACTTTGAATCACTAGGGGACTCTATTATCGCAAACACTAAGAATTATTTTATATTTATATTTGTCAAGGGGTTTGAGCTCCCTTGAAAAAGAGAGAACCTCTATAACATGAGGCAAAGATTCAACTGGAATGGTCTTTTTGAGGCCTGTAAGGAAAATAATATATATAGTTCTTTATTTTTAAGAAAATTGCTAACAGATAACTTAAACCAGCCGCAGCCATGTTGTTTAGATTTAAGAAGAACATTTTGCACTGGGAAATGTAAAAAATGTAATGTAATGCAAAGGGGATGGACATTGCCTTTAAAAGCAGAGCTTTAATTTCACATTCACTAAAATATAGGGAAGGGAGGTTGAGGCATCTCATGTGTGAATATTTGAGGAGAAAGTTATTATATATTCATGCACAAGAATGCCCTGTAATCTACAGACAACTTTGAAGGGATAACTAGAGGCTTGGCACATCAATGACATGCAGGGCTTTTCCAAAACCAAGAAAGCAAAAACAGGCAATATTCCACACTCAATTCCCCTCTGTGTTCATGTAAAATTCAGTACCTTGCATATGTCATGTTTATTTAAAATTGTTTCGCTAATGGCAGTTATGTTGCCTATAAATTCATGAATAAAATGTGATTTTGCAGTGTTGACTTAAAAGTACATATCACTTGCTGGCATATATTCCACACAAATAAAATTATTAACAGAAAATAGAAAAAGAAAATACTAAGAATCCTGATCAGAATTGCAGAATCAGTTAGTGCTTGAAATACTGACTGCTACTTTCAGGACTTTCTGACGCAAACATCCCCAAAGCGTTCGAGAAACCGAAATGGCGCTTGTTTTGCAGCCAGTCAGACGGATGCACATTCGCAGTGTTACGCTGGCTGTGAAAAGCAAGGTAAACAAAGCACAGAGAGTCATGTAATGGCTCATTTCATGAGTTAGGCTAGCACTCGTTAGCAATTGTAACTTTATCAAATAGGCACTGGCTGAGTTTACGTAATTTTAATTAGTTACATAGGAATACAATTAAACGCATATTTGTCTGTGTGTATTTATGTCTGAGCGGTTTTATCTGATGAGGTCTGGGTAGCGTTTGTGTCTGTGTACGTATGTGTATGTTTGGGCATGCATGTGTATATCTATGTTTGTGTGTTGCGTGTGTATGTCTGAGCATGCATGTGTATATTTATATCTGTGTGTGTGTGTGTGTGTGTGTGTGTGTGCTCTCATTTCTGAAATAAAAGGGTTTTGAGAACGACGCACCGCCCTGCAGATGGAATTGATTTTATGGTCTTATGCTTGTGCTTCAGCACCTACATGTGCTGACTGCTGTGGGCGATCTGCTATTTTACATTAGAGTGCGGTCCAGTGGACAAATGTAATACAAACCGACCGTGGCAGAGCAATAACAACAAAATGATTACAGTGGACTTCCTCCAAAAATACTGCTTGATATTCACAAGAATCGGGGCGCAAGGGATCGGGACGGATCCACCGGGATGAGTTGACGTGGGAGGGATAACAGTAAGTGATCCCAGGGTTTCAGACCAAAGAACCTGTCCAAAAAAATCATCCTTCCCCATCTCTCAAGCGATGTCTCTGTCACGGAAAACGAGAATAATGCCGTTGCTCTTTTTCGTGCTAAGTCCGGAGCACGATGGATAACGTGCTACGGACACGTGCTGCGTACGGACACTCGTGCCTCGTCTTCAGGGAGATCATCTGTGACAATGAAAGGTCATGTAAAATTGTAAACGAAAGGACACGACATTGTCAAAGCGCAGAAATGTTACCATTTTATCGATCATTTCGAATTATTTCGATGAAAAGGAGAGAAGATAAATTGGGGAAAGTGAAGCCCTGGGGCCCATTAGCTTGGCCCTCCCCATAAAATTTTATGCGACTTATGAGGGCCACTGACTTGCTTAGCACACCTACATTCCCTGGCTGTCATTTTCAAACACTTACTACTTTTATCCAAGAGCGTAATGAGTGTTATGTGTGAGATGCAATTCAAAGAGATTTCTCCCCTCCGGATACAGCCGACCAAGAGGGGTTTCATTTGTTGATCCTAAAAATGCCTTAGTTGTGAAATTACCACGCAGAACTCTTCCCTTTAATTGTATTGTGGGATATATAATGTGTTTTCTGCCAAAAAAACATTATACACTCCCTGTGATCTGCCTCCAAGTAATTACACACCAAAACGACATTTTAAAGGACTGAGGAAATAGACGTATCGCATATGTGCCCTGATATTTCCACTTATCTTGGTAAAGGCTTTGGGTGTCTGTTGCAAAGTCTGCTATCAACAGACAACCGCATTTGCATTTGGAGCGTGATTGGAGATGACAGTAATGGTGCAGTAGACTTGTTACACTCTACACGAAGACTTAACACACTTTAATAACAGTATGCCCCTTACATTTAAATGTGCAATACTGAAGCCATTCAAGGTATATCTATCACAAAGGCACAGCTCCGGGTTCCAATTTTGAATTCAACCCGGCAACCTCCATTACCTGTGTCACTTCACATACGTAACTGCTACCTAAAGTGGCGCTTGAAAACGCAGCAGCGCAGTAAAACGGGCTGGCCCGCGATTCTGCAACATCAGCGTGAAGCGCCTTGAGAGAGGAGCGAATGTAAGACGGTCCAAAGCAATCGCGCCTGATTGTGATTCAAAGTGACATTGTTCTCCTGTGAAAGCCAGTCTTGTGTTTTGTTTTGTAATAGTATAGGTTCATTGGCCCCCGTTGTCCCCTCTTGGGGATTCTGGGTGAAGTAAGGGCAAGGTTGTGCCGTCCCCTGCCTGTATCTCTCTGGCCCGGTGGGGAGAAGATCTGGGATGGCACTGGGCCACCGTTTGCCGCTCTTCTCACGGCACGCGGTTCAGCATGGCTCCCCGCTTCCTCTGCCCAATGACCCAGTGCCAAGTGTTTACTTTTCTACTTTTGAGTGAGTTATTTGTTGGGAGGGGGGTAGATTGCCAGAAAAATGCCCGGACAGACAGAGACAGATCCACCCATCCTACCCTAATCAACCAATCAGCTTTGAACTGATCTTATGATTGACACACCCCATCCAGCACTTGCCATAAGCATGATCAACAAGCACATGGACCCATTCATCTCAGTATAATGATAGGGGGTGAGGGGGTTCGGTCTAAGAAATCACTCCCTCCAATGCATTTAGAGATAGGCGTCTGTACTGTGGAACCAGGTCACTGTTGGCCAGATGAAAGTGTTCCTGACTGAAGCAGTAATGACTCTTTTATATAACTCTTTTGCCCCTTGAGGAAGTGCAATAATCCGACAGAGGAATCGTTGCCGATTGCTGTCGGGAGACGTCAAAATCCAGGCCGGCGTTCACTTATCGGCTCGGTCAAAAATAATCGATTGAGATCTGAGCTGGAATGCGAACTGCAGTGCGTAATGGGTCTTTAGGGCCGGGATTGGGAAAGAGTGACCCCCAAATCATGAGAAAAAAAAAAACAGCTTTTTTATCCCTTAGCGCTACTGTGGACCGGACCCAAAACGCGCGTGCAATCCGGCCAATATTTTGACAGTGCTGATCACCGCTGCCATCTCCCTGTAACGGCACCTGTAAATCTGTTCATTGTTCATTCAGGCACTACAATGAGAAACAGACAAGATGATTTAATGATGCTTTGCCCCGCCCTGCCCTGCCCTGCCCAGCCCCTACCTGGGGACAGGCATTTTACATTTACCACACAGCCAGTGAGGAATTGTAGCGGTGCCAAGCTGAATAAACCATTTTCGTTCGAACAACCCGTTTCGCAGGCGGGCTGACTCGCAGCCAGTATTACTTACAAAGCCTGACAGATGTTGGCAGATTTCTTCGCTCTCATTTGAATGTTGAATGCAATCCGTCGTGTTCACTTACTGTTAACTTGTGTATTGTTATTAATATTTCATTGTAACGTCGGGGTATGCGCAGCACTAAAACAGCTCCTACTAGGGAAATTAGAAGAATGAAAAAAAATCTATAAACATATGTCAAATGCATTTTCCGTTTGCTTTGCATGACCAAGTCCTTAATTACAAGAAGAAGAAGAAGAGGGGAAAAAACCAACAACCACAGTGACTAATATTGGAATGAGACCAGACTTGCATTCTCAGCCATTCAGAAATGCAAAGCTGTATGTATGAAGACAATTCACTACACATAGCCTGCTTGGGGATATAGAGATATAGTATAGGGGATGTATAGTGATATAGGCGATACCTGACTGGGATCTGAAAGCATTCTGGCTATGAGCCTTGTTCTTTAAGGACTATGCAAGTCTTCCACTGTGAATCTGTGAGGCAGACACATGGGAATAGTCCTGCATGCCAGGGTAGGAGGATGACTGAGTGTGTGGAATGCAAATCTCCAGCCTGGAATGCGGACATCGGACAGCACAAAAGAGCAGCTTCTCATCAGCACCGCTTCGCCTTTCCGCACTAAGATGAGAGCAAAACCAGATGCTTCCTTTTTGGCTCTTTAATTTGTTGACAGAGGTAGTCCAGTCAGGGTGTTTGGTGTTGTTTTATGCTGTAAACTGTTAAGCTGTTAAGCCCTCAAATATCACCCGGTCTGGCTTGTTAGGGAGTGTAGTCAGGCTCTGACTTCAAAATGCTCCTACATGCAAATTAATGCTCCTCGAAGCTCTCTCTCTCTCTCACTCTGTATGTGTGCATGTGCGCGTGTGCGTGCGTGTGTATGTGTGCGTGCGTGCGCGTGTGTGAGTGCGTGTGTGCGGTAGACCATGGTGTTTGAGTGCATTGTGACACTGAGACGTTAAAGTGCAGAATAACCCTTGACCCCACGCAGCATTTATCTGCGGCAAGAGAGTGCTTGAGTTGATGGCCCCTTAAAACCACCCCGCTAAAATTATAAATAAAAATCTAGCCTTTGTAAACCCTGGGGAAACCCCCCAGAAAAAAAACACCCCAAAAAAATACAGTACTGGGTCCTCTCTGTCAGCGCAAGTTAAATTCGCTCTGATAACACTCCCCAGGGACTCTTCTCCTACAAGCGTTTCGCTTTTCTCACGTGCAAGCGCAGCTGCAGTCCGCCTCTGTCCTCTAATCAAATCGATGCCGTCGTCCTCTCAAACGCTTGGATAATAGGGACCGTAAGGCGGGGGTGATTTATGACCTCGAGCCGTGATGTTTTTTTTCTTTCAGCCGGGCCGAGTCTTTGAAAGACTTTCGTTGTCCTTTTAAATTGCCTTAAAACATGTAACGCTCCTCGTATGTTATGCTGCCTCCTTTGTAGGACTGTGTCAGGATATTTTAAAGCATTGCTCATTTGGAGTGGTGCCTGGTAGAGGTTTCATGCCAAATTGAAAAGATAAACGTGTAAAGATAAAAATAAGTCACGGCTCTGAGTAGATATTTTTACATCATACGGTGTGCAGTCATTATTGTGTGTAATTTGTTTACTTTAGTAGAGACCTTTAACATGATGCATTTCTTCACAAGGCAACTTGCCTTTTTAAAAAAAAAAAGTTTAAATTAAATTATTTACTGTTAATATTAATAATATATAATATCACTATTATTAAGTAAAATGTCATGATTTTGCCCTCATGGGCTGCATATCTCTCTTCATCAGTCAGGTCTGATCCGCACATCAGAAGGAGAGTTCTTCATCTCTCCACTCCCCAAGGACTTAGCTGCAGAACACAACTACAGCGCCCCCAGTGGACATCACCCGCACGTGCTCTACAAGCGCTCTGCGGAGCAGCGTATTCATGGCAGCACAGTGACCCCTGACCCCCCGAATCCGGCCTATCCGTACCTGCGTAACCACCCCCGCCAGCACGGGAAGCTACAGCTGCAACACTTCTGCGGACGTCGCAAGAAATGTATGTAAGGGAACTTCCTGTTGCATCTGCTTCAACTTGATTTATTCATTTATTACATTTTCTTATAAAATATATTTTCAAAGAAATGTCTGATAAAATAGTTTTTTAATAAGAAAAATGTGTGATTAATTATATCATGCAGTGATAAATTATATTGGGTAGCTAAGTGGCATGCTGGATGCAGTTTAGGAAGGTACAATCAAAATGGTGGCATTGTGGATTGCCTTGCAAAAAGGTACAAAGGTATAAAGCACTTACTGTATCTTGCAGTATTTTGTCATGTGTTGTGCATCCCTACATGGAAGACGTATTTATTTCACCTTGCACGAGTTGTGTACCTCTTATTTTGTAATTTAGGAAGGTAAATATGTAGTGAATGATTGTGAGGAATACTTATCTGTCAATACAGAGTGTCCTGGACATGGACAGGAATGTGAGTCTACTTTCAAAGCATGCCTTTCTCCCTTGCATCTCCCTGCAGATGCTCCCAAACCCCCCCCAGAGGATCGGCTCTACACGCCTGACGAGGCAGGCAGGGCCAAACGCTCGCCTATCCCCGCCAGCACGGTGGGGGGCCTGAATGTTGAAACGCTGGTGGTGGCGGACCGTAAAATGCTGGAGAAACACGGCCGGGAGAACGTCACCACCTACATACTGACCGTCATGAACATGGTGAGCGCCGAGCAGGCATCCTGCAGGGTTCTGTTTTTTTTTTATTTTTATTTTTTTTTGGTGACTGTGTGACATAATTCTAATTCGAATATTTTTAGTACGGCGCATTAATGGGAATGCAAACAGCACTTCATCGGTGCCCTCGACCGTGCTGAAGAAAACGTGAAAGGCAAAGCAATAACACGAACGCGGCTTAAATAGACATAAGAAAACGACTGAAATAAATAAGTGCGCTTCAAGCGTGTAGGATTTCACCACCGGCGCTCTTTGGGAAATAAAAGGGGATCAAGACAATGGAAAAATGGTTATTCCAAGGCACTCACGTGGATTTAAAAAGCCTTTATTCTCAGGGCAGGAATGTTACAAAACTGCTGACGACCAACGCGTTGTGGCTGAACAGCCTTTTATACTTTCAATATTCCCTGAAATGTGTAGACAACAATTTAATAATAAGTTTACAATCATTGCACTTGTCTCACTGAATAGGTGGCAGTGATGTGATGTTTTTTAAAATTTTTATAAGCGCGTCTTGTTATTTACTGACATATAATGTGTTTGTGTAGCTGCTGTACAAACATAGCAAATGACTGCTCGTAATGCAGAGAAAGAGTGCAATACGTACAACAAACTGTTAGACAGTTTGATATCGAGATCGTGCTTGTGGGAAGACAGAAACCAATTTAAACTGAAATAACATTTGAGAGCATACTTTTATCCAGAGCAACTCACTAGGCTGTCATGGCAATACAGATAGCATTTACTAGTTTTTGTTTTTAATACAGATAGCACTTATGCACTTCATCAGAGTAGCATGAAAAATGACACGGATATAGAACAGGAAATAAGACTAATGAAAAATGCTACGGTATAATCATAGAGGTACAGGTACAGTGTACTTGCAGTGGCTACAATGTTCATGAAAGAAAACTCAACTTTAATACTTGCCTCAGACTAAATTTTATTGTTTTATTATGTTATAAAATCTGAAAAAGAGCTGTAATTTAATGTTGAGTCTTCCTGTATGGTGAGAGTGTTTTACTTTTTCCCCATAGGTTTCCAGTCTCTTTAAGGACGGCACCATTGGAAAAGATATCAATATTGTGGTGGTCAGCCTTCTGCTTCTAGAGCAAGACCCCGTAAGAAAACACTATTTAGAAAATGCATCAAATAATGTATTTGGAACTGACAATGCACAAGTCCAGAAATGGTATTTATTTTCTTTTACATAAACAATCAGACCAAGAGATATCAAAGTAAGTGATATCAGGAAAGATGGCCTTTTACTCCACAGTGCACTCCTGCCAACAGACACAATCTCTGACCTACCTTAACATATGCTAATGATACCTGACAAGCATATGGTTTGGATACGCCTCTCTCTGTTTACCTATTACCCTGCATTCTCTGTGTTGCTATGCAGCTGGGACTGTCAATCAACCACCACGCCGACCAATCCCTTAACAGCTTCTGCCAGTGGCAGTCCGGCCTAATGGGGAAGAATGGGAAGCGGCATGACCACGCCATCCTGCTGACCGGACTGGACATCTGCTCCTGGAAGAACGAACCGTGCGATACTCTGGGTAAGTCCCTGTCGGGGTGGGGGGAGGCGGCTAGGACGGGTTTCGATGTCGATGTTATGACGGTTCCTCCGGTTACCAGCGCCAAAACCTGGGGGAGGAGTTAGGCCAGGGGTCTCAAGGTGGCAGGGAGGGATGAGGAGCAGATTTACAAAGCGTGAGGTCATGGATTCGGCCCGCTGGCATCACTCCACGCTCCGCAGCTATTCCCGCCGCTATTCCCGCCGCCAGCTCTGACTCCCATCGCACAAAACTACTTTGGATGTAAGTGACAGCTAAGCTAAGACTAATGAACTGTGGAAAGCTTCGCTCCGCAGTCATGTATTCCTGGGCCTTTGTGGTGAAGATGATGCACGCCATATTACTGTTAAAGCATTAGGCCTTTTTTTGCAGTCATGTGATTTTGGTCCAGCTGGCTACACCGTCTCCCACGTAGTCAGCTAGCTGGGAGCCCCTCCCCTCAGTGTACAAGAGTGACTTATAAACTAATAAAGTCCTCTGGCGGGTATGCTACGAATCAGGATCACTGAGTTAGCTGGATAACTGCACTGAGTAAAACCCTCTCCCTGAGTAAAAAACTCTCCCAACTCTGGAACACGGACTGAAGTAAAAAGAGCTGCTCCGGGTTTTACTCGGTCCAGTTATCCAGCTAAACTCAGTTACCCCGCCTCGTAGGAAACACCCCTGATGCCATTACTGCAATGTTTACGCTCCGAATTGACAGTGCGCATTAGGCAGTATGCAGTCCCATAAAGCAATGACACGGCTGCGCTAATAGATTAGCCGTTCAAAACCCGGGGTTATAAAACAATGGTTTAGAGTGAAGACCGCGCGCGATAAAGAGCAGCACCTCACTCCCGCATTTCTCTCCGCAGGTTTTGCCCCCATCAGCGGGATGTGCAATAAATACCGGAGCTGCACTATAAATGAAGACACCGGACTGGGCCTGGCTTTCACAATAGCCCATGAATCAGGACACAAGTATGTTGTAAACCACCTAATTTGACCGTATATTTACATCTGCTGCGGGGTTGATTTACCTTTTACGTCGTTTTAAACGCCGCTATAATGGAAGCCGTTATTCAGAGCTTAATCCGAGCACTTACTTTAACGATTTCATAAATATCCCAGCCGCTGTACGTCTTGAAACTGTTTTTAGTGGGATGAAATGCAGCCGCTACCGTACAGTATGTCAAATGCATAATGTAGTGTACAAAATATTAAAAAAGGTCCTTATTGGACTCATGCAAAACTATTTTAGAGTTTAAGGGACACTGAGTACTTTACTGTTTATTGGTTAGAGAAGTTCCCTGAAGGTTATGCGGTTTGGTCTCTGGATGGATTCACTGATACAGTACGCAGTGTTGCCAGATTCCCGAATTCCCCCTAACAAAAAAAAATCTGAAAACCTGCCTTTAGGGGGTAAATCCCCCAATCTGGCAACTCTGACAGTCCCCGCTTGAACAGGTGTTTCTCATGAATGGCTGCAAGACTTATCCGGCTGTATGAAAGGAGAGAGTGTAAGATGGAAGCTAACAAGCTCTCCCTGGATCATCGTGTCTCCTGTACACTATGAACGTGCTCTATTTTCATATATAGGATGCTAAGAAGTGTAGGAGGAAGCAGTGTAGTATAATGATTAGGGAACTGGACCTGCAGCATCTAGCTGGCAGGTATGATTCCAGGTGGTGCACCTGAATTGCTTCAGTAAAATATCCAGCTGTATCAATGGATTATACCGTATGCAAAGAATATAAGCTGCGTAAATTGCTCTGGATAAGCGTGCCTGCTAAATGCCTTCAATGTAAGTGGAAAGAGGAAAAAGGGCGTAGTCCATTCTTTTAACAAGGTTGACCTAGTTTATTGAAGTAATCTACAGTATCATGACACAACCAGCCCAAACGAGAACTCATGCATGTCTGTTTGTCTAATAGTAATGACACACAGCCGATACATGATTTCAAATTTGCGGTCGAGTTCTCTGGTAAAGTAAAAAAAAAAAATAAAAAAAAAAGAAAGAATTGGAGCCTTTTCAGGCACGGGTAGCTATGATTTGATACTTATGATTCTTTATAAAAAATAAATGGAAGTGGGGGATAAGCCAGCTGAAAGGATAAATTATGCTTGGAACAATAAAATTCCACGGACAGATATTACTTCATCTTCTCTGTGACACTGCGTGAGACCGAAAGAACAGCCATGGCAGATTATAATTTGTTTGTGTTTGCATGTTACCAGCGAGATGAGAGAGAGAGAGATTACATCTGACTTTATGTTACAGTCTGTTATTTTTTTAAAATCTGGTTTGTATTTCTCAATGACAAATCGTCTGTTCTGGAAGGAGCGAGATGGTAGCATGTCAGTGTGTGTTTCACTGGTTCAATCATTTGTTTCATGCAAATTGTTACCAGAAAATTCTCACTGTTCAACAACTCCTCCTACCCAGACTTTTAATCATTGACAAATTCCTGAATGTACAGTAATTTTAAACCATTTCAACACAACATCCATCACCACATATAATACATATGTGCATTCACTCATATAAATGTACAGTTCATGCGTTAATTTGCATTTGACAGAGTCAGACCCTCTTATCCAGAGCAAATTCCACAGATTATATACAATACTTACAAACCAACTGTTTTATTTTCCTTTAATCTGCTGAATTCAGCAAATCAAAAGTAATCGTCCATGAAAATTTACAGAAATGTGTCACGTTTAATTTTCTTCCCTGCAGAGATTGTGTTAACTTTGTTTCGCCTAAAATCAAGAAGACATGAAATTTGATCAGGGGTGCCCAAAGTTTTGCATATGACTGTGTGTGTATGTGTGTTTTGTCTCTGTGCCTGTGTGTGTGTGTGTGTGTGTGTGTGCACTAACCCAGTACTTTTGCATTGAACTGTGTGTATTAATTACTTTACATTATAATACAATGTCGTTGCTATAGTAGATTCGCCAGTTCCTTATTTCTTCAGCTTTAGCTGTCTGAGGTCGTGTTGGGGTGCTGACGGGGTCTTGCCCATGTGTGTTCTAGTTTTGGGATGATTCACGACGGAGAGGGGAACCCCTGCCGGAAAACAGAGGGGAACATCATGTCGCCCACGCTGGCCGGGAACAACGGCGTCTTCTCTTGGTCCGCCTGCAGCCGGCAGTACCTCGACCGCTTCCTTGGGTACGCCCGATCCGAGGCGGCCATAACCGCGCGACCAAGCGCAGATTCTCATTTCACAATGCGATTGCTTTAAACGTCTCTCACTGGCCCTTCAGACACTTTTCCTGCTTCACGTTTTCTGCGAAATGGAAAGTGATTGACACTCAGCGGGGCTTGAGGTCAATTCCATTTCAATTCACTCAATTCATGGAATGACTTGGAATTCATATCATTTGTTGAAACATTTTCATTAATTTCCTGAATTGTCTGAATTTTAGAGAGAGTGACCTCAACCCTGGCAGCTATGGATCTTAGATATTTGTGAAACTGTTCCTCTTGTCATTGGTGCGGGTTGAATTTCTCATTACAGAGTCTTGCGGAGATGACTGTCTTGTTTTGTCTTGAGGGTTGCGTTTTTGACGATGCTTCACCGTAATGTTGTGAAATCTGTTTGCCGTCGTCATTGTGTTTCGTTATTTTATTCGTTCTCCGATGCGATGCAGAATCCGGCAGATTTTCTTCCTTAAAAGGGCAAAAGTGTGCCTCTTCTGTGATATTGAATCCTATTGGGATCCAGTGTCCTTTTTTACTGTGTTTTTTCACAGTACAGCTCAAGCCTCTTGCCTGGTGGACGAGCCCAGGCACATTGGACAATATAAATACCCCGAGCAGCTCCCGGGCCAGCTTTACGATGCCGACACCCAGTGCAAGTGGCAGTTTGGCTCCAAGGCCAAGCTCTGCGACCTGGAGTCTCTCAAGGTATCTCATGGCGTAGCTGATTTATTAAATTATTCGTTCACACTTTATCCACTTTTCACAAAGCACGTATAATTCCTTAATTGCCACAACGTAACATCTTTATAAATCACTCGTGTGCATTTGTGCAGAGATTTGTATCGGAGGATTGACCCAAATTCAAGTGATGACATGTTTATGTCTCATTTGAGAATGAATGTTTCCACAACAGGTGTTATGTCGTCAATCAAAATGCATTAGGAGTCATTCATAAAGATGTTATACCACCTTAATAAAGGCATTATGCATATTTATTAAAGGGTTTAATACATTACACATAATCCAGAGTGTGACCAATGTGTTCACAGCAGATGCACCATCCTGGCCATGAGGTCCAGTGTTGAACTGCAACAGAAGTAGATAAATCAATTTTTACACCAGTTCTGTATGTCTCAGGGCGATGTTTCAAAGGAATCTAGGACTGTAAACTGAGAAATGACCTGCGATGTTTCAAAGGAACCTAGGATCGAGAAATGGCCTGATTCTACCTTAACACCTTCATTTCCTGTGTACCTGCATATACAAGTGGTGCTCAAAACTAATTGGAAGTGGTTCAATATGAAACCTTTTCAGTTTCATTTTAGCTAAGATCGTACCAATCAAACGGCCATGTTGATGCTGACATATAAATGTCTCGCCTTCTCTCAGTTTATGTATGTGACTTCAATTACAAAAAAAAAAAAAAACTATTATTAAATGTTTTGCAATACACAAACATCCAGATCTGAACATTTCTCAGCGATGACATGTTGAACACTGAGACCCAGAAAGACGTTTTTGAGCACAGCTGTTCTTCCCTCTTTCCGATGACTCTGAGGCATCTGTTTACATGGAAATCCACTTGGAGCAGTTATTAGGGAATCAGCGATGCGTGTTTAGTTCGCGATATGAACGTGCACTGTGGGGAGCGGATTTAGGATAAGCCCGGCCCGGTTCTTTATCCTCTCATCTCCCTTCTCCATCTCTTCCAGTATCTAATACCGACAGCTTGAGGGATTCGCGCTTTAATCGTCCGCGATCCCTCAAACTTAACACCTAAAGAGCTAATTTAATTGAGTGCTACCTTTTCACCCAGACTCTCTCTGATACCAATTTGGATTATATTTCTGAGGGTTTAACAGCACAATATTATTCTTTCCCTATTACAGTAATTTGACCTTATTTTCTATTCTTGAATCTTTGAGGAATTTGTGCTTTCATTTTGCAAGCTGTCTCTGTCTACCCTTGCGCTGTTTACATAGTACAGGATATATTCTGCTCTCTGATTTCCCATGTGCACTGTGATCTTTCACTCTAAAAGCCCGCTAACCCACCCCAGATACGGGGCATCGGACAGATAAAGTAAGAAAGATATTTTAAAAAAATTAATAAATGAATAAACATAAGATATCCACACCACATGTCCTGGTGGGACAGGAGAGGCCCAATTATCCATGCATTCTTGCAGAGTCAGTCTGGAGCTCTGGATTAGTGCAGTGGGACTGACTTTCTGAACACTCTTTCTGCGCCAGATGCAATCGGGCTAGTGGCCAGAATGGCACGTATCCACACTCAGCTCTCTGCTCTCAGTTACAGTTTTTTTGGGATAAAAATTAAATAGCAACGATGTTGTGTGTTGCATATTGGAAACACAATGATTAGATCTGAAAGTCTTTTTTTTTCTTTTTTAATGAAATGACTGTTACTATTTTTGGTAGCCATGGTAGCATGGGTGTGCTCTTGTGTGTCAGGATTAACCCACCAGCTTAACCTGAGGAGAGCCAGATGCCGTGTTAAAGGGCGTCTTTGTCTTGCAGGACATCTGCAAGTCGCTGTGGTGCCACCGGGTGGGCCAGCGGTGCGAGACCAAGTTTATGCCAGCCGCCGAGGGCACGACCTGCGGGCCCAACATGGTGAGTGCCCCTGTCGGCTCAGAGGTGTGCGAGTGGTATAAAGGAGGCTTCTCCTCGTGCCCATATATATCTCTTGCACCATCATTTCTGTATTTTGATAAATTAAAGGTTTCTCACTTGGCTTTTGAGAGAAAGAGGGAGAGAGAGATGTAGAGGTAGAGAGAAACACAGAGAGAGAAATATGATCAGCTGTGTGGTGATTTGGTAAGAATCCAATTAGACTTTTACTGAAGACATTGTGTTCATTAAGGAAGTCTATAAGTCTTGTATTAGGTCTATAAGTCTCTCTTTCTCATTCCAGTGGTGCCGGCGGGGCCAGTGTGTGAGGTTCGGAGATCTTGGTCCACGTGCGGTCCATGGGCAGTGGTCGGAATGGTCAAAGTGGTCAGGCTGCTCTCGGACCTGTGGTGGAGGAGTGATGTCCAGGGAGCGGTCATGCAACAAACCCAGGTACTGGACACTGGACTGTAGCCCCAATAATAATAATAATAATAATAATAATAATTCAGCCCCTTCAGGATTTGAACCTTGGGCCCTTTGGTTCAGTGATGTGGCTGTTACAGAAATAGCTTCTCTATCACAGTTCAACAAACATAAGCACTGCTGCAGCCAATGAGGGGTTCAGCAGATAGCTATGTCGCAACCTTTGGGATAATGTTGTAGGGATAGCTGCGTCTAGTGGTACCTTATTTTGTTGTAATACAAATAATTGTATTACAAAATAATTACCCTTCACTGCACAAAAAACTGTTTACAGAGTGGACACCACAGCGCACAAATTTGAAAAATGGACCGTATCTGGCCATTTGAGGAATGCGTGTCTGCCGTCGGAAACGGTCATAATCTCATGTTCTTGTCCAGAAACATGCCATAAATTACCAGACATAGCCATCCACTTCTAATCGGCAATATGTGACAGTTCAACAGCAATATCCAAATCCAGAAATCCCTGATCGCAGATGTGAGTGTGCAGATGTTTCTGGAAGTACACGTGTCGACACGGGAAACTACCACTCACGGCCGGCACACAGCAAATTTCACTGAAATTTAATAGACATCTTCCAGAAACTCCTCTTTTCATGCAGCGCGGATTATAAATGCACCATCTTTGCCCCATGGTGATATCACACTTGCGTATACCTGGGGTCATATGCATAATTATGTTAATGCAGCTTCTGTTTGGCTCATCTCCAGTTACATTATGCTATTTACAGTACCTCACCTAGACAATCTTATTAAGACTTGCATACTCTACAACATACAATATACAGTATATTATCCAGTATATACAGATGGATATTCACTGACTTACTCCTTGGGATTTGAACATAAAGGCTTCTGGTTACAAATCCGGCTCACTGCTCATTACTGGTAATTGAAGCCCCACTCAATTTTAACGCCTTGCCTGGACTGTGACAGCCTTACAAGCGTCTTGATTCTGATAATTATTTCTACAAACACTGATAAATCTCCTATAATGATGATTATAAGCACTGGCTGGCCTCCTGCATGCTCCAGATGCCGCCTAATATGTGGCTCCGAGCGCTAGCTGTAATTTGTTAGCTTGTTAAAAGGCATCATCTGTCAGTGACTCAGCGGCACGTTAAGTTGAAATCCCTCGCGGTGCATAGCAGCTCTCAGAATGCGGCCTGGCGCATAGAGCAGTAAATCTTTCTGTTCCTGTATGTGTGTGTGTGTGTGTGTGTGTGTGTGTGGTTAGGTGTGTGTGTGTACGCCGTAAAACGTTCAGTGTTAAATCAAGTCTCGCAGAGTTTATTTGAGTCCACCTTGGCCAGAGTGAACTCATATAATCTGTTAGAGTTGAATTAACACTGGACTTTACTATGCACACGCACATGCGTGTGTGTGCGTGTGTGTGTGTGTGTGTGTGTGTGTGTGTGTGTGTGTGCGTATGCATGCGTGTGACTGAGCGTGCACTCGCATCGTCCTCCAATTGAATCAGGCCGACTGCGGCAGGTGCTCCTCCGAAGAGCGCGGCATTCTGGGAAGGGGAGCTGACGGAAAGGCCCAGATAAGGGCCTCAGTGTGAGCTGGTATGTGAGTTTCAACCCAAGCTGTCTGGGACATGGTCTCGGTTTCGTAAAGCGATCCAGCTGAGCCGTTTTTTTCACGCACGTGACTGTAAAAGGGTACACCGCGTACGTTTTCTCGCGTGACACGGTCAGCGCGCTGTCTGTAGAGTTTGATCAAAGCCGATCAAAGGGAGAAATGCAGGTAATCAGCGCAAAGGCCGCCCATATGCTGTGCGTTACACAGTATGTGGAAAGCGTATATTTCTTTATGTCATTGGGGATAAAAGTCATACTCTTTTTGGCACTGAAGAAACTTTTGTAGTAGGACTGGGATCCACAAAATGCCTCTTGATGTTGCGTGTCAGATCATGGGTCCAGCTGTTGGGAATAAGAGTCCTTGTTCCCATTCTCATTGGACCTAATGGAGAGTGGGCGGGGTTTGAAATAATGGTTAATTAGCGTGAAGCACCCAATTCCACATCCTAGTCACGCCCTCTTAGCTGAATCCTAGAGTACACCAGAGGTTTTTCTACTTTTGGGACTTCTGAGTCAAGCTCCTCCCCCTAGTAGTTCAGGGTCCTTATCTTGGGGTCATGGGGTTGAATGCCACATTATGCACTGCAAGTGTATCTTTGCACAGTATCTCACTATGTTGGCTGCAGCCAAAAACCTGATTGTGTTAAACCGATTAAGAATGCAGCACTGTGAGTAGTACGATGAGGGACAATAAATAGAGAGAATAAATGAAGTGGAATCAAGCCATTGACAATAGCAGTTATCATAAGAAGAGCCAGGTGTTTATTCTATTCAGTAGATATCAACACTCGTTCTATTGAGCAGATATCAGCACTTGTGTGAATTAAGCATTATATGATCATTTATTTTTCCAGAAGGCGCATCCAAGGTGATATAAATAGCTTATATTATCCTTTGTAGTTCCTAAAAAAAATATTTACCATAAAATAGCAATAATAGTGTCTCCTACCAGTTCTGGTTACCGGTTCAAGGCCAGTTTCCTAACAAGTACATTCAAGTGTGTCTTTTTCCCACAGGCCTCAGTTCAATGGGAAGTTCTGCCAGGGATCCAGCCGCGCGCACCAGCTGTGCAACGCAAAAACATGCCCCCCCAGCGCAGTGGACTTCCGAGCCCAGCAGTGTGCTGAGTACAATAGCAAGCCCTTTCGCGGCTGGTACTACAAGTGGAAACCCTACACCAAAGTGGAAGGTATGGCCAGCGGGTGACACATCACTTGAATTATGCGCGGCAAATCCTGTTTAACGCATGACATAACACCTGTCGCAACTGGCAGTGACGGCTCATTACAGCTTATAACAACTGTTAAATCACTACCTCATATGATTCAGTGAATTTGACACAGCAGATTTGGAAATAAGTGTCACAAAATGATTACCGCATGTGTTATGACAGTGTTAGTCCAATGTTATAACAAGCTGTAACATTTTATGCCAAGCTTGCAATGTAGGTTTTATGTTGATTAATTCAAGTAAAGAGCTACCAATCTTTAATGGTGACATCCTTTCCCTATCCCTGACCCCCTCTCCCTCCCTCCATACATTCACCAGCCCATGGTAATGGAGGGTGGCAGAAGCAGAGGGTATTGCTGACAGAACTGCTAGTGTGTGGGGAAAATCAAGGGGTTGGAAAACAAACACTGTAAATTGCTCTTGTCAAAACAATTCGAGACTACGATTACTCAAATCTGAACTGCCGGTCGTGCAATTCACTTTAGAGTCAGTCTTTGCGGAGGGGCTTGTTTCTCTTGCGCAAAACAACTTTTATTTTTATAATGGAAAGGCTGTCTTGTGTGGCTTTCCCAGATTGCGATGCCGAAAGCTGAAATCTGGGAAATGCCACATGCGAACTAGCACCACTCCAGAGGATTGGGCTACATCACTGTTTGGAACAAGGGACGTGTAGATGCCTGCTATAACACAGAGCTGGTGATTGGGTGGTTATGGGGCCCCTTAGAGCGATAGAGAGAGAGAGTGATACATGAGAGAAAGAGATACATAGATAGATAAAGAGTGATAGAGGAGAGAGATAGAGAGAAGATAGAAAGAGCGATAGAGAGCGTTGTTCTTCGTTTAGTGTCAGCCTGCCGAGGAGGGCTCGGGTGAAAAGAGAGGGGTTGCCCAAAAATTGACACGTGGAATCTGCTCCATGTGCATCGAGTCTTAGCACACTCTGTGCTAGAAAGCTGAGGATTCTGGAAGGGAAAAATACCTTCCTTCTGTGTATTTATAGGTTGCTGCTCCAGGTTAAGGAACTAGAGTGGTGAGACTGCTGGTCTTGCTGAACCACTCAGTTGGACAGTTCAGTCATATTGCTGTAAGGCTAAGCTGTTTGTGTAAGTTCTGTTACAAACTTTTCCAGCTGAATGCACTGGCAACTTTCAGGGATTTAGATACGTCTGGAGTTGCTATTCAAATGCCTTCGCCACTCCAGAGCCCTTGTGTGTTCATTCAGAGAGAGAAGAGAGAGAGTGCAGTAACATCTTTCTGAGGGAAAGCTTGAGATCAAGGCCATCTGTCGGTGTTAAGACCAGGGCATCCTGCCTGAAAGGAGGCCTCTTCTTCTCCCCCTCATCTCAGTGGAAGAGGAACCAGGCGGTTATCACAGTGCGTAAAGGCAGCCTGCGGTCACTAGGGGGAGATGTAGAGTTTTCAGCAGTTTGCTGTTTGTAGTTTCCAGTGCCATGCCTTTGAAATCAGGCACCCCTCTGTGGCGTTGGAGGTTCGACAGTCTTTGCCCTCTCCCCATAGCTGAGGACATCTGCAAGCTTTACTGCATCGCTGAGGACTTCGACTTCTTCTTCGCCATGGCCAGCAAGGTGAAGGATGGCACCTCCTGCTCCGATGCCAGAGCAGATGTGTGCGTCGATGGACAATGTGAGGTATATACGCCACACGTGAGAGAGAGAGAGACAGAGAGAGAGAGAGAGATTTAAAACCACCTTTCTTGTGACAGTTCAACAACATATACCAATTATAATCAAAATACAATCACAAGAAAAGAGAGAAAGAGAGAGAGAAGAAAGAAAGAAAAAAGGAAGAGAGACCAATGTATGTGTCCTTTCCATCAACCTTTTTTTTAAATTCTTTGTCCCATCAACCATGCTGATACACTTTTTGTCTTACTGCAGCCGGTTGGATGTGACCAGGTCTTGGGGTCAAAGGTGACTCTGGATGCCTGCGGAGTGTGCAAAGGGGACAACACCACCTGCAGGTTCTACAAGGGCCGGTACCTCCAGCAACACCGGGCCAGCGGTAAGGGTCACCCGCAGGCTTTATTGAGTGTGCCCTTTGTGATGCAATGATACAGGGCTTCCTGGTCCACTGTGAGGTCACTAACTTTCAGTCAGACCAATGAACTCTCCTTATTTCCTTCATCTTCCTCATTATCCTCTTTCATTCCCTCTGACCTCCCTCCATCCTACCTTTCTTACATCCCCCATTCTCTCTATAAGGCACTATAACTTAATTATAACTTTGCGTGGCTGCGAAAGAGCATGCATGCTCAGTGAACCTACCCTGTATAAGTAATGGTTACATAAATTAAAAATAAAATTAAGCCAACTGACAAACAGTTTGTGACCTGGAATCCTGTCCATGGCGATTGATTGTAATGAATACATTTTCAAATACTCTTTCTGTCCCCCTCTCTATAGCATACTATCCTTTGGTAACCATCCCAGTTGGGGCCAGGGGCATCCGTGTACAGATTCTGGAGGTCTCCTCCAGCTCCCTGGCCGTCCGCAGCCTGAAGAGGAAGTACTATCTGACGGGGAGCTGGACCGCGGACTCGCCCGGAAAGTTCCGGTTCGCCGGGACGGCGTTTGAACATCAGCGCTCCTTCAGCCGGCCGGAGAGCCTGCAAGCACTGGGACCGACCAATGAGACGCTGGTAGTTGAAGTAAGGCCCTCCTCCACTCCAGTAGGCATCCTGTCTGTGAGGAGCATAGTTTTGAAATCTGCTGTGCGTTTAATTGGGAGACGGTGAAAGGAAACCGGGAAAGGTCATATAGCGTGTGATCTTTCTTTTAGTTCTGTTAGATTAAATATTTGCTGTAGAATCTTGGACTAATTGGGATTGGAAAAAAATATAGTGTAGACTGCCAAACAGGAAAGCATTGCAATAATTCAGCTTTAAGGAGACTAAACTATGGGTTATTTTTTACTGTGAGAGGCATCTTGGGTCTGCTTAGGATAGCTACTCTGGACATTTATTCTTTTTAATTGATTCCACTGAGAAACATTGGCTTCTAATATAACACTTGCATCTCAGACCATTTGGATACAATCTTAAGGGCAAACCTTCACCTTATCATGTTGCTTCCTACGAAAAGGAGCAAAACTTGTCCAGAAAGATGCAGCTGTCAGAATGTTGTCAGTTCTGGCATTTGGCTGTAATTTTAGAACGGCTTTCTTTCACCGATGCCTCTTCCGCTGTTTCCCAAACATGTTGTGCACATGACCCACTTACAATGGGACCTGATATTTATTTGCTGTGAGATTTGTCAGCTGTCACATAAGACGTAAAAGCACTGAGCTTGTATCATTGCACAGATATCATGTCATGTCATGTCATGTCATGTCATGGAGTCCTCTGAGTGCACCTCAACGTGCAACATGTCTACAATGTTGTAGTAAGGCAAGGAATTTCCAGCAATGTGACGGCCATATTGTGAGGCAATTGTGGACTTGCTGTGAAGCTAGTTTAGTGTAGACCTGTGCTTGAGGCGGGGACAATCTTTCTAGCTATGTTCCGTAATTACAATGGAAAAGACGTAAGGACAGATTTAAGCATTGATATTTGAGCAGCCGGGCTCTGGGTATCAGAGGAGGAGAACAGGGGATCAAAATAAAGCTTATAGACTGGATTGAGACGGAGAAGCATTTTTGTCTGCCGTCTCTCTGGCTATAAAACACCTTTCTGCCTCTGACTGAGTTGATACAGATGTGTCAGGAACCTGAAAGAGCATTTTATCGCTCTGATACTGTCTGTCACAAGACGAGTTTGCAATATTATAGGGCTCCTTCCTTTGCATTGGCCTTCCTGCAGTGCAGATCACAGTAGTACACAAGGGTGGCAAACCTTGGTCCTGGAGAGCAACACGGTCTACTAGGTTGTGTTGTACACCGACCTAGACACAGGAAACGAGATGAGTTGCGTTAACTGTGTAATCAACTGTGTAATCAGCTGTTCGACTGCTTTAATTGATCATACGTGCAACAATAACAATTGAAGAGTAACAATGAAAACCAGAAGTCTCTGAAGCTCTGGAGGACCAGGGTTGGCCACCCCTGGTCGAGCAGCGGAGTATTGAGGTGTTAGCATGTTAGCGGCCAGTAGCGAAATATCTCCTTTGCAATCGCTGGCCTGTGATTTACGATCCATTTCAGAGTGTGATGAGGGGTGTGATGTTAGATGTTTCTTGAGAGGAATTTGACATTCCCGTGGAATCCTGCTTTCACACCCCTGCCACGGACACGGTGCGGGGGTAAATTCTGCGCTGTCCATAATTCACGGCGCGTCCGCCGCGTTTCAGCGGCGGTAGTTGGCGGAACTGAGCGCGGAAGGGGTGTGGGGTGTAAATCATCCCGGGGAACATTTACCTCTGGCGGGAACAGCTCTTTTTTGGCAACGCAAGACAGGTGGGTGGTGTGACCCTGGGACTAAGTTAGACATCATTGTGCGGGGGGGCAGCGGGAGGCGTGGGGGGGGGGGGGGTGTCCCGTGCCAGTCATAAATCTGGAGCAGATCACACGCTAGTGTAGTGGATCAGTCTGGCGTGCACGCCGGCTTTGTCCTATGGAAGCCACCCAGGACAGTAGTGCAGAGGAAGCTCTGCCAGTTTGTGTGTGTGATCGTTTGTAAAGCACACATTCTCGCGTTTCCCTGCCCAGAACTCACTGCAAACATCCTGTGGCGTGAGATTCAGCTAAGTGCTAAGGGGCCGTGCGCTGTCTGTTACCTGATAAACACAAGAGAACGTGCTGGCCTCAGGTCTCTTGCTTTACTCAACTCATGCAGATAACACATATTCACGGAAATCACCAGAACCTTTCACGTGCGCTTTGTGCTGATGGAATACAGGCCTCTATCTACATTTCTAGTGAGGGTGTTGGTTATTATCGATGGATGAGCGAGCGCGTCCTATTTTCTGATGGTAATAAATGTGAACATGGAATCTGAGCTACAAGGAATACCGTTCAATCATCTGCCATTTCAACTTATAATTTGAAATTCACGCCGCGAGCATTGCGACTTACTTCTGCATATTCCATTTTTATGAATATACTGCATATTTCCGCATGTTGAGCAGAAAGCCGGCGATATTCAGGAGGGAACAAAGGCCCATTGGAGTGTAAGCAGGCTTTCCGCTTCATTTGAGTCAGGCCAGGCCTGCCGCCGGTCATTTGGGGTTTGGTCTGCTGGGTGGTCAGCGTGCTTCTTCATGGTTCAACCACAGTGGAAGTGCTAAGAGACCCAGATGCATCCTCAAAACACACACACACACACACACACACCATATCAGTGTGGGCTTTACACCTGTGTGTGTGTGTGTGTGTGTGTGTGTGTGTGTGTGTGTGTGTGTGTGTGTGTGTGTGTGTGTGTGTGTGTGTGTGTGTGTGTGTGTGTGTGTGTGTGTGTGTGTGTGTGTGTGTGTGCGTGCGTGTGTGTGTGAGCATGTGTTATACCGTTCGGGGCGGTCACAGACAAGCTGCTTTTTTAATGAGGTGCGGCACGGCGGACGGCCATGACTCCTGCGGTTTTAAAACAGAGTGTGTGACGGAGGTCGTGAGTTCCCCGCGCTCTCCCTTCTCACGGGGCCCTGTCTGTCTTCCTCAGATCCTCCTGCAGGGGAGGAATCCGGGCGTGGTGTGGGAGTACAATCTGCCCAGGAGTGACAAGAAGCACACGTACACCTGGGGCCTGGTCCGGTCCGAATGCACCGCTCAGTGTGCTGGAGGTGAGGACCATCTGTGTGTGTGTGTGTGTGTGTGTGTGTGTGTGTCTTTGTCTATGGCTGTGTGATTATGTGCGCGCGCATGCATTTCTGCACATTTGTCTGTGTATGTGTGCGTTTATTGACTTGACTGCATGCCACTATGTGGGTCCCTGTACGTGTGTTTATTGAGAGGGCAGTGTGAGCTCTGGTCTATCAGAGTGCCTTTGTAGGGTCTGTCAGTCAGTCCCCCCACCCCACTCTCCCACCCATCCTGTGGGGGGGGACTAGGCTGTGACAAGGCCAGAGATTTTAATCTGGGTCAATAAAGCTTTTTTTTCTCACAGAGCTCTGCGAGGCTTCTTTATCTGCCCAGCCAAGATAAGAGAGAGAGCCAATGAAAAAGAACAAAAAAAAAAAACAGATTGAAAAAACTATACCGACTACTAACATTGTTTAGCACCTGATGATGGCTTACGTTGCCAGTGACTGGTGCATTGCATTACCGAGCTGGCTTGGCCTTGTGGTGGTCTGGCCTTGGGCCAGTGTTGTTGTGGGGAGAGTGCTTCACCAAGCTGCTTTAAACCGCAGAAACTGGGGACAAGCTTTATAAACTATTTGATCGATATTGCAAGAGGCGCATATCAGTTTGGATGTGGACAGGGGGATTTGAAACAGAGACCGTTATATGTATTACAAATGCAAATGTGTGCTACCTCAGTAGCATTAAAATTATATAAATTATTGAAGAATATTAAATGTAATAAATGTACTGAAAGCATGATTCAGACTGAGATAAGCTTTCATCTCTTGAACTGTCCTGCACAGGTCATCTCCATGAAAGACTAATTTAAATAAACATTTCTCTTAACTGTGTTTCCCCCCATAGTATATTCTAATATAGTTTGTGAGGAAAGAAGTGTTACCGGTTTGTCAGCATGGGCACCTCGATCAGAAAAAAGAAGAAGATTAACCCCACCCCCCTGTCTCTTTCCCACAGGGCGGATATCGACGAAAGCCGTCTGTTTCCAAGACCAGCGCACGCAGGTCAACTCGTCCCTCTGCAACCCACAGACGAAACCTGCGGCGGGATCTCAGCTGTGCAATACGCATCCCTGCCCAGCCTAGTGAGTCTGCTGTCTCCTCACATGCCAGTCAAATACAATCGCATTTCAAACTCAAATTTCATTATTTTTCTGTGAGGCAACATCTCACATTTCTGATGGCATTGCCTTCACAAGCACAATCAGCCCTGTGCGTACAGTAAACCTAGAACATACCTGAGACATGCCGCATGTGAGATTAAAACGACGTCCAAACGAGGAGATTAGCACAGGACTCTCTCACATAAAATACACTCGAGGCCTTTCGAGGGAGTTAACGTTATTTTAAAATGCATTCTTGTTCATGGTGCATAGAATACAAGTAACTTTATTAGAATGATGAGCGCATTGAGCTCACCCAGTGATGCGCTACTAGCATAATGATATTTTTGGAATGCTATGCTACCTACCTTTTAACTGTTACCTAATATTAATGCAGCTTCTCCATCAGTCTTTGCAAATATGTTTGTGTGTGTGTGTGTGTGTGTGTGTGTGTGTGTGTGTGTGTGTGTGTGTGTGTGTGTGTGTGTGTGTGTGTGTGTGTGTGTGTGTGTGTGTGTGTGTGTGTGTGTGTGTGTGATTTTTGCATGTGTAGTTTTGTGTGTGTATCTGTGTCTTCTGTGAACTGTGCATTATAAATTAAGGTGCACACAATATCAGCGATTATATTGATTCCAGCCCATGTCAGTTAAAAGTTCCATTGTTGGTATCGGTCAGATGAAGCCGATAATTATTCCTCTATTTGAACATCAAGTTCTCATCCTTGTCAGGGCCATGGCTGGAAACAACATACGGCTACAACAACTTAATTAAAATGGCATATAATTTGTTAAAAGAAACAATATTAGTACAAATACTAACAATAAACTTTGACATTGCATGTAAAATTAAACACCAATGATTTCAGTCAGAGACATTTAGAAAAACTTTTATACATTTATTGCAATGATAGCTTTTCAATATTGAACAGCAGTTCATATTTAACAATAACTACAAAACAAGTATGGTGTGAACATATTTCTCATATAGACAAAATTAATTGACAGAAATTATCGGTAATTGTGGGTTATCGGCAATGGCAGGGAAATGATTATCGGTCATTGGCTAAAATTTTGATATCGGTGCATCCCTAATTGTAAACCTCAGGGTAGATGGTGCCCTAACACACACACAGAAAAAAACACACACACACACACACACACACACACACACACACACACACACACACACACACACACACACACACACACACACACACACACACACACACACACACACACACACACACACACTCACAGTGGCTTTGATGTTGACTGACCTGTAGGAGGACTGACGTGTGGATGGGCACATTTTGTGGGCACTTTGCTGTGGGCAGGGACCGTGCTCAGAGGCTCCGACGGTAGCGTTTCGTTCCCAAACCAAACAGCATTAGCATAGCCTCCAGACAGGCCCAGCCCGCCCTAGCATTCATCCTGGTTAGGGGGTGCTGGCCGGGATTCAAACCCGCCGCTCCTCCCCGCCCCGTCGGCCCACAGCGGGTACCGATACGCTTCATCGAGGAGGTGGCCTGGGACATTAAGGGCGGACCGGGCCTTCAGGTTACGGCTGCGATCTGTGCCCGTGCTGTCCTGTTTCCATAGAGATGAGCCAGGTTTGTGAAGAGGGCTGTCCTTCTGTTTGATGATAGGCAGAAATAGAAATAGGCAGTCATCTAAATTCAGATTTTGTTTCTCATTTAAAATTTTTATTGTTTTTTTTTTTTTTTTTTGGTAATTTGGTCATTCTATTCAAAGCTCGTTAAGACTGACAAAAAAATTCACACGACAATCCTCTTTAGGGTAAAAGATTCATCACCATATGACCAGAGGCTTCCTTAAAACAACAGGGCATTAAGCCTGCCAGTTTAAAGAAAGCTGTACGGCAGATGGTGTAAGGTAGAACCGGTACATATCCTGCTATTAAAGCAAGACTGTAAAACCAGGGAAAGCATGGATGCGTCGAAACTGCTATGACACAGTCGAGCAAAGTTAAGAGACTAGACTCTTAATGGACATCGTAAAATGTGTCCTGGAGAATGGTCCCGCTGGAGATTCTCCTATCGAAAGCAAGTAGGCCAGCAAAGAAAGACGGTCACGTGAATGCAGATATCCAAATATCCCAGGGCAGTCCGCAGTTTTAGCCTGGCGAGGGTTCCCCTTGATTTATCACGCTCCAGATTCAAATGAATGGTTGTGGAGACGGTGTCACGTATTTAAAATCCCGAGTACTGAGATATAGAGGGGGACGGATTGCATTTCCTTTGCAGTCGCCTGGCTTTCGCCCTTCGTTTATTGTGTCTGCTTTCTGCGATTACGCGTGAGAAATGAGAAGCAAATAGGAGAACGCGAGGCCTTATGACCGGTTTGCAAAGTGAAAAAGAATTATGACTGTATTTATTGCATCCAAAAGCATGACAAATCACGGAATAACACAGTGTGTAATTGAACTAATCCTCCACTTGAAAGGAATCTATCTCTGGCAATGAGCTTTTCCAGTTGCTGACGAGGTGTCTGAAGTGATGCATAGTTGTCTTTCTGGTAGATTAAGTCCAAGTGTTCAAAGCGTTGTCAAGAATGCGTTGGCTACTGCAATGACTATCACGCATGCACACACACACAGACACACATGCACAAGCATGCTGATTCCATCTTATAGTGTTATGTTTTCTTCACCTGCCCAGACAGTCTAGTCAGGGCCAACTATATCCTTCAATGATGAAACCAATGTAATCAGTATCCGTTTTAAACATGCTAACACCTTTGCGGTTCCTGCTGTTAGAAAGCAGCCGTTCCAAAAAAAAACAAAAAACTAAAAACAATAAATTAAAAAGTTATTAATGACTCTTTGAATGTCCCCTTGAGAGGAACTCAACTGTCATAGATAATTCCACCAAAAATATACATAAAAAAGAAACTGCAGGAGTTGCAGACCCCTAAAATAATTGCTCCCATAATAATTGTTTGGCGGATTTATGGATGGCGAGGAAGAAAACAGCGAGTTGAAGGATAAAAATGAAAGCCTTCGTAAACACTTCCAAAAATTACACGGGCATGCCTTCAAAAACAGAGGAGAGGGAACAAGAGTGGGGGAGAAAGTGACAAAAAAACCCACTGTTTATGTTTCCAGAAAATATCTGTCGGGATGATGGGATCATATATTTTCTTAGAGAGAGTGAGAGAGCGAGAGTCTTTTGGACAGACTAGGGACGATTCCCCAGCGTCTGCTTGCTGCGGCATCGAACATCTCTTTTCTGCTAATCTGGAATGCCACTGGGAACGGAAGACTTACGAAGTAAGCCTTTTGCAGTAGCCGTATTGCCTTTTACCAGAAAAATAACTAAATTACAGTTTGGTCGTCACTTGAGACATATTCCACATTTTTTTTTTGAGAAAAAAAAGCATGTTCTTATGCCGGTTTTTATAACTCATAAGCGCAACCGATTTTTCCAAAAAAATCATTGCTAAGTCCAAAGTTCCACATTGGTCGGTTTATTTGATTCACTCCATGGTTTGTTTCCTCCCTTAAATCAATTTGCCATTTAATCTGCCAAGTTATAAATAAATTAATTAGATGTAAATGGGCCATTTTTAAAGCGAGTGCTGATCCAAGAGTGGCTCGGTACAGAGGCAGACATCGGGCCTGCCCTTCTGGTCCATTCATGCCGGATGCCTTCCTTACCACACTGCTGTCTGGACACTAATTTACATGAATCCTTGCTGCTCAAACAAGCTGTAATTTTGAAGTGGCTCTCATTCTGTGCCAAGAGGAACTCCCAGATACTTGAACGCTGCAACTCTCTGGAAAGTCAAGCGGCAGTCCGCTAAATGGAATTGGGTTGAGTGAGGGCGTTGGACGGGTTGGCAGTGGTTTTTGCTGTAGAAAGGGAGGTCATTGGTGCTTGTTAATTCATTTTGCCCTTTGATGTGTTGATCCACGCTGTAGGCTAGGTGCATATAAATAGACGGAAACTGTTATATATATATATATATATATATATATATATATACGCAAAAATACTGAAACAACACACTGCTCGTGATCAGTGTGTATTTACTCCACAGTGTAATTGTGTTGTTCTTTGCATGAACCCGGATGCAGTCTATGCAAATTTATAGTTTTTATAGAATCCTAAAATGTGTTTTTGGCATAGTAAAGAAAACAGGCCCACACTCAATTGATTTCCACATTTATATTTTATGTTTAAAGTAGCAGTCTGCTCTCCTCAAACATATTATTCCCATTTCGCTTTCTGTGCACCCATGAATAACTTGGGCCTTACAGCTTCTGCACACCTCTTTAAACATTTGGAGTTTATCTGTCTTGAATCCCTTTGGATGTGTTGTACACTAAACTCATACCAATGAGTAAACTGTGCATACATAGCCTAAATACCAATTAAAAGTAATATAGCGTTCATTCAGTGCATGCATATATTTAAAAGCAACTGCAGAGCATAAATGGTGGTGTACATTTAAGACCCGAGGCTGTTAAACGTACACCACCATTTTTGCAGTGTGTAGCTCATCTGATTCAGACACCTGTGTGCAGCTGGTATGCAGTTCAATGTCAGATACATGTGTGTCTTATTACAGTCTGAATGCTGTCTGCTGTCTGCGTTATCCTGTATGGCAGCTCAGAATGAACCGTTGGCGGAGTGTTTGGTGTGACGGACCAGCGTGCTCTTAGCCTGTGTAAATAAAGCGGAGAGCATGATGGCGGGTGACTGTGTGTCGCTCCCCTGCAGCTGGGAGCCCGGAGAGTGGGGGTCGTGTAGCCGCTCCTGTGGGGGCGGGCAGCAGGCCAGGGCCGTGCGCTGTCTGCGCAGGGTGTCGTACCAGCGGCAGGAGGCGGTGGAGCCCTCGCTGTGCCCCGCGGTCGCCCCGGCCCGGACTCAGCCGTGCCAGGCGCAGACGTGTCCGCCGCAGTGGGGCTCCGGAGCGTGGTCACAGGTGAGCCTCCCGCACCTGTCCGCCCCTGTCCGCTACCTCCTCAGCGTTCTTCAACATGGTGCTTGGGTCACCGCAGATTCCTTTATTATTTATTTATCTTTACAATTTGAATCATACATTTTTGAAAAAATCTAAATAATAATAATACTTTGCAGATAAACATTACTTTTACATGTACATCATGAAAATTATATAATAGTCCATTGTCCTCAAATTCTTTACATTACATTACATTACATTACAGGCATTTAGCAGACACTCTTATCCAGAGCGACTTACAACTTTTTTAGCATTTCTTTTACATATATTATCCAATTATACAGCTGGATATATACTGAAGCAATTCAGGTTAAGTACCTTGCTCAAGGGTACAACGGCAGTGTCCTACCTGGGAATCGAACCTGCAACCTTTCAGTTACAAGACTAGTTCCTTAACCATTATACTACACTGCCGTATGTATTTATTTATTCATTCACTGTTATGACTTTTTATATATTGAAAAACATTTTTTGACAGAGAAACATTACTCTTTAAAGCTTGCAACACTTAAAGTGAATAGAACAAGAAGGGGAGCTGGGAGTGGGTCTTCTCACCCTTTCTCACTTTTAGTGGCAGTCAGTAGTAACATCAGTCAGCATCCCCTTTTTGTGATCTCACTGAACGTATCCCAAATACAGGTTCCTACTTAATAATTACCTGCCTAACCTTACACCTCTACCCTTCAGGAAAAAAAAAAAATCAATAGGAAAGACCCAGAGCCGTCAACATGTATATTTTCTGTTACAGATTATAGAGCAATGCATGACTGTTCAGGTTTACTACTCAGGGAGAGAAAACACTTCCCCCTTCTGGTAATATGGTGAACTTCAGGACCACCAGTGTTCAATCATTTAACATTGTTTAGCCAGACACTTTGCCGACAGCCACCAAAATATATATAATATTTTTATATGTTATGTATTTGTACATTAAATCAGCTCCCATTAAAAGGGAAACAATTAGATGGATGGCTGATGTAGCTGATTCTAAACTTGACAGAAATATTGAATATTACGTGATGCATGAAAGTGTATATGCAGAGCAGAAATGGTGGTGTACATTTAACATCCTAGGGTGTTAATATGAGTCTGCACACTCTTATAAACACCCTAGAGTATTAAATATACAACAGCAGTGTTAAATGTTTGCTGTGCGGTGTTTTTCTTCTGGACAGTATGAAGAAAGAGCCACCAGTCAGCACCAGGTTTTACTGTAATCACAAAACACTTTCACAATCATATTTGTCTGTATGCACATATTTCCACACTAGAGAACAGAGATGTATGTATTCTAACCACAGAACATACGCTGACCGGCACATGTGTTTCAACTGCGGTCAACATGTGGTTTCCACACATGGAAATGAGAGGCACTGGTTTGTGCTCTCTGGTAGAGAGGTATTTGTGCACCATAAACCTCTCGCTGTATAAACTCATGTCAGCCGTCTCAAACGTGTGTAAGAGGAGTGAGTCTGTAGGAGCCCTGGCTGATGGCGTGTCACAGGCTGTGAATGACAGTGTGTCATAGCAGCGTGACAGACTGACACACCTGCTCAGCTGCTGCAGCTCAGATTAGAGCATTTCTGCGTGCGTGTGTGTGTGTTTGTTTGTGTGTATATAGTGTACATGTATTTTCACAGTCTTTTGGTTCATCTTATAACTATTTAAGCAAACTTAATTTGTGCTCATTATATAGCTTCCATATTGAAAGAGTTCTGGTAGACCTGTGCTGTACCACAGTGTTTGGATGGAGGAAATCTGTACATTATAGTGTGTGTTAAGTGTTGAAGACAGCTGTATGTGACAGCATTGGTGTGTGTGTGTGTGTGTGTGTGTGTGTCTGCAGTGCTCTAAGACATGTGGGCGGGGCCTGCGGAAGCGTACTGTGTTCTGCAGAAGCTCAGACGCGGTGGTGGTGCTGGATCGCATGTGCGAGCCCCAGCACAAGCCTAAGGCCCAGGAGACCTGCGTGATGCGCCGTTGCCCAAAGAACGACCGCCTGCAGTGGTTCACCACACCCTGGGGAGAGGTAGGGACACACACGGGAATGTAGGGACACTCACACACCCCCGCACGCGCAAACACACACACACACAAGAATGACCGCCTTCACCACACCCTGGGGGGAGGTAGGGACATGAAGGAAAAAACTGTGGCGCTGCTTCGCTAAACAGTCAAGGTGCATGGAATAAAAAACATGAGCATGCTGGGAAGAATTCCAGCTACACCTGAAGTAGGGTGGAAGATAAAATAACTTTTTTATTATCGCTAAAAACCGACGCATTTCGGCAATAGCCTTCCTCAGGGAGAGGTAGGGACACACACATGAAGTTACACACAGAATACACACACACGCCAACACACACGCACATACACACACACACACACACACACACACGTACACACACAACAAGTTAACGGAACCAGAGAGGCTCAACTAAGAAATGGCTTCTTGTGAAGCGCATACTGATGACTGTAAACACAGTTTCATTACAGCTCTGGGAATATTTAGTCATAATCCTCCGTTCCACGTGCTAAAATTAACATCCCCCCAAGTCTCATAGCTCTCTTATGTTTTATAACTTACTTCCTCAGATTATGCCCTTGTTGAGCATAATATACGTAATGTGTGGCCTTGTTGAGCATAATGTATGTAACGTATTAGCATTTTAACAATTTTTGCATTGGGATACTGGCTTATTGAAACCGACAGTCGGCAAAGGAAGAAGATCAGGGCCGTTAAATGGGCTTTAAACCTGTATAAGTGCGGGTTACAGTCGATGTTTTGATGGCTGACCCTTGTGTCGTCGCAGTGTTCGGTCTCCTGTGGGCCGGGCGCACAGAAGAGAGAGCTGCGCTGCGGGGAGCGGAACCCACGGGGCGAGTACGCCGAGTTCCCCCTCAGGAGGTGCCGGAACCTCCCCAAACCCGCCCCGGAGCTTCAGCAGGCCTGCAGCAAGGGGGCGTGCCCTCGCCCCGCCTCTGGGAGGACCCCCGGCGCCGCGGCGCCGGGCTGGTACACGTCGCCATGGCAACAGGTAATTCCCCCCCGCCTGCATTCGACGGGCGGAGCGGAGGGTGGCACGTTGACGGCGGCGCGTTTTAACGGCCCTCGTTTTTAACAGCCCTCTCGTTTTCCGCCTCCCTCTCCGTCTCTCTCTCTCTCCCCGCTCATAATCACTCGCTCTCTCCCTCTCCTCTCCTCTCCAACGCCTCGCATTTGTCAGGCCCGCGTCTGAACGTGGGATTTAATTTGGATTGTGGGAGGAATTTTCAAAATATAACGGTAGCGAGGGACCAAACAGCGGGGCAGGAAATTAATAAATAAAATGTGTAGCGCCTTTTGTGTTAAAAGAGCCGAGCAGATGAAGCACTTCCTGAGCACTATCCAGGGGTTCAGCCCCCCCCAGGCTGTCTTACAAAGACCCCACTCTCCCAACAGGCAGTACAGAGGACGGCCTCGCATGAGAACTCAGCAGTGCCTCACACGTCTGAGACGTACCCGATTTCTGCAGCCGAAAAAAAAAAAGAAGCTATCGTGTGGCCGCTCTTAGCCGTGGCCTTTGAGTTCAGGAAAGCCTTGGCCGTGGCACTGGACGTGAATTGTAATAGCGCTTCTTCTTTTGGAGTGCCGCGCTCAAAGGAAAAGTGAAGAGTCACGCTGTTCACTGAGAGTTTGCTATCGGCTCTCGCTAAAGCTGGCTGTGCAGAAATCTCAATGGAATATAGGAGTAACGTGATGTGGATGGGCATCGGTAAACACCGATGTTTCTTCAGATATTATGGAAATTATTTAATGCCTTTTAATCTCTCTCAGCATCAGAAGCGTAGTCTCAAACCTTGACAGTTATTTATTTATTTTTTGCCGTCCACTAATGACGGCAGATGTAGCGCTGTCGGGATGACTCGAAGCTTTGATGCAGTACTTACTGGAGGCAGCGTGTTCAAAATCTGTTGTGATGCACAACGTCTCTCTCTCTCTCTCTCTCTCTCTGCAGTGTTCTGTGTCCTGTGGGGGAGGGGTACAGGTGCGTAGTGTCCACTGTCTGAGAGGGGGCCGTCCGACGGCGGGGTGTCAGTCTTCTCAGAGACCAATCACCTCCAGAGCCTGCAACACCCAGTTCTGCACCGCCCCCTCCCCTGCTGCCGGAGGTACATTACCGTAACAGCCCTGTATTCAGTCCTCTCTCAACCTCCTCCACTGTCATTTACAGTGTAGCGATGCTGCACGGCTGGAAGACTATTTCTGATTGACTAAAGTCACTGTAAGTTATTGAGTCATGAGATCATCGCTTAATGTTGCCTTCTTTTACAGTTTGAAGCGCTAATGATCAATTTAAAGTTTTCCTTAAGGCATTTGTGTTCTTTACCCTTCATCACCTCGGATGAAGGGATAGAGCCAAAAAGCCAGGAAATGGCGTATAGCTGATGGCAGTTTGAAAAAAAATAAAAAAATGAAACCACTTAAGACAATTATTCTGAGTGCCCGCTTTAGTTTCACATTTTTATGCGGAGTCAGCCTAAAAAAAAAAAGCCCTGTTGTTTCAGAGTAAAATCAACACCGATCGACCTGTTAATTGGGCTATTTAGCAGGCCTGTGAGTTAAAATGAGAGTTAATTTAACACAGAAAGCAATGGCAAATGGTTAGGGGGAAAGCGTGACATGAAGTAAATTGTGATTTTAAATGGGGAAATTGACTGCCCTTGTTTAATTTAAGGCCTTTGCAGGCTACATCGGCGGCGTGTTTTTGAGTTTTGAACATAAAAAGAGAGCGCTTCACACGTGTCCTTGTTTCAGAAGGCCAGACTTGCACGGACTCCTTCGGCTGGTGCCACCAGGTTCCACAGCACGGACTCTGCAACCACAAGTTCTACGGTCAGAAGTGCTGCAAGTCCTGTTCCAGAAAGATCTGGTAGCCCTGCAGGCCAATTTTATTAATCTCCTGGCGAATGGATTCCGTTCCCTGGCCAAAATGACAAGACCTCGACTCGTGTACATTGAGAGGCAGATTGGAGTTGGTAACAATACAGAGAAACGGAGGAACTGGGAATGCGTTGTCTTGGGAATGCTTGATTCATGGAAAACAGGAAAGAGAAACATTGCCTCCATGTAGCAGACAAAGCTGCAGTCTCGAAGGTCGTGGGGAACAGTAAAATTGTACGTATCTTTCCTCGTCAAGTACATGAACCCTTACATTTTTTTTATTTTCAGAACTGGAGATGTAGTAAAAATGGAAAATGTACTGCGGTGTTCATTCAGTGTAAATATGTCTCTTTTTTTGTTTCTTCCATATGTAATGAGATGACAACCATCCGTTTAAATCATTACCAGACAATTTAATGAGATCCATGAAATATTTTGCTTTTATTATTTATATTTAAGTGCACCTGATTTACCTGGACATCTACGATCATTAACTTATAGCGGGTCACTTGTTATTGTTATTAATAATGTTAAATAGATTTCCTGTATCTGGTGAGTTGTGTCACAAGAGATATGGGACATTGGTTTCACATAATTATATACAGGTACAGTATGTTGCATTTGAAGCCAATGTTTCACATCAACTTCACGCATGCACTTATCATATCTGTCCCTACAAATGAGGTTTTTTTTTGGTGAGAGGGTCAAAGGGCAAATTCACCAGTGTACGTTACATGTGTTTCAGAGTTTTATGCACATTTGTATTCATATTTGAAACAAACCCCTTTCCAGTGGCCAGGCAGTGAGTGTAAGGCTTGAAGGAATGTGAATTCTGATTGGCTGATGGATACTTGGGAGGGACTCTCATGGCCTAGATGGCTGGTCAGTGATGAAAAGGGACCGTCTCCATGCCAACACCGTGTGTCTCGTAGTGGTTAACAGGGCTGCCTGCACAGAGGAAAGGCAGTATCATTCTTATCATGCCTGATTACCTAGAGCAGGGGTGTCCAATCTTATCTGGCCCAGCAAGCTTTGAATGTCAGTGTTTGGAGAGTCTCCTTGAGTCAGGTGCAATGGTTGCCAACATCTATTGGTAACTAGGTTACAGGTTCAAATCTCTGGTGAAGGACAGCTATCAAACCCTTGCGCAAGACGCTCAACCTGAACGACTTAAGTAAAGAATTCAACCATACAAATGGCTAGTACACTAAATGGAAGTGTATTCTAGTCTACAGATGAGTGTCAGATATGAAAGCAAATTGCATTGCAAATCAATCATACAAAAAGATAAGAGTCCATATGCATATTTTCATGTCCAAAATGAAAACTAGCAGTTCTGGGGGTGCCACTTGGCTTCTCCCCTTCCCTAACAACATCCCCTCAGACACGCCTTTGTGCATGATATACCTGCCCTCTCGTGTCTCATCCCTGTATAATGTGACTCAGATGGCACTGCATTCATTTGCCCGCTTAGTGTGTCGTCTCTCCCCTCGTACAGATTTGAGTTACATTTGCTGCATGGTTTCTCGAGTCACATTACTTTAAGTGTATCTCCATTAGGCCTGCATAATGTATACCAAACAGCTGAGGTTACTGATTTGTAAAGCGGCATTAGCAATGTAGCCGCTTTTTCTGGCTGACACACAGCGGGCGGTAAACTCAATGTTAATTGCGACTTGACACTTTCATACGGATTTGTTTTCCTCTCTTTAGGATCCGAACCTCGAAATTTATGGCCCGGCTAGCTAATCATTACGCTAGCCTGCTCACATTTATGGTCCAGTGTTACATACAGAGAGCCTAATTTGCTAAGACCTTTAGCATTTTCAAAACTAATAACACCTTTAGCAAACACACAAAACTAATAACACAACCAATGATTGGTGCATAGCAAATGCTGTGACCAATCACTGGTCATGTTATTGGTTTTATGTGTGCCAAAAGGTTTTGCGCATGCTAAAGGTCTGAGTAAATCAGGCCCAGAGAGCCCCAAAAAAAAAGACTGAGGACCCAGAAGTAAACCGACACGCTCCCGTTTTCGTCATTCATAATCCCGCTCACGTCGCTGGTAATATCCCATGTCTTGTACTATGCTTGATATGATTAATTTTGTTTATATTTGTACGCCTTTGTCCAGTGTAAAGAGGAGTGTAATTTATTAATGTTCAAAGGCTCTGGAGTATGTGCAGTGGAAGGACAAGTTCTTTTCAGGCCATTCCTCAGTCACGGCTAATAGAGTCTGCATGACGTAAAACAGCGCAATATAACTGTGATATTTAATTTTCTTTCAACCGTTTTATAATAAATCTATTTCAAAGCTTATTCCCCACTGAACGCTGCTCTTTGATTTCCCCACAATGCCCTGGGTGGTGGACGATGGTGAATTAATTGATATGCCTCCCTTGATTCATCTGGAAACTACTACGGGGTCAGAATCTCTGATCGTATATATAACACAAGCTCTGATTGAGCCCTGGGAAACAGCACGGTGTGAATTAAACACCCAGATGGACGTAGGAAGAAATTTTCCAGTAGATTTATGTTAGAAGACCAGGGGAAAGCGGTGTCATATTTCTTTTCAAGTTCATGATATCGGTGTTTCTCTGTGCTTGGCTGGATTTACTGCTGGAAGCAACCTGCATAATTGCCTTTTATTTGTCAAGGCACCAATAAGGAATAAATCTAGAGCCTGGACTTGTTCCCTTTGTTGGAAGGCTATTTCAGTGAGGGTCGATCATGCAACAGTTTTTGTTATGTCACTTTAAAAAAGCCATATATCCACATATATAACCCGATGTACAGAGAAATGTTATATCGTTCTTATTCACGTTGTATCCTTGTCAAGGTGTTGAGGCATGCCACTGCATTGGAACAAAGTTGAACTTTTTTTTTTTTATATAACAAAGTTTGACAATCTGTATAAAGTATCAGAATTGACTAAATAAACAAGCTTTTTGTTATTTCAAGTAGTCCTAAAATGACCAACGGTGCAACAGTGAATCTGCATCTACGTGGTTTGTGTGATTGACTGAATTATGAGTATTAATAAGTAACACATTATAAAAGTAGCTACTAAAGGAGTAACTAATCGCCATCAGTGCCCATCACACATCAGTTAGAGAAGCCAGAAGGACCGATTATCCAGTTATTTTGGGGTACCTTACATTCGACCAGTAGCCTAAAGAAACGTAACAAATTTATAATTGGTAACATGATTTAAAACTCAACGCATCGCACTCAGTAGTTACAAGGCAATAATGGCAACATGCAATAATTTGCATTATGCTGCTTCCGTTGGTGAGGTTGTCAGAGAGGTTGTCTACTGACCATCTTATGCAATATTTATTTATTTTACAAACATTTACCATTGCAATGTTATGACCTCGCCACGTCTGTCATCAGTATGGAGCAGCCCGGAATTCCGCGTTAACATGGAACATGAAATCGCAGAGCCAGGCAGCGAACAACGACATTTGAGAGGTTTCAACGGGAGAGAGTTCGGACGGCTACAGTCCGTCTTGAGCAGTGCACCCATATAACTATACATTAACATATAGTTCTATGAGTGCACCTCATTTGAAAAATGCACAGCAGATTTGCCTCTTTCTTAAAATGGCAGGTTCACCGCTTCCGTTTACCAGAGGCCAGGTCCCTCAGATTACCATACCGTAGGCCTACAGAGAAATGCTCGGTTCACCTTTTGTGCTACGATCATGGAGGACTGCTTCAATAGATATTCAATGATTTTGGTGGATCCCTGGGCAAGGCAAGACTCACGACCCCACGCCACCTCCTCAGAAGATCAAAATCAACAAAACCCTCCAACTTCGTAGACTTGACGTGTGGCTGCATTAACCTCCTGTCCTGTCCTCCCTTGTCTTCAGCGAGATTTGTACGGAACCGTGTGCACTTCACCGGGCTCAAGGGAATTTCACTGCGTCGGAGAACTCTGTCCATTTCAATTATGCCACTAGACGGTCGACTGGGAAGGAGTGCACAAATCTGAGAACGAGCCCTCATAATTCAGCCATGTTAGAAAGAAACAACACATAAATAAATAAACAGTTTAACCCTCCTAGCTATTATGTTGACATTGTATGACACTTTTTATATTTAGTGAACGTTTGTGAAGTGTAAAACGTCTATGGTAAAGTAGACTACATCTAAAATAATTGCATTATTATTACGCTATTATTATTAATGACTGCACTGTCACGTTTTCATGCAACTGGGCACATTCAGAACATTGTGTAGCCTAAGCATGCAGGCTGATAAATATTGTTAGAATAGATTACACTTTTAAATCATATAAGTTTAATTGATATCCATACTACGCATTTGCATTAAGTTAAGTTGATCTTAATTTTTTGTTGATCTGCCAACAATTTTTAATGCGATAATGGTTCAATGGTCTATTCTTACTCGTGACCCATTTCTTTTGAAATCTTTCTTGTTTAGAATACCAAGACTTATCTAAAATGCTTATTGCACGTTTATTAGAACAGTCTAATATAAACCCATTGATTCCAACTTGTATTCATTTATATATTTATTTTTCTTTCTGGCATTTTTCTGTCCTTAGGGCGATGAATATTATTGATCTTAGCGTTAGTAACGGCACACATTCATCTGTCTTCCTTTGATCCGCTTGTTCGGATCATTTTCCCTTGAAACGTAAGAATTGATTAAATTCAACGTCCCCGTAGACACACAGTAGCGGCGCTCTGACCTTGGCTTGTTGAGAAGCAGCGGAATCATTGCAAATTATTCTGAACATTAAAGCCGAGTTTTAATCCTTGTTCCAAGGTTGCCGCGCAGAATTTCTTAAATCGCTATAATACGATTGGTTTTGGAGAACCTGGGAAATGCAAGGACCTTCATTTTGACACCTTTAATATAATGCCTGGAGCGAGTGTGCTCCCCTGACGCATTTCAGGACGTTGATGTGTAGGCTACCGGAGATGTCAGTTTGACTTCAAAATTCCAAACAAAATGAATGCCATCAGATTGCCGAAAAATCCATAATCATGACATTACATCACATGCCCAGAATATCAAGGGAAACGAATTATTTTCGGGAAACAGCAAAAAAAAAAAGCGTATTCCAACGAAGTTGTCGTTTAGGAAATGAAACGGCGGCTGTTTTAGGTCCGTCTTGCTTTTCCTAACGTGGCACATCTGTGAATATTGTGACGTTCAGGAGAAAAGATAAAACAAGTAAAAATAGCATATAGTATACATCACACAAGCATCAATTTTGAATGAGTAAAAAAAAAAAAAGAAGCACAATTTGTCTTAAGCGGAAGCTTTGAAGCCGTTGGCCAGTATAAATGTGTTGAGATGTGTTGATGTGAATGTTTTTTTGTTGTTGAAGGATTATCAACATATTTTACAAATGCAAACGTAGAGTAGCGTGTAAGAACGTCGTGCATATTATCCATAATTAACATCGCGGTGAGCCAAACAAGGTCAGCTGCTAATAGTTTTAACATCTAACGCATTGTGGTTGGGATGCTCACTGTTAGATAGCCTACCCATGGTTACTCAAAATAGTGGTCCATTGTTAAAGGGAACAATTGCAAAATTTGACAGTAGATGGCAGCATTTGCCTTCAAAATGCACGTCACTCACCAATCCATTTTTTCCTGCGTTTCAAAAGATCACCAACCTGTAGGCCTACAGGTGAACAAAGCGCATTGGACGGCTTGAACCTTGAATAAATGCCACAATTAAGCTCAATGTTCATCACAAACCGCCCATAGAAGTCAGAACATTTCCAGAATAGCATCTGGTAGATTGTGTTCGTCTTGAATAATGAAAAAAAGAAAAAAAAAAAAGACAAAGCACATGCCCAAGGTTGAAGAGGCATTAAAGGAATTTCACCTTGAGGGATAAATCCCCTATTGAGCTTTTATGTGTTGATGTCAACATTCTCTGTGCCAAGACACATAAATCCCGAGATGGAGCGGAAACAAGTCTGTGGACTACAGACGACATTGTACATCAGTTTGTTGTCGTCTGATCTCTTCCCTATTTATTTACTTCACATTGCCTGAAAAAACCCTGTTATATGTAGGCTACATGCATAGGGCCTACCTTTAGCACTCTTTCAGAAAGCAATGTTGTGAAACACACCTTAGCCTATCTTCACTAAAGACATCCATGTAATGCAACAAATGTACACAGAAAAAATCAAACTGAGAAAAATAGAAGTATTAGCCTGCATATTAATGCTTTTAATTGCACTATACAATGTTGTTCATACACACAACTCGATTACCAGTAGGCTACTTCAGACGTCGGAAGATTTTAAAACCTGTTAAATGTGTGGAGCGTCAACATTCTTTGTCTCATGCACAACACAATGAACACAAACAAAGACAGAAACAATTTCAAGCAACAAGGGGGGTGTCGTCCATTCTGTTACTGTATGCTTGACATATAAGGACAGTGTAACTTTGCTCACACTGCCAGCTCTCTGGTCATTGAGCTTAATATTCTCCGTGCCCAAAGAGCATTTCGCCAAAGATCACCAATGAGGAACAACGATGTCGTAGTAAGCCTGTATGACACATCGGTTCTGATCTGAGCAAGACAAACGGCAGAATGAGAGAGGCTTCATAGCCGTCAGCCAAGCAAGTTATTTTCACCTCCGTCTCTATCACTTCTGATCCACCGCTCTGACATTCAACAGACGGTCATACAGTAGCTAACTCACTCAGCTAGCAGCACGCCTCCAGAACTCCCACCCACATCTACCAAGATGATTCCCCCACCCCCTGATTTTGGGGGTTTACAAGCTGTCAGAATTGTTGAGAGAGAGAAAGAGAGAGAGAGAGAGAGAGAGAGAGAGAGACGTTGTGCGTCACAACAGATTTTGAACACGCTGCCTCCGGTAAATACTGTATCAAAGCTTCGAGTCATCCCGACAGCGTACATCTGCCGGCATTAGTGGATGGCAAAAAAAGAAAAGAAAACAACTGTCAAGGTTTGAGACGACGCTTCTGATGCTACTGCCCGTTAGCCCGTCCGAGAAGAAGACGGAACGCGTAAAGCAGCCAGCCTCCGAGAACTGGATAACAAATAAATCACATACAAACGGTTCCTCTCGTTAGGAAAAGCAACAATGGCAACACACCCCGCCTCGCTCCCCACAGCAACAGCTGTCAACATCAGTAACAATTGCAATACATATCATAGCAAATGGAACAAATCAATCACGTTCCAACCGTTCATGAACACAAAATAAACAAATATTAACATCTATCTGTCTGTCTATCTGTCTGTCTGTCTGTCTGTCTGTCTGTCTGTCTGTCTATCAGTCTGTGGTCCGTTGGTCCATCTGGCCAGTTTTGTGGCTGTTGGCTGGTTGCCTGTTCCTTGTTTGACATAAGCTACTCCAGAAACATGCACTTGACATATCCAGTGCTGCCTAAATTCAACATTGTGATTTGTTCTGATTTAGTTATCGGGGATAAAATGTATAAATGTTTGGTATGCGACAGCATGTTGTAGAATGGCGGATATATGCTAAACGTGTAAATACTTCATAAGGGAAATTATTTGCGTTCAGTGAAAAAAATATCTGAGCTCCACTATTGCAATTTTAATATAATATAATCTTTGGTTGCTCAGAATACATGTAATTTTCTTGCTTTCTAAAAACATCCCTTGTTCTACCCAGTTGTGATAGAATGCATTGGTTTGTCTGCTGAGAATATTTTCCTGTGACAGTGTCATCCATTGGCAACTAAGAGGAACATCCATTAAAATGTAGCTGAGTAATTCAAATTTTTTTTGAGCAGATGATTTGAAAAACAGACATAACACCTTTATTGCAACTATTGGTACCACTAAACTGCTAATATTGTGTCTGTACTCCAGAGAGATAGCAAGCTAGCCAAGTAGCTACAGTATAACCACCATTTATAATGGAATAATGGTCAAGAGGGAACCATTTCATGGGTTTGTATTATGGGACTCACATTTTGTCATGATTCAGTTTGATACAGTTCCGCAAGATTTGCAGGTCATGCTAACTTTTTTCATGGATGAAAGTCTCAGCCATGCACACGCACACACATATGCACACACGCACGCACATATGTACACACGCACGCACACACATATGCATGCATGCACATATGCAGGCACGCACGCACGCACGCACACACACACACACACACACACAAAAATAACTGTATCTGAGGGCAATGCAAAGTGCCTCGTTCTCTTATTGTTTTGATTGACATGGTCAGTCGGTGCATGCAGTGCAGGATATGCCTGTAATGGCCCCTACTTGCACAGTGTAGCTGATGGAGAGGGCGTGCCTGGAGAGGGGAGGGGTGGTGGTGGGAGAGTGTGGTTCCATCCATGGTAAATCCATGGAAGTGTTCAAACACCTGTCACCCTCCATTTTATCCACAGCAGTGCGGAGATCCTCTGAACATTTGCAATAATAAATAATCAGGAGAAAGTCTTGATGTCCTCGAGCAAGCAGCCCATGGCACCCCTCACAGTACTCTTAGGCTATTAGAATTCTGAAGGGGTTTTCTCTTGTCTTTAATATGAGTAAACAAAGACGAAAAAAAAAAAAAGAACTCTCTCTTATTTGGGTTGCTTACTCTTGCAGTGCTCATTCTAAAAAAAAACACAACTGAAGTGTGTCTTAAAAGTGGTCGACCTGTATCTCCTGGCCCAGATAGTACCGGATCTTGGCCATAGGCGTAGCTCAAGGTTCTACTCACCTGCACTGATGAGTTTGAAAGCATGTGGAGTGGAGGCTGAACAGATCAGTGATGTAAGGACCAATTAAGGGTTATTTTTGTTTAAAAAAATAGGTTCCCATATCAGGGTAACAGTCAGCCATGTGACCACATACCGGTCAAAAGTGATATAAGAAACATCACGTAGATGTTTCTTTACAAACGTGTGTGTAATCGGAAGCCATAAGATGCTGTCTGTGTGTTATGTGTCTGACTGAAGCTGAAGCTGGGCTGCGATGTGGGTTCATGTGCACACATGCAAACACACACACACACACACACACACACACACACATGCTCAGACACCACAAACCCATTAAGCAAAATGGCAAAAATCAATGTTACAGTGTTACATTGTGATATTTCAAGGTACACATGTCACATGCATAAGCTTGAAATCTCATAGGTTTTCTCTAGAGGCTTTTAACTCAAGCAGTGTATGCCCATAAAATGACTGGGGAGTAAATCAGTGGGATTAGAAAAGGACTATCTGTAACAAAATGCAATAAACATATGCAATTATCCAATATGTGATTGTAGGAAGTAGTTTACAATACTTCATTTTATGCAAAACCTGACTAGCTGTCTTCCTTAAATATCAATATCTGCAATCATCATCGCATTGAGAATATACGTGCCAGAGATGAGAAAACATTTGGGAATGCACAGTAAAACACAGTCACGGTTACTGCAGTGTAGATCACCCGTACCGATGCAGAGAGACAGGGCGTTCAATGTATGCATTCAGGAACTGGAAGGTATAAAAGGACGAGCCTTTATCTAACTGAAGCTTTTTGATTTTCACACTTCTGAATGTCTAATCCCCCTCCCCTCCTCCTTACACACACACACACACACATATTCTGTCCCACTCCGGGTAACGTTTGCGCATTTAAAGTGGTATGCCGAGGACTCGTCAGCTTGCCGCCGTTCGATCAGTGTCCCACCGAGGGCAACGACGCCTTTCATCCCTCTGATAAAAAGCCGTCATTATCAAGCGCCGCGGATCAGCGGATGGCGGCCCGGCTTTTGAGGGCGAGCGGGGGTTACGGTTACCGTGCCAGAGAGAGAGGAGAGAAGGCTCAGCGGGACGGGCCTTCGCCAGAGAGGGCTCCGTGCCAGGTCCGCCAGGAGGACGAAGACGGCGGTCGATTCCCTCCGCGCGCGGCCAACGCGACTGGGACGAGCCGCCCGAGAAAACGGCCGCCGCGGCAGGGACGCTTCCGCTTTGATACGGCCACTCTTCCCAACGGGCATTTGACTGAGCTTTCGCTCTGAGGGCTTTCTCCCTTTGTTGAGACAAGCACATGCTTCGCTGCCAAGATTAATGTTTAATGATGTAAATTGAACTGACAAATTGCAACAAAGAGCATCATAATGTTTTAAACCCTTCATGATTCTGTTCTGTGTAAAAAATGTCTTCTCTGAGTTAATGAAATGCATTCTCTGCTCAAACTGTATTTAGTATTAATTAACGGAAAGTGACACTTGCTTCTGTAGGCCTCGCTAAATAGTCTCCTGACAACACTGAGATAAAATAATAAAGCTAACAAGAGCATCAAGAGTTATACCTTTGTTCAAACTATCCATTCATTAGTCAAATACTACTTGATAATTAAGTAAAACCTATTAAAGTTAGTCAGTAGGTGTCAATCAGAGGCACACTGTTGTTAACCAACTATCGCTAATCTATCATCAATGAGTGTTGATCATTAAAGCCACAGAATTATTGCATTATCTATCAACATATTTCTACGTTGACCTACGTTGGCTCTTCAGAACAGCCCCAAAACTAATCGGTTACATGTTTTCCAAAGAATAAGAGTAAATTTATGTCACTACATTGCATACATTTAGCAGACACTCTTATCCTACAGCATAGTGCATTCACCTGATTTACCTAAGTAATAGTACCAGACATGGGTAACAATATTCCCAGACCAACGAGTATCCATGCAACATCACTAAAACAACCAAACAACCAAAATGCAAACTCTGAATACATGTACATTACGTTTATATACAAAACAAGCTCTAGTGAGGAGACATAAAACCATAAAGGATACAATAACCTGAAACATTACAAAAGGTTTGAGTAGTTGCAGTCTGAAGTGGTCGGTATTCAGTTTGTGTCTGAAGATGGACAATGATTCTGCTGTCCTGACCACCATGGGAAAATTATTATTATTTTTTTTTACCACCATAGATGGGTAGATACAGACCAGCATAGTGCTTGGGAGGACTGACTACAGAGGGAAGGGGGGGGGGGGGGGGTAGTCAGTTGCCCTGAGGTTGCAGAAAAAAGAGATTTGTCCGGGGTGAGTGGCTTGAAGATCTGCACGCCCGACTCACCAGCACTATAGGAGTCAATTATCTAGGATTGCCCTTAGGCTTTTTACAGTAGAAGTGCTCTAAGTGAGCTCTCCTGTGGCATCAAGACTGAGGGAGAGGTCCTGCAGTGGTGAGGACTCAGAGGGAATTAAAACCATTTCTGTTTTCGCCATGCTATACTGGCTGAGGTTCAGGGTGACAGTCTGCCATCCGACACGAGATGCCATTCAGGCAGGCCGAGCTGCGTAATGAGACCCGCGTATCAGACAGAGGAAAAGAGAGGAGACGTTCAGTCGGAGGCGTAGACCGCGGGAGACGAGATGGCAGACCCAAGAGACTGTAAGTGAAGGGAAATGAGGAGCGGCCTAAGTACGGAGCCGTGGGGGACACTCGTAGGAATGCCGTGGGCGCCAGATAAGCCACAATCCAAGGAGACCCTAAAGGAGCGTACAAGGATGTAGAATTCACATTGAGAGTAGACATGTAGAGTTTTAGAGCTGTACCTGAGATCCTGAGTGTGGTCAGGGTGGAGAGGAGGAGCTGGTGGTCTGTGGTGTCGAAAAATGCAGGTAGACCCAGTCGGAATAGGATGGGGGAAAGGGTAAGATTCTTCTGCTGACTGAACTGCTTCAGTGACGGACAGGTGGGCAGTCTCAGTGGGGTTACCAGCCATAAACCCTGACTGGAAGGTGTCAAGAAGGCCGCTCTGCGAGAGGTAGGGAGAGCTTGCACGTGCTGCACGTTCCAGGGTTTTGGAGAGGTAGGGGAGCGGAGAGCCGGTAATTGTGGAGGGCGGAGCGGTCCAGAGTCTGGTTCCTTCGGCAGGAACGACTCGAGTACCCTTGAAGGCTGTGAGCACAGCTTACGTCTAAATTACCGCGCACACTTTATGCTTGTTGCATTAAAGGGCGTATAGTATAATGACTGGAGAACTGGCTTGCAATTCAATGGTTGTGGGTTCGATTCACAGCTGGTGGGCTGCCATTTTACCCTTGAGCAATGCACAAAAAGCGTCCAGCTTTCGCAACAGATTGTATGTAAAAATGTAATCTGTGCAAGTCATTCCAGATAAGAGCGTCTGCTAAACGCCGAACTGTGCTAATACAAGCCCATTTGTGTGCAGCTCAGGACAGCCATTACATTACTGCATTCCAACGGCAGTTTCTCTTTTAAAAGTAATTCTGAGGGGTAAAATTGATATGAGGCGCTGTCTGCGGCGGAGGCCATTGCTGTAATGCATTGTGACAGTCAACACAAGGAAGAAGATAAAAGGAAGCTGAAATTGTCGAATGCAGAATTTAATGTTTAAGAAAATGAGGCGACGGGAAGTTAATCTGAATTATTTGGGAAGTGTACGCAGCACAGGGTCTATTTATGAGCATGTGTTCCATAGCGGCATTACTGAAAGTGTTCGTTTGAGTGTAAATGTCATAATTTCTCGAGTAGGAAAGAAGGCACTCTCTGTGCGGTTCTTCCTATGACATATTATTTGAAATAAATAAAAAAACAAGTATGCTTTCTGACAACATTGCTCTTTGAGCACGGTTTATTTTGAAAGGACCTACTTAATGTATGTAGCCACTCTTTCTCCTTCATTCAATGGATTCATTTTAATTGTGACCGCTTTCGTATTTCTTTAGTCAGTGCACTTCCTCAAAATGACAACCAATGAATAATGAATTACAGAGAGAAGTGTATACAATATATCTGGAGATATCGGGAGCCGAGAGAATTCAAGCAGATCCATTGTAAACGGCCGAGCTAAGGGACATGAATCGTCTGGTGCTTCATCTGGAACTTGCAGGGTGTTGTATTGAACAAAACGAACGGAAAACAAAAGGCTTGCCTTGAAGCTGTTGCGAAATAAACAAAAGAAAAAAAAACAAAAACCTTCAAATCACAAAAGAAAGTCCGTGCCTTCAACCTTCCTTTCCGGAGAGGCCCACTCCTTCCAGACGTTTGACAGGGCCGACATCAATTTGCACAGCTGGTGTTGAAACAAAAAGAAACATTTATTTATCACAGCAAACACTATTTCCCTGCTTACGGTGACATCGGTTCAATCTGCGCCGGGGAGATTGGGTGCCGGGGAACAGGGGCCGCCGATCTGAGATGGAATAGTACATTTCACAAAGGACCGGACTCGACACTTCTGGCCAAGGTGGGAGCCACTAATTGGACAGCCCTTCTATGCAACATGCAATTCGCTCCAGACAGAAGTGTTGGAAAGAAATTTCTCCGGGTGGACTCCACATCGAGAAAAGCAATCTGAAAAAGCTCTCCTCCTTAAATACCAAATATCAGTGGGAGGCTGGTGGCTGTAAGGAAACATTATTTTTCTCCTCCCATCCCTCTCAACAGACTGGTATCCTTTGTCCTTTGGTGAGCATTAAAAGGTGCCTGCAGAGGGTAACAGCGGGGGGGGGAGAGGCGACAGTGGGGATAGCAGATCAGCTCGGTAGGGGGTCAGGGCCACCCTACAGCGAGCCCTTTCCCCCTCATGACCTTTCTGCCTCAGTATGAGTCACATCAGCCACCCCCTCCTCCCTTAGAAAGAGTGTAAAAAAAACAAAACTGGAATGCCACTGCCAGAAGGCTCCAGAAATTATATATATCTCCACAAAGCCACTGTGGGGGCTTTTAGAAAAAAAAATAAACTGCATGGTTAAGCCAATTAGCAAGATTTTAATAGTGATGGCTGGGAGATGATGTAAGGTCTCCTGTTATAGCAAGCCCTTATCAAACCCACCTGACTCAGGGGTGCAGTTCCTGCTAGGAGGGGTTAAGCAGGGTGTGGGGCACTAGGGCAAGTGGGCGGGGCCTGCTGTGAGGGAAGGATGATGTCATAGTTGGGGAGGGGGGGGGGGGGGGATTAAGCGGAGATTGCCTACTGGGAGGAATATGAGAGATTTCCTTTTGGAGAAACACAAACTTCCTGCAGGGGGCGCACTGCTCCACCTTAAAGGACACCAGCAACTCAACAGAATCAATCTGAATCTCTTTACATCTCTATATAATGGCCCTATTTGCATTTACAAATGACAGGCTCTGGGAAATACGTTTGGACTAACCAAGTGAGAACACACCAATAAATCTCCATGTGCGAGCAGCACCCACAAATGCAATGGCTCTTTCCAACGTCTCTTCTGGAGATAGCGTCCTCGCAAATTTACGCCATTCAGACTTAAGCGATTCCTGCTGTGGTGAGTACGCCATGTTAAGTGGAGACCTTGGCTACATTAGCATCCAGGAGAAACACAAAGTAACATCGAATAGTAATTTTCTTTCACGCAATAATACTGTAATATTCTAAGCAGAACACAAAAGGTACGCTGAGAAAATAGTCAGGAAGGACCTAATGTTCTTCTATACAATGATCCGTCTCCCACAGCCAAAAGAGTGCAGCCAAGACCAGGTCAATACTGTTAACAAATGCACCTCTTTGAGTCCCACATGCTGTGGATTGCTAATGCAAAGGGCCATAAATATAGTCACTTTGGGTCATTTTCAGTCACCAGCTCCAGACAGACCTCTCTTGCTGCCGGGTCACTTCACTGAGATTCAGTGCCGCCCCCCCCTCGAAGCACCTCCATTGTGGGAGGCCGGGTCTTATTGATCCTAGCCGCGCGCGCAATCCAACAACAGATCCAAGTAATTGATTACAAAATAAATAACTTTCTCTGCGAGGGCAACAGGTTTGCTGCGAAAGGTGAACTCCAAGGCTAGGGTTAGCGCATGTTATTTCCAAAGAAAGGAACGACGGAAGCGTCGTTGCGACAATTACGCTTACGCCTCATTTTTATTTCGTTTTTATTTTTTTTTATTTTTTATCCCAACCGTAGATTTTCGTCTCCTCTTGGTGGGACCATCAACAGCTGGTTTTCGGGGCTGTCACACAAACAGTCATTAGGTGCCCGCAACCCTCATTTGTCCCAGAACAATTAACGATAACGAGATGAACACAGGAAATTAAAAGTCACTCGGGTCCGTTTTATTGAGCTAAGCAGCACAGGACCCAAATATCACCACCCTTGATCTGCACATTAAACTTGACTTTGTAGTTTCTCAGGGGTGATTAATTTGCCGGTTATTAAAATCACTGAAAGCTACGAAATCCTATGGGAATCAGGCCTATTATTTTTTATGCATTTTTTTTTTTTTTACTCTGCCTGTTTGCCGGTAGCTTTAATTGAATGTTGAGTTAATGATCTCTGGGCATAGAATAACTTGAACATTCAAGCCCCCCGTTCCCATAAAAAAAGCTACCTGTCCCTTCAGCAATAGCATTTTTTTGGGGGAAATGTCTGGATACAGATGGTTTTTCTCGACGTGGTAAAAAATAAGACCCTAGGTAAAGTGTGCAGCCTGGTGATAAGCTTTTGATTGAGTGTGATCCGCACTTTAGCTCTTAAAACCTGACACGCGGTCATGCTACGGGGCAGACAGAGGTGCTGAACGGCCCAAGACTCCTCTCTTACTGCCGGTGAGAGACCCACAAAAGTGCAGAATTATACAGTTTTCTCATTCCGTTTATTGGGGGGAAATATTGCCAGTTTGAGCGCCGTTCTCTTCCTATTAAAATGCAGCAGATATCTCTTTCACTTGCTTTGCTCCGTGAGAGGGAAGGGGACGTGCGATTATGCCAAAATCAAGGTGTTTCTGTACATATCGCATCATACATTTGGATTGTGCAGTAATGCAGTCTAACCTTTTAGTGGCAAAGGTTTTTGCAGGTTTTGCCCCCTCTATTTTTCATTTTGAGGCCAGAATTCTGAATGTTTTATAACTACAGGAACTGCATTTCCGATGTTCCAAGGGTTTCATTCTACGTGCAGCGGGAAGGGATCCTCCGTTAAAAGGCACTGGAGTGTGGTCTATTTCTTGTTCTGTCAAAAGATGGCACTGTACTGCCTCCTTCCTTATGTGAAAAGCCCCCCAATATTACAAACAATGTGATATATGTGTAAAGGCATGCAGTTAAATATTCTATACAATACACTTGGTATTATCGCACATTTCTTTACAAATTCCAAATATGCAAATGGCCGATTTGTTTCATTGGGTGATTAAAGATCAGCTGATTGACCTTTATTGGCCTAAGTGTGTGATGAAAAATTACGGTCATGCATATACGTATGTGTGCATATGCAGTATGGTCGTGTGTGTAGTGCATGTCTATCCCATTGTTTGAGTATATGCATGAGGGTGTCTGGAAGCATCTTCCACTGCAGACGTGACAAAACCCGTTACTGTTAAAAGTGTTCTTCTTTACATATCCATTCACCTTATGTGAGTAATCAACATGGTCAAACATCCAGGAAATTGAACAGCAAACTCCTGCTGCTGCTTACAGGATATCACATAATGCCACTGTAAACACCCAGAATGGAGCTTTAAACACCAAGAACGATCCTTTTAAACACCCAGAATAGAGCTTTAAACACCAAGAATAGAGCTTTAAACACCAAGAATGGAGTTTTAAACACCCAGAATGGTGCTATACATACCCAGTATGGTGCTTTTAACATCTAGAATAGCACTTTAAACACCCATAATAGTGCTTTTAAACACCTGGAATGACGGTGTAAACACCCTGAATGACGCTGTAAACATCCATAATGGCGCTATACACACCCAGATGGTGCTTTAAACATCCAGAATAGAGTTTTAAAAACCCAGAATAACACTTTAAATGCCTGGAATGACACTTGAAACACTCAGAATGGGACATTGAACACACATTCCTGCGCTCAACATTCATCTCCAAATAGAAATAATGACGGTTTCCAAATTTACCCTCAACTGCCCTGCCAAATAAGTGCTCAATTATATTATTAATACCTTAATGATGTGTCTGGCCTTTGAATAAAGTGATTGAAATGTAGTGAGATGCAATTTGCAATTTAATCATTTGGCAGACACTGTTAGTCAGGCAAATGCATTTCATGTGGTAAGCCAACACCACTAGAACTAGAGACAGGCAAAGTTAATATGAGCGCGACTATCAAGGAGCGTGCCGCAAGACCTGCAACACAAAGAGAGAGAAGGGTTAATGTTTTTTGAACCATGTGTGTTATAGGCTGGTATACGGCCCTTTTCTGGAAACAAACGGCCTTGACTGCCACCCACTGTAGCTTCTCCACCCGCTCCAAAGCACTGAATAAAGAGCCATTTGGCACCAGAGCCAAGACAAGCTGTAGGCGACTGTCGATTGTTTGACTCATTTCGAGAGGAGATAAAGACAGAAAGGGAACATAATAAAAGATAGAGTGGGGAGGAAGGTGTGAGAAAAGGATGTGCTCTTTCTGAGTGTAGAGAGAGCGGGAGGGAGAGAGAGAGAGAGAGAGAGAGAGTTACGTGAGTAAAGTCATTCCAGACCTCCCTATTTCATGTGGGAGCAGTGATCTATTTGCAGATTCCACAGTCCCAGATGTTTAGCTTCCAGTCTGCTTTAATGAGTTTTAATGAGTGGCTGAGTGCAGTGTCCCTCTAGTCCTTAAACAGCAAATGTTCACAGCAGCGGTCAGGTGCCATCAATCTGCCACAAGCTCAAGAGGAGCCTTCTCTCCTCCTCTCGTTTTCAGAGGGACGGTTACATTTCCTCGGTCGGCCCTTAAAGATAAACCCAGATTTCATCCTAACAGGACCATACAACCCTGGACTCTGAGAAACAGATTTAAACAGGCTTACTTTCTAAAACTGCGATGTTGAATTGCCGGATGATTTAAGATGTATAGAGGCATGCAGTTGAAAAAAAAGCACAAATGCTTGCGAAGCAGAACTGCTGTCTGTCTTTTGGTGTGATTGATTAAATATTAAAGCAGTGGTTCCCAACCCTGTTCCTGGGGATCTACTGTCCTGTAGGTTTTCATTTCAACAATATTTTGACACACCTGATTCTACTAATTAGCAGCTTAACGAGATCTCCAGCTGTTGAATGAGATGCACTTTGTTAGGGTTGGAGTGAAAACCTACAGGACAGTAGATCCCCAGGAACAGGGTTGGGGACCACTGCATTAAAGTATCAGAACAATCATCTCCTCCTCAACTGTTGTATTTGTTAACCAACGTATTCACGGGTGAGGCTACGGTTACTAAGAATAAAAAGCAAGGATACGGAGACACAAAATAAAGGTAACTAATGTTTAATGTATTAACGTTATACGATGCGATAGTGCAGGACACAGGTTAAGCTGCCATCTCAGAGTAATGCCTCTGTTACACAGACACCTCCACTTCACTAGGTGGCATGCCAGACTAACTACGGCAACTGGGAAGGCACATGCCACAAACGCAAAACACAACATCATACAGAAACACGCTGTTGGACCTTACATCCATCACTTGCACTTCTGCAGAATTTACACTTCTCTGTGCCTCAATTTCCTACTCTCACCCTCTCCCCTGTCCTTTAGTTCTCCCTCTCATCTTCTCATTTCTCCTCTATTTCTATCCCTCTCTCTCTGACCTTCTTCCTGTCCCTGCAGACATGGGTCCCCTGTTCTGTCTGTGCAGGGGATATTGACCGAGCCCATATTGACCCCGGCGTTTTGCATTAATCACAACAGGTTGAACAAACTAGCTCTCACCAGAGCACAAACAGTGAGCTCTTCCAGTAGCCGCCTGTCAGACCACCACTACGGGAAGAGGGAAGCTGTTTGGCAACGGCAGGTGACCCGTGGACTACGGGGCTAAGGAGATATTTCCTTCCTCCTCCTACCTCAGAATCTGTGCCCATCTCTTGCAGTACTTAAACCAGCGGTCTTGCGGGTACGTACGAAAACGAGGGTCACAATAAAAATCAAGGCGCCCCGGCCGTAAATCCGATTTTACCGCAACCAAATGGCAGGGAGAGAATGGAGAATTTATAGCACTGAACAATCGGCTCCCGGAATCGATGCCTCCTAAAGGCCGAGCCCTAAGGACCCGCTATTTACACGCCGGTCCACTCAGGGCCGTGATTATTAGCCGTCCTAATGAGAATTTATGACCTCCGAACGCGCGCTTTCCGGGCAGTCTTTCAGACGGCGTGCGCAGGGGAAGGGTCGGGCTCAGCAGTCAAAGGGTGCGGGCCCACGGCGCGTCTCACAGTGTGTGCCTAGGCGGGGGTTTCACACGTCCTCCTCTCCCACTCCAGCGGGTCGCTGACCTCGGCTTTCCATCAAACAGCAATTTCCCAGCCTTCTCTCCTCTTATCAGTGCATGTGGCTGCCTGGACACAAACGCTTTTTTTTTTTTTTTTATCATTTCAGATGTCTGTAGGCTGTGGATTCCATTGGTCCTGCCCGTTATCAGTTTGTGTAATGTGATGAATATCGGGCAAAAGTCAAGCGTTCCAACATTCTGTAATTCATAAAATGAATCTGCAAAATGTAAAAATATCACAATTATTACGTCTAGCTTTGTCATAATCATAAAGAAATCCTCTTCTGTTTGAGCTCGAGTCATTCTGCAGTTCCCAAATCTTTAGTACCGATTTGTGTTTCCCTAACACTGGTGCTTGTTTATTTAAGGCAAAATTTGAAATGGTCAAGTGACAACCGACAAGTTGCTCGCGGCGCTAATTCCACCGCGGTTGCCAACGGAACGGCTGGCCTGCTAAGAGCGACAGTTACAGCACTCCAAATGAACACCCCGTATCTGCGGGCGAGCGCTCCATCTGCCGCCGAACCGTCTCGTTCTCCTTCCATTGGGAGGGAGGCACGGGGAGAATAAATATGTGGCCCACAACAGCGCAAGGACATCGCATGCGCTACATCTCGCGTCTCCGCCGTGGAGGAGTCTGTCACACGGAATCGTGCTTTGCGCTCTGCGTCTTTTTGAAGATGTAAAACAGGGCGCGCGCCCCCCCCCCCCCCCCCCCCCCCCCCCGCCCCCCGCCCCCCCGCCCCCCGCCCCCTGCTCCAACTCCGCCGCGGCGCAGCGAAAGGGTAACATGACAGCCGTGGGGGCCCCACAGCAGCTGAGCAGGAAGCCCGCCACGTGCGTGACGGGCCCTCAAACGCCTCCCCTTTCAAAGCCGACAACGTCTCCGGTGTCGCAAGGCGTGGCACTACAGGATTACCGCACGCCAGAGACTTTTAAATACTGTTTATCTCGCCGTGTGTGTGTGTGTCTGCTTCACAGGGACCGAATACAACGTTACACCAAGCCGCTGTACACATTTACAAGCACGTTAATATTCTGATGCTAAACCCAATATAAATGCATTCTGGATAATGGCATTAGTCAGCCAGTACCCCGGTTATGACTAACTGGTGATAAAAATACGTGTGATATTCTTGAATTAAATTCAATATTGAATCATGTAAAGACTTTATTTAGAATACACCTCCTACCTGGCAATACTATGTATCTTCTGCCCAAAACCCACTTGCAGTTTGAATTTAAAGTGAGACTAATGTTCGCTATAGACATGAATATTCACCAGTGCAAAAAGTATACCCGCACACATACTATTTTGTGCGTTTGTGTGTGTGCATGTGTGTGCGTGCCTGTGAGTGTGTGCATGTGACCATGTGTATATGTGTGGTGTGTGTGTGTGTGTGTGTGTGTGCACATGCATGTGCGCATGTGTGTCTGAATGTGTGCGAGCTTTGCGAGATCATGAATTCCATCACTGGCTGCACGATCAGTGTGCACTCCTCATTCACCCCTGTAAGCCTCTCTTATCACAGATGTGTGCTTTAGAACATTTTTATTTGCTTGTGAGGTCTTAGCAGGGCCATCTGGTGTGGAGTGGGCCTGGGAGATAAAACAATGCCAGTATCGCCTGTCGGCATGTCTTTGGCAAGGCTCACCACTGCATCACCTTTCAACTTCTTCCCCCATGCTCTCAAGGGAGCTTTGCCTGAAAGAGCTTTTCTGCAGCATTGATTCATAAAGTACATCTGTATTATCTGCACTTAATGCCTTGTTGCACATTCATAATCATTATCTCCTTATAAAGTATTATCAAAAATACAGGTGTGTGTGTGCGTGCGTGTGCGTGTGCGTGTGTGTGTGTGTGTGTGTTTATTACATTTGAATGGTTAACTGCAGACTCAGGACTGTTGTGACATCATGTCATGTGCAAACTGGAGTATATAAAAATCCTTAGTTAAGCAAAATAAAAAAATAAAAAATGGATGCAAAATGTATGCTACTGCATACTATACTATAAGCACAATGAAAACTGTAGGTTATGTGTAATCTATGATATGAATATCACAAACCTAAGATAGGCCAGCATCTAGGTTGCTGTTACTTTGAAATCAACAGTACTGTAGACATAAGCACAAAACAACTCTCTAAAATTTGTTGGAAAAAAATATATTTTATTGCTTGCACACTTTATAAATAATGACAGGCTGGACAGAACAGAACATAAACAAAACAGAACATGGAGCAAAAAAATAAAATAAATAAATAAATACAAATAAAAAATGCAATATCCTATGCTAAGGCCATATATACTATGGTGTTTTAATGTTTTTAATACAGTCATAGTGCTGACATTCACAAACTGGAGAAGTAAAAATTTGATCGAGGTCGTTTCCTTGGCAATTTTCCATCACCAACCCCACCCCTCCGCACCCCCCGCCCCTCCACCCCCTCCGAGGAATCTCTGGATGTGCACAAAGGTTTGACGCCAAAGTGTTTTTTAAAAAAAATTTTTTTTAAAAGACTCACTCAGTGCGAAAAGGATCTCTCATGTTGATTTATTATTTGTCCAAATAAAACGTTTCAGTGGTGGAGGGATACCGTTTTAAACATCAAAGGAATTACCTTATTTATCAAAGCCCTATCACTTCTTTTACCTCAACTGAACCTATTATTCAACAGTGCCTGGTATTATCATTTATAATTCATTATCTTTATTAAACTTAGGCTTGGATTCAGCTCACAATGCCCTTTCCCTTTAACTTTTGAATAATTGAGCTCAAACAGTTTCATTACTTGTAGAATTGACTTTTTTTCTCCACAGACACAGATTGACTAGTTACGTTTGGCCATTCAAATTAATTACAAGCGGTAATGAATATAGAATGCAAGTTTAATTCAGGCCAAACCGTAAAACATCGCCTGAGTAACATAAAACAATTAATAGCACAGTAATATTAGACAAGTCCTAAATCCTACTGCTTCCTGCTTATTTGATAGCCGAGGATTTGTGGGTATGCGCTAGCTCAATGACATTTCTCTCTTCCGCAAAGGGACACCAACATTGATTTGGATTTGAATGCCACCTCTGGTATGATCATAAGGTTTGTGTGTACTTTTTTTTATTGCTTTTTCAAAGAACTCAGGGGCACCCTACCACACTGCAAGCAGGCCATTGACACACAGTGACCCCCCCCCCCCCCCCCCCCCCCAACACACACACACACACACACACACACACACATTTTCTAAATATATACGGTGGCAGGGGGGCATGACCCCCCCCCCCCCCCCACACACACACACACCCCCCACAATCTTCGCCCACACTCTTAAGCAAAGAGCCGGCGACTGTCAGGGGCTCTGTACGAACAGGGGCCTAATTGAGGAGCGCTTCAGCGCGTGCTCTTTACAGACCACAGCAGGGCAGCTGCGGGACCTTTCCCTCCACCTGCGGCTGCGAGACGTGAGCCCACTCTCCCGGGAGAGGTGGCGGCTGAGTTCAATAACACTAAAGTGGCGGGAGAGATGGCGGGAGAGGCTTTTTAGCTCGATGTGACCTAAAGGACAGGCGGCGGCCCTCCATACCTGCACTCCCGTCCCTGAATGCAGCTCCGCGCGGGAGGAATGTTAAATGGCGCGACGCATGTTGAAAGCATCCTTTCACCGTCCTCTGTCTCGCTGTTGTGAAGTTGTAATCGATTACTTTTGGCTCCGCGGGTCTTAAATACCTGTTGCCGAATGCATTGGTAAAATGGCTCCTCCGCGCAAGCATGTTGACCCACAGTCCAAATGATGGATAAAGTACAGTGAGGAAGAACATAACGGCCCTTTACGGTGATGCCACACTATGCTTGTGCAAAAAATAAAAAGAGAAAAAATATTTACAGGTAGCTTTACGAGTTTGATAGGTGTGACCTCCTGAGGCCTGGCAATTCATGTTTGTCCCCTGTAGGAGTCTCGGATCTCTATCTCAAGAGCCAAATATTCTACTGTGCTGAAACCTACACTACAAGGGATATTCAATAAAATCAGAATAATCCCACGGTGCATTTCATCTCAGTCTTTCAGATGCAAAGCTGTGCATAATTACGAACACTTTCCATGACTGTTTCTAGTACAAGCGAGGGAGAATTATGTTTCCACATGTAATAAGTGTTCTCATTTGCAGTTGATTTTATATGAATCTAGTTTTACGAGAGAGGATGTTGCTGCGTGTGCAGTATTTTTGAGTCGTATAGTACTTCAGACAGGGAATATACTAAATCTCTGTGAAGTTTAGAAAAGACTGAACATTTTCAGTTAAATCATGCAACAATTTTGGTGGTAAAAGCAATTGGTGGTTAAGAGCCAATTGTGGACCTAACCTCTAAAAGAGCTGTTTATCCTTTGTGTGTGTGAGGACAAGTAATATAATGAATTAATATGTTTAAGAAGATAATCTAGATTAGAAACTTCAGTGCAATATAGTTTTTACTTTTTTATCTATACACAACCATTTGCACAGCTTTGATTTTTGCTTACCATTTTTTTCCCCGTTTTTTTGCGAAAGCAAGAACAGAACAGCTGTGCCCCATGAGATTTGAACACGCAACCTCCACTACAAGCCCATTCCCGTAACCATTACACAACACTTCCCTGGAATTTATTGTTTGCAGAACACAGAAATGGAAAGATATGGATACAAGAAGAAGATCAACAAATAACATTTATTGATAGGACCAAACATGTGTACGACATAAAACGCTTTTCAGAAATGCAAATATGGAGTCAGCTTTTCAATCCTCAGCATGGAATTACAGTCGCTTGCCTTTTTATTTCAATCTTTCCATGCAGGCACATCAGGCAAGGACCATTGCTGTGAATTGCTGGCAAAAACAAAAACCAGCGACTGGTAATAAGAAGAAGATCAGTTCACTCTAGCCCTGTGAGTTCATCAAATCCCCTGAATGCAAGGTAACATTCCTGGATTAAAAAGGAAACCAAAGAAAAAGGCACATTTCACAGCTCGGGAATATGTGTTTCCCTGTGTGAACAGGATGAATACTAATGCCTCAACTGAGAATACGGCTTTTACCGGTGGCGCCGATTCTCCTGGAGAGTCATACTGACAGTGTTGTGAGTTGAGGAGTCATTCTTCTCCGAACGGATGACAAGTATCACCTTCACGAGAGGGAGAGCTCAAAGGGGTGAGTCCCTACTTCATGCGTGTTATTAGTCTGTCCTGGATTCACAGAATCATTACAGAATCATCACTGATCTTAAATCCCATTATCCCGCATAAACTCCTGCAAACACAGGGAACCAGGGCTCGCGTTAGAGCTCCGCATTGACAAATCAGCGTGCGTGGAATGTATGTCCATATTGATTTAAGAAGCATTAAAGGTTAAAATAATCACCACGTTTAGTTAAATGATCGTGGAATTAATAAATCACGGGCCCGCGGCTGACAGGCTAATAAATGATCCCAGAGGAGAGCGTGGGTAACCTGCAATACATCACTTTCAGCCCCGGGTATCCGGCGCGAAACTTCCCCCGCAATGGCCAGCGCCCGGCCCCCTCGGGGGGTTGACAGAAGACGAGAGCGGACTCCCTTCTCTTCCTTTACCGCACGGTAAAACCAGGGGAGAAAGGAAGCATTCCAGGGGGGATATCTAAAAACACGCTTATTACATTACATTACATTACATTACAGGCATTTAGCAGACGCTCTTATCCAGAGCGACTTACACAACTTCTTATTACATTTTTTTTAAATCCATTTATACAGCTGGATATATACTGAAGCAATTCAGGTTAAATACCTTGCTCAAGGGTACAACGGCAGTGTCCTACCTGGGAATCGAACCTGCAACCTTTCGGTTACAAGTCCAGTTCCTTAACCGTTATACTACACTGCCCCAGTCTGGCCCGATGGAATGTTTTATTCTGACGTGTCACATATTTGTGTCGCGTAGAGGAGAGACATCAATATGATTCTGTTTTTCTTATTTAATATATATATATATATATGTATATTTAAAATAGAAAGCACTGCCTATTACGCCCACATTCTGTTGACACAACATAGGTTCACCCGAATTAGTCTTTTTCAAAAGCACAACGGAAAGCCTCCTTTATTACTTGATGAGGGGGACACTGTGTGGACGTTCACGAGCAGTCGATAGGAAAGTGGACGCAGCTGCACGGTACATAAATCCAAATGATTTGGACTTGAAGACCTTTGATATTGGCAACCAACTGCCAAAAAATGTGAATGTCTATAACACAATGGAGAACAGTCCTACTGTAAAAAAAGGTCTAAGGCTTAAATACCTTTTTGTATCGGTACGGTTCATTACTGTGCTTATTAATTATTTATCTGTCCAGAGATTAGTCAGCTGAAAGCAGCTAGAAAGTTAGCGGTGGATTTGGCTTGCCGTAGAGCAGCAAAGACCCCCCACTGTGTCCTGAGTGACAACATCCTTTGAAATTGCCCATGCTGAAAGATCCAGGCGTTTTTTTAAGCTTTTCGGTGGTAAAATCCTATTACCGTTCAGGCAAGTGTTCAACCAGCCATGCTAAGCACCGCAGACATCACCGTTACAGCTAAAGGTGGGAAGTTCAACGTGGTCAACCATCTGATAGCTCGATGCTGTTCTTAAAGGACATATTCATTTGCCCTGCGTCACGGTGCCTTATTGTTGTCTGGCGTGATAGATGTGGACTCTGCCAGACATTTATCACCGCGGAATGCTTCCTGTCCTTGACATCTTCTGTTGCTGTGGTATCCACAACAACAGCTCCACTAGATCAACGCTACATGTCTGACACCTTCTGTAAATCCAAATACCACCCCCCCCCCCCCCCTCCTCTCCCCGCACAAAACCCCAAAGAATCTTCACATCTGAACCGTCCCTTGACAAATATCATCTTTGTAATAAGACGCCTGTTACCCCCCGATGACTGTGCAAATTGCCGTTCTGATGACACTTCCATTCCCTCTGAGTAATTCTCGTTTTGGAAATGCCCCAAATGAGAGTTGACTAAAATCCAACCAAGGAGGTGCCAAAGAGTTTTTTTTTTTTATTATATTTTTTTTTCTAAACATAAGAAGTACAGTATCAACTCTAATTACCCATGATTCACCCCTCACCCCTACTTCCTTCCTGAATCTCAGAAGGATGGATATCACTGCACCTGCTGCAGTTTTGGATTATTGCTGCTTGTCACTTGGGTGCTATAACTTCTCCAACTCTATTAGTTCTGGCAACACTTAACACCCGGCAATATTAAACACTCGACTCAAAAAAAAGAAAAGAAAAACATATACACACTCAGTGCTTCAACATTCTATTACACAGATTACTTTTTCCAATATTCGCATGCTGGAGGAAGTGCACCCCTGTGTAATATTTTGTGTAATGATGTGAAATAAAACAATGTTGTACAGGCCCCCAGACACACGTTTTGAGAAACATTCATAAATTGCAGCATCCCTCTTTAGTTTTGGGTAGTTAGGTGAAGACATTAATATCACTGATGTGACTTTGGTGAAAAATATGTTTGTTATAAGATACTTCAAATTCAAACATAGCATTTTTGTTCAAATGAACTGTGCACTTTACTTTTGTCTAAACTATGGAATGATGGGTATTTTAATCTTTGGAATCACCTATTATTCCATGCTCCTGTGTCACTCACGCAGAGAGCACTACAGCTGAGTGAATACGGCCTTCCAATCTGATTGCCCACGTGCCAGCGACTGTTACATAGGCTACAGACTCTGCTATACTTATGCAGACATTTGACTGTTACACAGGCTACAGACTCTGCTATACTTATGCAGATATTTGACTGTTACACAGGCTACAGACTCTGCTATACTTATGCAGACATTTGACTGTTACACAGGCTACAAACTCTGCTATACTTATGCAGACATTTGACTGTTACACAGGCTACAGACTCTGCTATGCTTATGCAGACATTCCCATAGCTATTTATTTTGCTCTGTTTGTTATTCATTTAAAGAGTACGCGTAACCGAACCCTGATACATGCATTTGTTAGCGTACATATACGCTCCCCTGCGTTTGGCTTCACGCCGCAAGGCAGAGAGTATGCGATGGGATGGCTAACGGAGATTTGAGGAGACGTGCATTTCTCACTGATGTCAACCAATGACCTGCGGGCCCCTGGTGAGTAGCCAGCAGGCGCTGATGCAGCAGTGACATGGGCAACAGGGGGCTTTTGGACTCCCTACCTAGTGGGAGTGAGATGAGCCAGGCATACTTGGCTAATCACAGCCCAGATTGGAACTAGTGGCATCTAGACAATATGGCTCAGCACTGCACTCCTGGCCGAGAGAGACTGTGGAACAAAAAGCCTTAACAAGCAGATGAGTATGTATGCAGTCCGCATGAAATAGGGCTACAAATTTACACACATCTAAAGACTGGGACCGATAATGAGTTCAGGTAAAATTTGATACCAGATAGCCTACCTTTATTTAGCAAGCGTGGATTACACTGGAAATGTGTTAATCTGTCCCAGTGCAACCCACACTTAACTAAGCATCTGCTGTTCGTGAGCAAGAAGTCTTGCAAGTTTGGCAATATGCATTGTGCGTATGTGTGTGCATGCATGCGATTATGAGTGTGCGCGTGCGTGTGCGTTAGTGTACAAACAGGCACACGTGCTTACGCCACGCCCATAAACAGCTTTCCTGTCCTTTTCTGTAGGATGTCTCACCTGTAGAATGGCCGTTAATTACCGTTTTCACACGGTGGACACATATAGAATCCTCATGTTACACGGCCGCTAAGAGCCGCTCTGTAGAGACGCGACAGCGGTCTCCGGACCCCCGCTGCAGAGGCGGCGTGGGGGTAATCAGTCCGTACAGGGTGGCCAGCTCCCATCAGCGTCAGGCCCCCCGCCCAGCGGGCTGCCACCACGGGGCTCAGGTGCTAATCTCTACCAGCACATTACCTATCCTCTGTCCCTCGCCCGCCGCCAGAGACACGCGCTTTGATTTTTTTCCAGGTTTACGCCGAGGGCCAGTCTCATTCGCCGGCGATATTGAAGAAAGCGCTTTGGCATTTCTCACGGCGCTCGACCGGTTTGATTGTCCCCGTGTTTGTTTACAGACCATTGCAGGAAGGCGGCAAGGAGAAAATGAGATTATTAGAGAAAAGGGTAAAATGGCAGAAAGAGCAGGAAAATGACTTATTGTGGAGGATAGGAAGAGTGATGCACAAACACACTAACTCACAAACAAAGGTATAGACCCACGCTTCATATTAATGCACAAACACACTAACTCACAAACAAAGGTATAGACCCACGCTTCATATTAATGCACAAACACACTAACTCACAAACAAAGGTATAGACCCACGCTTCATATTAATGCACAAACACACTAACTCACAAACAAAGGTATAGACCCACGCTTCATATTAATGCACAAACACACTAACTCACAAACAAAGGTATAGACCCACGCTTCATATTAATGCACAAACACACTAACTCACAAACAAAGGTATAGACCCACGCTTCATATTAATGCACAAACACACTAACTCACAAACAAAGGTATAGACCCACGCTTCATATTAATGCACAAACACACTAACTCACAAACAAAGGTATAGACCCACACTTCATATTAATGCACAAACACACTAACTCACAAACAAAGGTATAGACCCACGCTTCATATTAATGCACAAACACACTAACTCACAAACAAAGGTATAGACCCACGCTTCATATTAATGCACAAACACACTAACTCACAAACAAAGGTATAGACCCACGCTTCATATTAATGCACAAACACACTAACTCACAAACAAAGGTATAGACCCACGCTTCATGTTAATGCACAAACACGCTAACTCACAAACAAAGGTATAGACACACGCTTCATATAAATGCACAAACACACTAACTCACAAACACAATACAGACACACACTTCATATTAATGCACAAACACACTAACTCACAAACAAAGGTATAGACCCACGCTTCATATTAATGCACAAACACACTAACTCACAAACACAATACAGACACACACTTCATATTAATGCACAAACACACTAACTCACAAACACAATACAGACACACACTTCATATTAATGCACAAACACACTAACTCAAAAACACAATACAGACACACACTTCATATTAATGCACAAACACATTAACTCACAAACAAAAGCACAGACACACGCTACATCTTAATGCACAAACACACTAACTCACAGAGTTATAGAAACATGCTACATGTGAATGCGCAAACACACTAACTCACAAACACAAGTACAGACACACGCTACATCTTAATGCACAAATGGAATCATAACCACAAGTACAGACCCACGCTTCATCTAAATGCACAAACGTATACTCGCACTCACTCAAGTAGACTACGTGTACATTTGTGCACACAAACTCTCACACACTCAAACACACACGCTCAAATATACGCAAGCACAGGCACACGGTTCATATGCGTGCAAACTCACACTGACTTACAAACACAAGCACAGACACTATAATGCTAAATGCACAAACTTATACTCACACTCAGTGACGTATCTATCTATGTTACACACACACACGCACACGCACGCCTGCGCGCGCACACACACAAACTAAAGAAGCAAGGTGGATAAATAGAAGTAAACGCAAAGCAAAGTGCAATGTGTAGCAGAGCCGAGGTTTACGCTAGAAATTTCCGCCACACCGAGGAACGATCAGGGGCTAGACATTCTCAACTCATCAACTCGTAACATTCATGTCACAAAGCCTTCGTGATTTGCCATTGGCATGTGATCACTGCCGACATTCCCATCACTCACGTAAGTACACGAGTACTCTGGTGGCGTACACGTGTGTTCTCTGCCGTTAATCCACTGACAACATTGAACCGCTGACTAGTGAGATCAGGAACGTCTGAAATTCTGGAAGCACAAATCAAAAAAATGAGTTGACACATTTTCACAGATCAAGTCAACAAATTCTTTATCCATTTTTGCGCCTTTCATTCTAGGTTTGTGATGGAAAGAAGAACCGCGCAACGTGAACTTTAAGTTTGTGCAGGCTGGCACATGAAACGTCGAAAGCTGTCTGACCATTTTTCTGACTTCTGCGTATTTCAAAGTTTGACGAAGGACGCGTTCTTAGCTGTCCCCCAGACTAGATTGCGTTTTTGTTTGACAGCAGACCAGATACATTTTATTTAAAATCAGACAATACCTGTTTGCCTCCATTTATTGCTTGTCAGACTTAAAAAAAGAGATAATATTCTGCTCAGTGACTTACAAAAATAATTATATATATATATATATGGGGCATTAGCATGCTTGTCTGAAACATCAATAACTGCTTTGGTAGGGGATCACATTTTCAAATCCAGGCTGGGAAAGCAATGGCTGTCCTGGCTGATTTTTTCATTGAAATATTTATACAGGTAAATCCACTGCGTCTCGCAAGCCATTTGCAGACATAGCCAGACGGCCGGCGGAAGCTGAATCGATAAAACACAATTATATCGAGACATAAAAATAGGGTTTACCACCATGCGCATAGGTGTGAGAGCGTACAGAGCTGAATACAGATAAAGCCCATAGGAGAATGTGCATTCATACATCAGACAAAGGAATTTTAACAGAAATTCCCCTACGGTCCACACGGTCAGACACACACACACACACACACACACACAGACAACTGCACATGTGCACACATGCAGACATGCAAACACACACACACACACACACACACACACACACACACACGCGCGCGCGCGTGTGCTCACTCACATGCTTACTCACATACACCAATGTACACACACACACACACACACACACAACTGCACATGTGCACACATACAAACACACACACACACACACAAACACACACACGTGCTCACTCACATGTTTACTCACATACACATATGCACATATACACCAATGCACAATGCACACACATACACACACAAACACTCATACACACACATGCTCACTCACATACACATATGCACATATACACCAATGCACAATGCACACACTTACACACACACACACATACACACGCGTGCTCACTCACATGTTTACTCACATACACATATGCACATATACACCAATGCACAATGCACACACATACACACACACTCACACAAAATACCTGCACACTCACAAAGCCACTCATCTATGCATCTCATCCATATATCTGCGGGGCTATACACGCAACATCTTTAGAATATGTAATATAAAAGATTGCATGATGTAAGACTGCATCTGGCCCGGCCTCTGAGACAGCTTCATCCAGCTGTGATATTGCTGAGATTTTTTTATTTTTTTTTCCAACGGTCAAACACCATTTAAATGTTTATTTGATTTTGTGAAGATGCTACACAAACCCTGCAGTTTTGCTGAGCCGCACAATGCGCGCTGAGTCGCATAACTTACAGCGGCAGCGGCGCCGCGCCGCCAACAGACGCGCCCCCCGTTGCCCGACGCAAACATTCGTTACACAGTCTGCTGCTCGAACGCTTCACGACTCAATGAATTAAATATGAACGGCAAACAATGAATACCTAAGGAGCATCCGGGCGTGATCAAAGAAACCGTTGACATTGCCTATGGATTCCAGGAGAAGCGCGCGCGCTCTCCTCTCCGCGACGGTTCTCGGGTCGTTGCGTTTAATCCACGCTGTGGCATGGCTGCAGGCAAACTCCGAGCGCTGCGCTTCTCTGTTCTCTCTGTCTGAGAGAGACAAAAAAAACAAGAAGGCTTTTCTCGCACATGGATTAAATGGTCTGAATGTTTTTTTCTTTCCCTTTTCACTAAATTAAATGTTGTTTTTTTCTTGTTTGCGATACGGCATAGGGCAAATGACAAAACGGAATGATCTTTTTTCATCAGTAATATGTCCTCCCCTTTTGTTTTTCTAAACGGCACATAACACCAAAGCCTAATGTTTGCAGACAGAATATAAGGAAGGAATATAAATAAGGAAATTAAATACCACATAACTTTGTTCTTCCTGTTTATCATACTTTTTATGATTACATTTCAAGGTACTGTATCTAGCTTCTCATATCGGAGTAATACAGTATATTTATATTCAGCAACCAATTTCAAATAAACAGGAAACAAAATTCAACAAAACAATGCCCAGGCACGCACGCACACGAAATAGCACAGGCCTACAGAGTTATACATCAGAATAATCAAAAGCCCATGCTTGCATGTCTGTGGTCACACATAGCTTTAGTGCTGCCAATATGCTAGCAAGGGTTAATGCTTTCTGAATAAGCAGTGGTGTACGTTTAGCAACCAGTCTCTAAGTGTTAAATGGGGGGGATTCACAGTAGGGCTAGCTGGATCCTAGTCGATTAAAATAACACCTGTGAAAGATTTACCAAGAAGCCAAGTACAATGTAAAAAAAAAAAAAAGGTTTCATTGAAACCACAGGCACTGTGTTTAGTGAAGTTAATCAACCATTTTAATCACGAGAGCAGTTATGTAAAATATGTATGTATTGCGCTGTCGGTCCAAAGAAACCCAGCCATTTCAGTTAGTGGTGCGCATTACAGCATGGGACAGCTCATCGCCTGGGTTGGTCCAAGCCAAGCAAAGCGGGATACGAATAAATACTGTACGCAGGTCTTTCGAGAGTAATCATGATATCATATTACAAAGCCGACATATGGAATATGAGTCCATAAGTTGGAATCCAATCATGCATGAAGTGGCTCGGTATTACTGAGTGGGGAGCTTAAGAAATATGCACAACGCATGACAGCCTGGCAAGTATGGACAAAATTAAATGTGTTTTATAACATGGTGTAGGGGTAAAATACACACGGACAAGCAGCCGTGTCACAACTTGAACATGCAAACAGGTGTATGCAGACCTTGTAGGATGCAGATAGGAGCATTAGTGAATAGGTAAAGCTAATAGAAGGCTTATTGTGTTGCATTAAAAAACAAACACTAGTATGGTTAAAAAACAAACACGAGTCAAGTTTACTTATGCAAAATAGTGACTACTACAGCATGTTTGAAACAGGTTGTTGTTCATCTTTGGGAAGAACAATATCATGTTGTTTTAGACTTCCCAGACTGTGTTTGTGGAGATAAAATATTGCATATGGTGATGAATGCTGATTCCAGGTGTTGGCTTCAGCTTTACATGACATTTAGTTGCTTATAAAAACAAGCCCACAGTCCCGCAGTTTATTTATTTATTTATATTTGCTTTCGGGTTAGCCATGATATGAACAGAACTTCTGTTTGTACGCAATTTGTTCAGCAACACTTAGAACCTTTCTGGATATCTGCGAAAGCCTACCCACAGAGATAACTTCTACCTTCTACACAAAATTATTATTTCTGCCCTAGCTCCAACCTACCTGGAGCACTAAAAGTTACTCTGAGAAATTAGCAGATTTGCTGAAATGTGATTAAATGCATTATGCTGGGAATTAAAACTGGCAGTAAAATATTTTATATATAATATTTTAATTATTTATTTGCTTCATTACAGACTTGGAGATGATGAGAATTAGCATGCTCTTTAGCGGTATTTCCTTGAGGCAAGACAGATACTGTTAGCGAATGTGCCAGCACGATTCAGGTCTGACTTCAGAATTTAAACATGTTAGATGAACTGGATAAACATGCTGTTTTATGGTTTAATCTACACCTTGGTTAAGTGTTCCGCAAACCCACCCACTACATGCCAATCAGAAATAATGACTTCAGGAGAGTTGATTATTTATAGTCAGTCCTACGTGCTATTTGAACCTTAACCATGGAAAAAAAACCCTGTCATAAGTGACTGAAAAAAGAAATAAAAACAATTTCATAGGGATTTAGTGCGGAAATATTTCCCTACAATATGTGCACCATGGTGCCTGCCTCTAGTCCAATGATATCCTTTGATAAAAGCCTGCAAAGTAAATGGGAATTTTCTACAGTTTAGATATTTGGCTTCAAGGGGTTAAACAAAATAAATAAATAAATAAATAAATAATCTGCCAGTTGCACCTTTTCCACTACAGTAGTCTGACCATCGGGGTTAATTAATTCCTTAATTGCTGTTACTATGAATTTAATGTTTTCCATCTTTGGCATTTTTAATCCCCTTCAGCAGATGTTTGCTTGTTTTTTTCCAGCTGTTTCTCATAATCGTTTTATTTCAAAAAAAAAAAAAAAGAAGCAAATTATTTATATATGCATGTATTGAGTGTGTTTCCCTTGCATCCTTGCTGTAGATGCTATGCTGCGGTCCCCTAAGAATTCCTGAGAGGGATAAAGTCCTTTATGGATTCTTAATGACTGCTGTGCTCCCTAGTTCACTTCTGAGGTGCTTTAATGCTCGAGCGCAGTTAAAACACACAGTATTATTTATGAATTCAGATACCGAATTCAGCAGCGACCGTCGATACTGACACGTCGCACCAAGCGCTCAAAAGATCAATGCCATGTATGCGCACTGAATGGCAGCACGGAAATGCGCGGTGACAAACGACCTCCTTTGAAACAGGAATTGTGATGGAAGTTTTTTGTCGCTGTTTTAACAGAAAGAGTCTCAATAATGCAGACAGTCAGAACTTGGGCAGGTATTTGGTTTCCTCAGTAGGAACGTCTCACCCACTCATATTTACATTGCACTGCAGCTGTGCTTCCAGACAAGAAAAAAGGTAAGCAAACAATAAAGTCTCAGGAATTATTAATATAATATATTTTTTCGCTCTCCCTGTCCAATGCGTGGCACAATTCATCACAATTCTGGGCCTGAGCGTAAGGTAATATATAAACTTAGCACGCTGTCTTGTTGCAAAAATGGAAATGGACTTGTAAGAAATAAGCAATTTCCCCATGGAAGAATTGAAAATTCAGCAAGGCCGTTATCCGGCTGACCTGTCATCAATCACGGTTATTCTCCTCAGGGCTGGGGGAGAGGCGCGGACACTCGTAAGCGCTGACAGTCATTACCCAGGCGACCAATGGCACTCTGCGAACATGGTTAAATGCTGAGAAAAGGCAATAGGGCTGTTAATTGCTCTGCTCCTACACTGGAATACAAAAGCCAGCTGGACCCAAGCCTGGTACGACAGTCCTATAACCTTGGCTACCCAGCTACACACATATTATATACACAATTGTGTATTTAAACCTGATTGCAACAGTAGTCCTTAGCTTTGCCTCACAATGAAATGCACATGTCGGTGGGTAGTTCAATAGTCACATCAATAACAAACTGTGTTTTTGAAGAAGGCTGTCATTTATTTTTAAGTCAAAGTTAACAACAAATTTTGATTAAATTTGGCCCTGAATTAGCTTCGAGACACCAACTGATAAAATATTAATTATTAGCCAAACAGCACAGATTAATAACAGTAACTAAAAATCTGATCTGGATCCAACCAACAGTTACCATCTACTTTGTGGCTGAAGAAGTGCTTGTTTTTTTCTCCTCACAAACATAACTTAATGGGTGACTTGCCAAGCTATAGAAAAATAATGGATTATGTTATTTATCTGCGAATCAAAGTTAGGGCCACATGTTGATTGAAGCCAGGCCAAGGTTTTTTTTGTGAATGAAGCGGGAAGAAGAGGGGCCATCACTTATTTCCCAGCACCCTGCTGCCGTCTACTGATGAGACAGATGTTTTTCCGGCCCACAGCCCTCCAATCACAGACGCCGTGGCCAGCGATGCCCTCCACATGACCCGACCTCTGACCTCCAGCTGTAGGAGGGAGCGACTTGTTAGCCCGCTCCTCAGTACCAGAGGAGGTTGGCACTTTTTAAAATTTTTTTATTAAACCTCTATTATTTCCACCAGGAAATAACTTTCTTTATTTGGAGATTATGTTTGCACAAATATGTACGGCTTTGACATGCACGTCGTGTTCATGGGCAGCAGCCCAGCGGATCCTTAGGCTGTTTGGCAGCCTGTGACTTTCCCCATAAAATGGCTTCACTCAGGAGCAGTTAAGAAGTGCCTCGCCAAACACTGCATGGTTACCTGCTCGAGCTACATAGACAATACTGACAAGAAGAAAAAACTGAACTTATGCTTCATTTTAATTTATTATAATTTCCTAAATAATACAATAATCTATTTCGAGTTTAGAATACAATGTGATAGAATAGACCACTAATCTTATTTTTTCCACAAATGGAAGATTATCTTTGGATAAAAAACATGACTGATTACGGTACTTGCCCTAGCACTGTCATTAACATTTATCTAAATGATCGGAATTATTGAACATTTCTCGTATAATAGTTATGCCTTAGCAGCTGATGTGTGTTCTTTCTGTTCACTGAAGGGAAGTCATGTCTGACCACTTGAAAAACAATATTTTTTCTTAATCACTTTACTTTAATCACAAAGTGCTTTGGGTTTTGCCCTTATGAAAGGAACTGAAGTGATTGAAGGGGTCAGGTTCAGCTCCCTTGGGGGGAGGGGGGGATTGATGACACCAGAAGTCAATAAAAACTCCCAGACACTTTTCCCCATTTCTCTGGGATTGGGATATTTCACTGGTTTCTGGTGCCATTGGCTGAAAGCATAGGTGCCATTCAGGCAGAAACACACACTGTGTGTGTCATCTCATAGCTCCATAATCACATGATCACTGCAGCACTGTAATGGCGTGCGCCATAGGTGTTACGGAGTTACTCGCGCTAATCAGGCCCTTTTGTTGTAGGTGAAACCGGACTGTTCCGCAGCGCCTGTATACGGCTACCTTTACACTGCAACCTTTTGATTGGCCTCTGACCCGTGCGAGCCAATCAACTGCTGGAAGAAAGAGAGAGGGAGGAAGAAAGTGAAGAAGCAATAAAAATCTGAAAGAATAAAATGGGAGAGACTGAGCTGAGGTTATGTGGCATGCGAGAAAGGGAGGTAAATAAAGTTCACAGACGGAGTTTGGGGTGATCCGTTGCAGCTGCACAAGCTTTCAGTCCCCCCCCCCCCCCCGTGCACATCAGCGGGTAACGTCTAGGCAACATCTTGGCAGCGTCTGTGTCGCGTCTCGCCAGCTGAACACACTCGCCGGCGGTGTCCCGGGGTTCTGGAGAGCGCGCTTAACTGGAAATCAGCTTCCCTCCTTACTCTCCCATCTCCCTGTCTCATCTCATCGCAAGTGCAAAAAAAATATATTAAAAATTTAAAAACAACAAGGGAAAAAAATGGCTTTGCTGAGGCGCCAATGGCCGCATAAAAGATAGCCTGCTTTGAAGAGGTCAAGAACAGCTGAAGAGGCAGCGTCGTAATCACACTAAAGCATGCGGCACAAACATAAAAAACACTTCTGGCATAGCCTGCCGTGCATATGGATATAGCTCTGATGTTAATAAAACCAGGTTGGTACACACATAAAATAAAATAAAAAAACTAAACAAAAACAAAAATAAAAAAACAGCAATGTATTGTATTGAGTGCAGGAAATATTTTGCGAAAAGGGGACTTATCAGTTTGGTTTTCTCACAGCTCTTGTAGATTTTTTGAGTACAAAGGGTGGAGTAACAATATCATTAAACTGAAAACATGTCATGCAGGCCTTCAACTCTGAGAAATGTCACCCGTGAAATGGCTTTCATGAGCTCCCACTGTTCGCGTCATGATGTGCGACGCTAACAAAAGAGCGCTTTTATGTTGTTATGTGCACTCTTCTATTTATTATCAATGACTGACAACACCAATCCATCACCTAATGAAACCGAGAACAAACCCCATGCCAGAACATTAAAAAAGAGACATTGACACATTAGCACTCCTTATTGTATCATAACTGCCATGCACCTGTGGCCTTTTCGGCTGAAGCCGGGTTATTTTTTATGCCATTCCCGGGGAACAAGAAGAAATTTGCGAAGAGCGGGCGGGTCAATCCGCCGTATGCCTGGCAGTCAGCTGTTTCCGTCTTAGAGAAATCGACTGAGAAGCTGAGGCTCACGCAGAATGTGTACACTCGGGTTAAATCTCGGCTGGATTTGTTGAGCCGAAAGGAATTAACAGACCTGAGACAGTGTTCTGTTGGTGTGTCTGGAAAAGTGGAAAAGGGCAATCACACTGCGAGGTGATCCTGGCTGTAAAAAAATAAATAAATAAGGCGACTGAAAATCTACGGGTGGTGGTGGTGGGGGGGTGGGGGTAGTGGTGGTGGTCAACCAGATGTCAGTCGAAAAGATTGAAAGGTTTTGGAGATCTTCCCAACACGGTGACAACACTGTTAAGGGAAGATGAGCTTGAAATTGCTCAAACTGATTGTGGAAGATGCTGCCCTTGAGGTAATGGCGAAAAAAAGATTGCGTTGTGCGGCTGAACAAGAATGTCGCTCCCTCGGAACTCGACTCCAAAAAGCTTCTGTCGCACGGATGAGGTGATTGGTCACTGTAACTGCCGTTTCTGATGCCTCGTCTTCATGCATTAAATGCTCATTGAAACGGTTTAATATTGCCCAGCTATAAAGAATATCACAATTGAAAAGATTGAATAGGTAAAAAGTTATCCATGCAAGGCTATTAAGAAGGTGATCCTTCCCGTCTCCTAAATGTTCTAGGCCCCAGTCCAAGATCGTAGTGAGACTCATACGCATTTATATAACAAGTCCTACAGTATGATTCATTAATTCAACCATGCAGAAAAATAAATACATGAAGAATACTAAATTGCTGCAGGATTAAAGTAAAAGATCATTCTTCTTTCCAGGTTAAGACCTTTTTTTGTTTTTTCTTCACTCTGCCGTATTAAATGAGGAGTACTGAGGTTGAAAATGTCAGGGGATCTGCACAATTAAATATGACGTTCAAAGGCTTTGGTCACATGACGACGGGACATGCAACACTGTACATACAGAACAGACGGCTCAGTTGGAACCAATCTCACACTGGTCTCTGAATGGGCTGTTATTATTATTATTATTATTATTATTATTATGAGAGTCACCAGAGTTCAAATTTGATGGGACTAAAAAAGCAAACTATTCTGCATTTATTGGGTAGTTGTCCTAAATGGGAAAGCAATCACTTCCACCCAAAGTCACTCAGTCTGACCAAGCCTCCTTCCATCATGTCAGATAGGGGTGATCGATCTGTATGGCCGAATGCATGTACTCCATGCAAAACTCCATATGATAAATGCATTTAAGCAAGTGCTACTCTGTGTACGTTTTAAAAATAATTACACATTGACATGATTTATGTGGTCACAGAAACACTGGAAAAACTATTACATTAGATGTAACGTCCAATGCAAAAGAAAAAGTCTCATAATAGATTTCCCCCACATTGTGATATTGTCCTCATTTTCAGACGTTTGTTAATTTTCTGACATACAGTAATAAACTCCATCTGTAAAGTGACAGTTTGTGCTCATAGTCAATGTTACTTGGCAAACAATGCAGAAACCTGGTAGACCACAGAAGACTACTGTAGTGGATGACTGAAGAATACTTTCAATTGTGAAGAAAACCCTCTTTTAAACTGACAAACAGATCAAGAACACTCTCCAGGGTGTAGGCATAGATGTGTCAAAGACTTACCATAAAGAGAAGACTACACCAGCATAACCTCAGAATGTAAAACAAATAAAAAACTGTTCTGGAACAAAGTCTCCTGGACAGATGAGATGAGTATTGACTTGTACTCATAGTGATGGAAAGAGTAATGTGTGGAGAAAGGATGGAATTGCTCATGATCCCCCCCCCCCCCCCCCCCCCCCCCCCACACACACACCCTCCCCCTTCCTCTCATCTGTGAAACATGGTGGAAGTACTGTTATGGACTGATGGCAACAGCAGGATGAATTATGAAGCATACAGAAACATCTTATCTGCTCAGATCTAACAAAATGCCTCAAAACTGATCGGATGCCGCTTAACCTCGCAACAGGTCAATGACCCCCAAACACACTGTTAAAGCAACTAAGGACTTTTTCCAGGGCCAAAAAGAAATGGAATGTTCTTGAACAGCCAAGTCAATCACCCGACCTGAATCCAATTGAACACGTGTTTCACTTGCTGAAGACCAAGCAAAAAATCCCTCCAAAACAAACCGCAACTGAAAACTGTTGCAGGCCTGGCAGAGCATCACCAGGGAAGATACAGAGCAACTGATGATTTCTATGGGTCGCAGACTTCAGGCAGTCACCGAAAGCAAAGAAATGTGCAACCACGTACTAAATATGACAAATTTATTTCAGATTATGTTAATCTGTCCAATTACTATTGGTCCTTTAAAATGGGGGGACATTATATAAAAATGGTTGTGATTACTACAAGGATCATTGAATATGGATGTAAATACCCTTACATTAAAGTTGACAGTCTGCATTTTAACCATATATTCATTGTTTCATTTCAAATTCAATGTGCTGGAATACAGAGCCAAAACAACAAAAAATGTGTCACTGTCCAAATAGATATGGACTGCACTGTGTGTATGTGTGTGTGTGTGTATATATATATATATATATATATATACGTATATATAATCACCTTGAGGAATTGAGGAGACATAGCAATTTCTCTTCCCTTGCGGTATGCTCTCGAATCTTCCTCATATAAATGGGCCTGTCTCACAAATGACACCTGACATGTAATTAAAGGGTGTGCACAAATGGACATGCACCTCATCTATTTAGAGTAGCTGCAGTGGAATGCAGGCGCTCAAATGAGGCTCTGGACCGTTCTGTCAGGTAGTCCTGACTGCAATTTTTATTTTTTATTTTTTTCATTTTCCTACTGAAACAGATGTAAACGCTAATCTACAAAATCTAAAATGGCCGCCGCTAGCAGCAGGACAACGCCACCATTGTGGATCTAGTAGCAAAGCCAATAAACACAACCATGCACAAACATAAATTATCATCTGTTCAAACTTAATTACATCGGTATACACATCATAAGGACATGAACAGAAGGTAAACGAACCATTGACAACAACTGACTTATGCGCATGGGGTCTTGATTTATTGAGATTAAATCTATGTACTCGATCATAAATTACACAGCAGATATAAACATTAGTAAAATTCTATATTTAACACAAGAAGAAATTTGGGAAATTTGGCAGTTGTAGAATATGTCCTTTCTAGCCAGCGCACATGCAAGGGCATTTTATTTGTTGTTATTCTTTTACCCGCCATTTTGAATAAGACTGAAGATAATTCAATTTAGTTTTTAATTACAAAGGTTATCTTTAATCAAGATAGCTGTATAATAAACAAGTATGGCAATTAGGACCTGCCTGAAGATGCAGAGATGATCAGACCTGCTCGGATCGCTCGGCTGTTACAGGATGTCACGGGACTACGGAATAGTTTGTGCCTGAAGCGTAACTAATTTCTAATGCGGCACACTGTTTACTCTCCAGCGGCTTTGTGCGCCATTCGCTATTGTTGCTGCTCCCAAACGAAAAGCGGGAAGGCGAGAACGAGAAAGAGAGACAGAGGGAAATAGATCGAGTCAAACTAGCCATGCGTGAAAGTAGGGGGAGAGAGAGAAAAAAAGAAAGAAAACAAAACCTGTTAAAAATGTTTAAAATGCTAATTGCGAAATGCTAATCACGCCGTAAATATTAATGTACTCATTAGTAAGTGCCGTCTTGCTCATTCTCTGGTATGTTACGGGTGATTCACACTCCGATAAGTCACTTGAGCGTGAGAAAAGTGCACGAGAGAAGCAGTGTTGCCACAACACAACAGTCGACGTAAATATTTTGTGCACAAGGCCTTCATCATCTGTCAATTTGTCAAAGAAAATCCCAGAATCCTCTGATGTTTGAGTGAGTGGAAAATAAAGGCCAGGCATTTGTGCATGTTTCTCTGAAAAAAACACAAATGTTTACAGCGGAAGGACAAGGACAGACAGTACAAAGACTATGTAGTGAGGGAATGAGGTTTGGAAGACGATGTCAATGCTCTTAACCATATTTCAAAACTTTTCACGTTGAATGTGTTTTTTTCTGTGGGTTCTCGAACACCTTGGGCCTCATAATTTATGAGTATGCCAACATTGAAATTGAACTGTGCATAAGATCATGTTACAGATATAGTGTGTGATTTAACAACCTCATTGTGAGCACAATGTTCATTTAAAATTCTATACTGCCTCCTTCTTTTCCCTCATTCACGCCCCTAGGACACTTAGAGGGGAGATGGATGGAGTATGCCTACCATTGACAGGCGAGGCTGAAGGTGCAGGTGGTGGGTGTAGAAGGCATCCAAAAATGGACACCGTACAGCTACATCTGGCTACGTAATTATCCGTTATCAGTTTGATTGGCCACATAATCATTTGCATCTCTGCCCAGTTTGATTCTCCAGCTCATTACAGCAAATGAGAATTGACTTCTCAGTTGACACACCTGACAAGTGCACAGCAGGAACATTTAACACCCTAGGGTGTTAAATGTACACCAGCAGTGTTAGATTTACACAGGAATCTTTGCTGTGTGAAGGCAAAATAAAACAGTAAGGAACATGGGACTATACTTCCTTCACGCGAACGCCAGGTTTCCTTCAGGCTGAATGGCCGTAGTTCTAGCTTGATGGCCAGCCTCGGAACCCAGTTTAGATGGAGTGAGGAATGAAAGCAGACTGCTTGCCAGATGGTTCATTTGTCTTTATTTTCAGATAATAAAATGGACAAGAAATGCCACCCAGCAAATATCAAATTCCAAAATGGTAATTTGGTTTGTGGACGCAATAGACAGTGCAATGATATCAGAAGCATCTATTATTTATTTTGCCTTTGACAAAATATGTATTTTTCCTGTTTGGTTTTATAGATATAATCCATTATTTGTCCCAGTAATTTCAGATCATTCTATCTAAATAGTTTGTCTAGTCATTCGACATGCTGTAATGTACAGTTTGTAGTTTTCTTGAATACAATCATACATAATTGTCTTCACTTTTATTCAGTCCAAGTGATGGCTTTATCATGTGGACTATTTCTCCGTACGATGTGCTTAGTGAACTTACACACCTTTTTCAGGTTTTTGTTTCACTTAGCTGCAGGAGGCCTAAACTATGTCAGTTACACGGTGTGCATTTGATCAAGGAAGATCATGGGTATTCTACAGCGGCAGTATCCTTGAACTTGGGTCATAGGAGGATTACTCATTATATTCATTGTGACAATTGAAAGTATTATGTGAAACAGAGCACATAAGGATTTATGGGCTGAAAAGACTTAAAAGGACCTTTTAGACCTTCCAAAGTACTATGAAGGCTTATGGAGTCAGAACTCGTACCGGGAATGTTGCAGCATTCCCATGACAGCTGATGCAACCTGTTGCAAGGCTATACAACGTGGGGAGGGTAGGATCCGAAAAAGAAAAACGCGGTGAATACTCCTTAATTTGAGCGTAATCTTCATAATTACCGCTAAAATAATACTTCGCAAGGATGCATTTTAAGAAGCAACATTCTAGACACTGAATATTAAAGCGCTTTTATATTAATTTCCTCATTAATATGAAAAGAGCGATTATGTTACTTGGTGATGATGAGTCATTGAGCTCTGCTTTGAAAGCTTACTGAAAATCATCTGTTAATCTCCTCCTTATCTGTAGCGTGGTTATGAACCGGGCCGTTGGGTTCTGAGAGCAAATGCTGGCCCAGTTAAGAACAGCTAATTCAATTAGTAGATGTTGTGCATTTTGGGTGGGTGGTGGGTGAGTGGCTATCTCTCTCTTCTGCTCATGTGATTTTATGAGCATTTGACAATAAAACAAAACAAAAAAAAGGCAATAACAACACAGGAAATGTGTCCTTAAGTTTTAAAAGCAGCTATTCCGTTATTTCTTCACATAAACACTTTGGCAAGATCAGCAATCACTGAAATTATCTCGTGAAAATTGTCTCAAGGAAAGAAAAATAGCACTTGCATTTGTATGTCAGCCAGGAGTTCAGGGGAGATGGACATTCTAAAAGGCTTAATGTGAAAACTGCTTAAAGGCAAAAACTTCAAAAACTAAAAGGCACAGAACTATATATAAATGATATATATTTTTTCATTTAATCATAGTGAAAATGGCTTAGAATTGGGGCTTAACATGATTTAATGTGCTAATACGGAAATGAAAAATCTACACACTGTTCAAAGGCTGGAGTATGTGCTAGTGCATAAAGAATAGATGTAACACAAATCAGGAAGTCCAAGATTACGAGAACAACAAGCTATTATTGTGCCTTAATGTGTTTAAAAAAATCAAATTCAATTCAGGCCAGAGGGGGGTGTGAAGCAATACACAGAAACATCATTAAGGTAGTCCAACAAATCAGACAAGACATACAGTTAAAAAAATAAACCATTCAGCATAATGTGGCTTAACATTGCTTAATAGACTAACATTGATGTAGAACCATTTGTAGAATGTGATGTAGAATACAAGAGGAGCACTTATTTCCAAGTGCACACAGTTTCCAAAAGAAAAGCACTGAGTCAGTTACAGAAATATCTTTGCATAAATATGTAAAGTAGGAAAGTGGCCCCCAAAACAGGCAACAATGGGGAGTTAATGTGGCTTAATGGCCTAACAGTGTGATGGAATGAGTGGAACTTCAGGTGCACTTACACATTACTTGGACAAACTAACTGATTTTTTTTTTTTTGCTTGAAAATATGTATATCCTTCCATCCCCCTCAAGCAGGAATTAAATTAGAATTTTTCTGTTATGATTTTAGGACATTAAGAATGATTAAGCTCTTGTTTTTACTTTGAACTTTTGTTGATTTGTCAAAAATGTGTGCAGTAACACAATTCACTGTTTTGCAAATGTTTGACCCCATCTTTATACATTTTAGAGACAGGACCTACAGTTGAAGTTGGAAGTTTACATACACGTAGGTTGAAGCCATTAAAAACTCATTTTTAACCACTCCACAGATTTTATTTTAGCAAACTATAGTGTTGGCAAGTCAGTTAGGACATCTACTTTGTGCATGACACAAGTAAATTTTCCAACAATTGTTTACAGACAGATTATTTGACTTTTAATTCACTATATCACAATTCCAGTGGGTCAGATGTTTACATACACTAAGTTGACTGTGCCTTTAAATATTCTATATTTGGTCACATATCCTTTGCATGCCATGACTTCCTGATGTCTGTGACCCAACAACATAAAAATGCACAAAGTAGATGTCCTAACTGACTTGCCAACACAATAGTTTGCTAACATGAAATCTGTGGAGTGGTGAGTAAAAATGAGTTTTAATGACTTCAGTACGGTGGCCCAGAGGTGCAATCCACATTTCTAAAAAGCAATCTTTGTTTCTAAATATAAATCTTTTTTTCTAAAAATAAATCCTCATTTCTAAATAGAAATCCTTGTTTCTAAAACTAAATCCTTATTTCCAAAAATAAATCCTAGTTTCCAAAATGAAATCCATAATTCTAAATAGAAATCCTCATTTATAAAACAAAATCCTTATTTCTAAATTAAATCCTTGTTTCTAAAACTAAATCCTTATTTCCAAAACTAAATCCTAGTTTCCAAAATAAAATCCATAATTCTAAATAAAAATCCTCATTTCTAAAACAAAATCCTTATTTCTAAATTAAATCGTTGTTTCTAAAAGTAAATAATTATTTCTAAAAATAAATCCTTATTTCTAAATAGAAATCGTTGTTTCTAAAAAGGAATCCTTGTTTCAAAATGTAAATCCTCGTTTCTAAATAGAAATCCTTATTTCTAAATTAAATCCTTGTTTCTAAATGGAAATCCTTTTTCTAAATTGAAATCCTCATTTCTAAAATGAAATCCTTATTTCTAAATTGAGATCCTCATTTCTGTAAAGAAATCCTTGTTTCTATAAAGCCTGAAAGCTAAATGCTACAGTTAGCCTTTGCGCAAAGCATACTGGGACCATGTGACGTATTCACGAGTGTGTCTGAGAATGCTATTTGTATAGCAAGTCTGGGAGAAGCTAGTCCATTGACTGGCATAATGACGAGCACAAAATTGCCGAACAAACTAAAATTAGGTTTTCTAGCAGACATATGCTATTAGGTTAAAGCCTGTTAACAAGTAAGTTTAATAATTTGAGGAATATAACGGAAACTCATTCGTAGGGAACTGCAGCTTACAGCATATGCACAAGCAATCATGTGGTTCGCTGTTATCAACTCCAATAAAAAACATAAGCTTTTAATTTCCCGTTCATTGTTGCACTGTACGTACAGTAGCCTACATAATAAGTTACTTATTCATGTGAAACGAAATTGACTCACGTCAAATCGCAACGAACTCAATGTAGCCTAGTGGTCCAGAGATTACAGACAATGTGCAAGTTAACTGTGGTCAATTTTCAATTAGATGCTTTGAAGTCAACACTTTTTCATGGATATTATATGTGATAAATAATGATTTGTGATGAATGATAAGATCGTGAATTATTACTCTCTGATAGTTGTACAAAAATAGGCAACTGTAAATCAGTGGAAATTCTGCAGTAGCTATTATTCACCCAGTAGATGGCGGGCTGGTAGCACCTCATTACGCTACAGAGCTAGCTACAATAAGCCCTAAATCATACACGAAAGAGCTAGGGTACAATCTTGTGACAACTGTGTCCCGCATTTGTTGCACTTAGACATATGTAAATTGATTTTACATGATAAATAAAATAAGCTGTTGGTCATATTAACAAGAAATTTATTTTTAAAAACTGGAAAAAACAATCCAACCTTTCCAACGAAATCACTTCAATTTATCACATCCACATGGGAAAGATCACAATGTCACTGAGGCAACAACCCTTAGAACACGATAATATGGAAGTTCTGGAACCTATCTGGAACCTAGCTACTTAAACATAGACCACAACATTTAGGGTGCACTGTGATGCTCTCTGATTCTTTCCACATATCTAACACAGATCGGATGTAGCCTAATTGTTCAACGCGTACACACAAGTAAAACACATGGTGAGATGGGGGGGCTGGGGGATGCTATGGGGAAAGCTGATGCGCTTTAAATACGAACCAGTAAATGGTGAAGATTGTTTTTAAAATAATTGGAATTGGTTGTTGCAATGTACTCTCCTGATCAGACATGCAAGAGGAAATAGAAGTTGCATCCGTCGATATGATGGCATTAGGTTCATGAAACACGCATTTTCATTTCACTTTAATAATGATAATTATCGTCATCTCATCATGAGAATATGTTTAATTTGTACAAAACTTTTAATGAATATGGACTCCACTGGAGAGGGTTTTGAGAATACATGGCAAAAGCTTTAATATTCAAAATCGGGGGCGGGGTGAGACATATGCGTCTGCTGTAAAGTGCTGTATAGCTGGTGCTCATCATTTCTTTAATAAAGATTTGTTCTTCGCTATTATTTTCTAGCGTGTTCTCCGTTCTCACCCAGAGTCAGTACAAGGTGACAGTACTAATCGTTACGTTCAGCGCAACACAACACCGTCCCACCATTCTTGACATCTGCTGTGCATAAAGCCTTCTCTCAACTGAGTAGCGGAGATCGCTGCACCATTTAAGGCACTGTTGCCTAACGTTATGCGATAACCCTTCTCCTCCGTCTTACCATCAATTCCTATCATGCCAATCCTGCCTTTGAAAGTGCAGGACATTGAGCAAATGCGACATAATCGTAACTTCACTGGGCTCCGTGTTGGCGTCTGTCTTTCACCATGTCAACCTACGTTACTGTGTGTGCGTGCGTCATATTGCAGGCTATGGACTTAAACACACAGCACATACAGATTGTGGAATGTATAGGCTAAACACTATAGACCAAAGATCGGATTGTAATCGGAAATTGAATAAAATAATAATTATTAACAGAGTAAAATTTTAAGAATGCATTTGGGATTCGAGGCTGTATTACACATGTATAATGTAGGCTACACGTAGGCTACCACAGCAATATTGTTACTCTTTCGTAATGATATTGGCTTATTGTAGCTACCTGTCTTCCCATTGCTGGGCAGTTAACGCCAGGTGAATCATAGCTACGTTACAGTATTTTCATGGATTTACAGTATAGGCTATTTTTGTAGCCTACTGTAGCTATCTAACAGTTGCACCTTACATCAAAAATGGTTAACTTTGTTTTTCTCTCAAAGCATGTAAATTGACCACAATCAGTAGGCTTAGTTAGCAGTTTGTCTGGACCGCGCAGGCTACATTGAGTTCATTTGACGAGTCAATTTCGTTTCACTTCAGCAAGTAACTTAGCTGGTTAGTATGTAGACTACTGTAGGTACAGTGTAACAATGAACGGGAAATGAAAAGCTTGTTTTTTATTGGAGGTTGATAACAGCGAACCAGATGATTGCATGTTCCCTACGAACGAGTTTCTGTTATATTCCTCAAATTATTGAACTTACTTGTTAACAGGTTTTAATCTAATAGCCAATGTCTGCTAGAAAACCTAACCTTAGTTTGTTCGGCAATTTTGTGATAGTTATTTTTCCAGTTAACTGTTGGACTAGCTTCTTGTTAGACTTGCTATACAAATAGTACGCTCTCAGACACCACTGCATACGTCATGTGGTCCCAGTATGCTTTGCGCAAAGGCTAACTGTAGCATTTAGCTTTCAGGCTTTATAGAAATAAGGATTTCTTTACAGAAATGAGGATCTCAATTTAGAAATAAGGATTTCATTTTAGAAATGAGGATTTCAATTTAGAAACGTGGATTAATTTTTAGAAATAAGGATTTAATTTAGAAATGAGGATTTAATTTAGAAATTAGGATTTCTATTTAGAAATGAGGATTTTGTTTTAGAAATGAGGATTTACATTTAGAAAAAAGGATTTCATTTAGAAATAAGGATTTTGTTTTAGAAATGAGGATTTCTATTTAGAATTGTGGATTTTATTTTGGAAACTAGGATTTATATTAAGAAATGAGGATTTATTTTTAGCAACAAGGATTTTGTTTTAGAAATGAGGATTTATATTTAGAAATAAGGATTTCGTTTTAGAAACAAGGATTGCTTTTTAGAAATGTGGATTGCACCTCTGGGCCACCGTACTTCAGCCTAAGTGTATGTAAACTTCCGACTTCAACTGTATGTGTGCATGAATTAATCTTGGCAGTAGTACCGGAATGTTGGTCACGTTTGCTTTTTGCTCAGTGTTATTTTTTCTTTTTAATATTGGATTTATATAATATATTTTTTGTAATGATAATACTAATTCCTTGAATTATGTATTATATACGTATGTGAGTGGAAATTAACTTTTTTTTTTTTTTAAAGATGTCTGTGACACTTGCTGACAGTGTGACACGCACACACACACACACACACACACACACACACACACACACACACACACACACACACACACACACACACTCAGTAATGCCACCTGTGTGTCAACATTCTGATCCTAGACTTGTATCTCTTGATTTGTATGACCTGCATTAGAGCTCTGTGTGAACTCTACGATTCTTGAATAGGAATGGAAATGTCCCCCTGCCCCCCCAGGCCCCCCACCCCACACTGACTGAACACCAAGTTTCTTTCACCACTCAACTAATCAGTTTTTTCATCCCTTCCCTGTCCGTGCGAGCCTGGCGTCATGCAGAGTGAAAATCAATTTGCCATCTCACATTGTCATTTTCCCCCGCACCCTCCCGTCTGGCTGCAATTATTGTCTCACTGCCACTTCTCTGGATCCCTGAAGCCACAGTTGGTTTTTAGGTTTTTTTTATTTTTTATTGCGTAACCAGCTGCACACATGGCTCCTTTGTACCAACGGGGCATTAGATACGGCCTCCGTTGCCCTGGAATGAGAAAAAAAGACATCGAAGTAAGGTTGAGCGCTTTCCCGTGTCACTATATTAAGCAGGTACTGCGGCCCCCAAAACTCTGATAAACCAGCAGGTCCGTACAGGCTGCCAATGCGCCACTTTTGACAAAATGCCCTCAGTACATGGTGTGAAATATACAGATTATAAATGGGCTGGGGGCCGACCATATTATTTCTTTATTTCACTAGCGAAGTAATGACACTGAACCTTTGTGCTTAACAAATGAACGGCATTCATGATCCAATTCAGTAGCATTCAGAGACAGAACAATGCCAGTCTAGGTGTCCATTTTAACTCACACAATGCCAATGTGACTGTTGCCCACGGCATGGCATGGATGTTGATGACTATAAGTCTGTTTTTTATTGCATTTTCCATGGTTTTCGATAATCCGTAACAAATCTTTCAGCAGTTTCTTCTTTCCTTAAATAAAGTAATTTTCATTTTAATATTTTTTAATTTTTTATTACAATCCATCTACTCAAAAAAGTATAAATATTGAAGAACTTCATTATTTTCATTTATGGCAAAGCAATGAATTTAACTGATGAGAACAGGGTGATAAATCGAGTTTAATAAACTCAATGAAAATGCTTGTGTCAAAGTTCCCATCATGCATCCGGCACCTGTGCCATGCTTAACTCTTTGGATGTTCAATTAATTAACTTGCGTGGACTTTTTACACAGTCTTGTCCATGGCGATGGCACTATGCGCCACAAAATAAATATGAGCTCACCCTGGCGCTTGCCTGTGAATACAATTCAACTCATCTGTATTAATGAGACGTGAAAAAGTCAAAAAGTCACTCTCTGAGGTGAGGAGTGCGCATGTGAAATCTTTTAGAACTTGTCATCTAACGTTAGTGTGGAATGACAGGACGATGAGCTAGTTTTATTGAAATGAAGAACATTATGTTATTTTCTTCCAGTGGAATGTGAGGAAGAAAAAAACCCCAATGGAGAAAAGAAACATTGGACATGTTTCTGTCATATAAACAATTGCATATCGTAGCGGTGGCTAGCTAAACTAAACTAGCTAGCTAGCCACTGAAGGTCTGACTTCCTTGTTGTTCTGTGATGTCACAATATTATTACCAAAAATGCAAAAGAAAGAACACTTGCACAAAATTAAACATTTAAATTTCATGCAGGTCATGCAGATTAATTATATGTTGCATTTCCCTTATCAAATTTATTTCAACGTTTATAAATGTGTCTATTTTTCTCCAGTTAGATTGATTTAATTTAATGTTACAGCTATTTTAAGTAAACTTTACTTGATTATATGTAATTCTATCAAACATATATATTTTTGCTTGTTCTAATCAAAAATACCCGAATGTTTACCCAACTCATAAAAACATTAATGGGAAATGTTTCCTCAACTTTTATTACTTAGATTAAGGTACTACTTTTTACAGTGTGGTTTGCTGGTTTTTGATAAAGCTGGGCTTTGTGATTCACTATGTCTCAGGGACATTTACACCAGACCATGCTCTTAGAACCCATAGGAGGAAAAAGCGAGTAGCGTTCTGTCCTGGGTTTGAGTTCTATGGTGAATATGAACACCAAACCGTGGTTTACTAATTAGGGTGATGGGGAAAGCTACGTTGACACATGGCCTGCTTACTGTATGCAAGGTTCAAGACATGCACAAGATCAAAAGCTACATTTTCAGCGTCGTCGACCAACCTTTATGAAATTTTTGTATCACCCTATGCGTGTTCACAACTTTGTGCTGCCTCGTGGAGCCAAAATAAATGGAGGCATGTTCTCCAGTCTAAAGTGACTGATAGCTCTCTTTTTGAATGGGGGGAAAAAACATGTCCCCCATTAGCCTCCAACCCTGTTTCATCTCCTGCTTTTGATCTCCGTTGGATCAAAACCACAAAGGAAGGAAAGGCCATCTCACGGCGCTAATAAACACTGCGCTTAAAAACCTACCTGCAGACCCTGCTGTCATCTGAGGGTGCGGCTATCGAACCCGAGCGCCCCTCTCCCCTGCTGCCAGCCCCCCCCTGTTCCCTGATTCTTCATCCTCCGTTGTCTTTTTGCTGTTTTTTTTCCCCAAGATCCTCCCTTTAAATTTATTAGGCCGTGTTATTAATAAGGGGGACCCTCTAAAAAAAAAAGCGACACGTTAATTCATTGTTCGGGCGCGTGCCACGCAGAGCGAGGCGTGATTAAAGTAACAAAACTGGAATCTGCAGCTTCATTGTGCTGGAACACTGACATAATTACCCATCAAAATCTGGTCTTCTGTCTCCGTCTGTCTCCATCAGCGTGGATATGGTATGCGCAATGGCCCAGATTTGCAGACCCTGGGACAAATAATTGGCCTCAGACACTAAATTGGTTGGCTGATCATTATGGCGGCGCAGATAATGAATTTGCATATTCCCTATTGTGTAGGGAGAAGGTTTAGGCGAGAAATGAGAAAGCAATAAGGGGAAAGAAATGATTGGGCGACCACTGTTTGTGATGTCGTTTGGTTGCGGGGAAGGCTGAAAGCTGGTATGGTATTACTCTGCGCATGAGGATGGCGGACTGAGTTAGGGGCAATCTACAGTAACGTCATATACTTTATAACATAGTGTTCCATGAAGGTTGTATATGTTATAACACAGTTATTGCATGAAGGCCACATACTTTATAACACAGTTATTCCATGAAGGTTGCAGATGTTATAACACGCCTTTTCCACGAAAGGCCTTATTCCACGGAGGCCTTTATAACACAGTCATTCCTATATGCAGAAGACGTTAAAAATAGAAACGAAGACTGACCCCCAAGTGTCAGCGTGCCTTTCCTCCATCCGCCAGCAGCCGTCGAGTTGGAGACAGAGGGATTGCGATAGGGGGAGGATCTCCACTGATAAAACCATCGCGACTCGTAGGCTCCGCACTTGAAGAGGGGAGAATCCGCCGGCGGATAAGCGGACACCTTCAGCGACCTGAATTAGCTCTCCGTCCCCCGGCAGCCGAGCTCGGCCCCCCCTGGGTGACGCTCTGTATCTCCTGCGGAATTATTAACGCTGCCCCCCGCTGCTCTGACAGGGAACGGCCATGTCCATCACGGAGGCGACGCTTCTGAGGAATCAGTCTCGTTCATCTGCGTGTGAGTGTGTGAGAGAGAGAGAACGCGAGATAAATATAATAGATTTCATAAGTGTTTGTACGTATAGATGTGTTCCCATGCCTTTCTGTGTTTGTGTGTATGTACATGTACGTGTGTGTGTGTGTGTGCGCGCGCGCACGCGTGTACACTTGTGCGTGTGAGGGGGGTGGTGGGAGGTCATCCACAACACTGTATATGGGCATAAAATGAGACCTGTCAATTCTCTATAACAGTTCAATAAAATTGCTACAAAAAGGTGAATATTAAAAAATGCCAAGGATGGAGTTTAGAAGGCGTGGGAGAGGGAAGGTGCTAGCAAGAGGCTATGCCTTTCAGCAGCGGTAGAAATTCTGGAGCAGGAACAGGGTGTGGCTACTTGGCCTTTCACTTCTGTTTATTCATCAACGTTAGACACAAAGGCAAATAAATAAAAGTGTAAGAAATAAAATATCCTCCCCTCCAAAAAAAATGAATAAATAAAAAATTGATTTTACTGTCATATTTGACTATGTACAACTGGGAACGCACTTCTCATTTGCTGTGATAAGCTGGTTAATCAAAGTGGCCAGAGAATGTAAAGGAAAAGCTTCCGTCAGTCCCAGAATTATGTGCCGTGAATGACAAGCTGTGCAAAAAGCTTCCAGCAACTATGTTATGTTCCATTTGCTGATTTTGCCTGTTCGATAGTAAAATTAAGCTTTGCATTAAAGACACATTTCTTACCTATGCCCTGCCTGCATAGAGCATGATTATTCTTCTTCTAAACACTTGGGGGAGCCATGAATTCATTTCATTTGTTGGCCCCGGATACAGAAACTGACTGCACAATGGACAGCTCTGTGAGGATGCAATTTAGAGGTGTTCTGTGCAGAACGGTGAACATGTTCTTGCCTGTGCTTGTCCCTCTGTGAATACACATTTAAGTGTGTGCGTGTGTGTGTGTGTGCGTGTGTGTGTGTGTGTGTGTGTGCGTGCGTGTGTGTGTGTGTGTGTGAGTGTGTGTGCTGAACAATAATCGCACGGCAGAGATGGCAACAGAACTGTGCTCGCTAGAGAATCTTCACGGCTGGCATTTGATTTGCGGCAAGTGTCTGCCTTTCACTGTTGGTGCCTTAACAATGCCTGTCACACCCAGCAGAAGGCAGTTCTGACATGTACCAGTTTAGTGCGAGAAGTGGCTGAGGGGCACACTGTCTGCTCACTGATTTTGCGCACTGACGATGGTTTCAATCTTCCCAAATCTCATGTTTTGTTGCTTTTGTTTTCCAGACACCAGTGAAACAGGATGGTGGAGGACTGAATGCTACCAGTCTACACTGAAATTAATTTACCACACCCTGAGGTATTCTCACTACTGACAGAAAAAAAAAAACGCGCCATATGTTTACATGTAATATGAAAAAAACGACATAACATTTTGCCTTGGCCTTTGATTCAAAACTGCAGGTCGGCTTCCACGCCCGGAAGGAATGCTGTGATACCCAGCAAGCTTGAGGTAAGATAAGGAAGGTAAGCGCAGTGCTGCTTCAATTCCCCCTGCCTGGAAAGGCCAAAAACATGCTAGAACACAGGGAGGGAGATGTAGGTCAATAATAGGCTGCACCAGCCTTTTCTTGTGTTGTTTGACAGAAGCGAAGAAGGGAGATTTGTTTGTGTGGGAACATCTATGGACTGTTCCATTTGGCTACATACAATTACATTCACCAGATACGTTATTGAGAAAACGTTCTCTATAACGTATCTGGTGAATGCAATTGTATGTAGCCTACAATTACTTAATATTCACCTTTTTGTAACAAGACAACGAAAAATAAATGCTAATCATTAGACCTTTCACCAGGGATGGCTGAACAGAATCCAGGACAGCACCTCTTGGTCAGGTTATTAACAGGTTATTAATATACTCTGCTAATAACCTGACCATGAAGTGCTGTCTTGGATTCTGTTCAGTCATCCCTGGTAAAAAGTCACCTCATGTGAGAAGATTTTCTTAATTATTAAATGACACTTTTTTCTTAAGGTGACACCTTTACTGAAATAATGTCGATGGTGTTGCGGTTTTTAAATGTTTTAATTCAGGGGTCAATCGCATGACAGTGGCACGTCTCAGTTTACTCTCCTGAACCAATCCCAGAATGCAGTCCATCTTGTTTCCCTTGTCAGCTGTGTTCCTCCGTGTACGCGCTCCGCAGACAGCCGGGCTGAAGCCGCAGCAGCGGCGGCAGTCGCGTTAACCTAATGTAACAAGCCCGTGGGCCGCCATTGGTCAGAGGAAGAGGAGGGCGGATGACAACAAGGCCGAGGAATGCAAATTGGCTCACTAAAAGGCGTACAAATTGAGAGTCATGGGAGAAACTAAGAGCTGAGAATGCACAATGCTGGTGATCATCAGACTCTAGAGGGTCGAACACACTCGGATGCCGCATCGCTCCTGGCCAATCTGGGAAGTGTGCGAAAGCCACTGCATCCTGTCGGAGGAGGGTATTTCAGCCCCGAGCCACGCGATAGAACTGGGGACACAGCGTGAAATGTATCGCCGAAAAAAACCGCGCGCTGCACCGCCCATATACGGCTATTTCTTTCCACCAGCGCGGTTAAATAATTCATATTTAGAACGGATTTATTCCTGAAAAAAAAAAAAAATTCTAATTCCTTTGTGATTATGAGAGCGGATATGCATTTTTTAATTGGATAATCAATAGTGTGTGAGTGTGTCTGCATGTATGCTTGTGTGTAAGCGTGCGTATGTCTGTTTGTGTGGTGTATGTATGCGTGGTGTGTGTGTGTGTGTGTGTGCGTGTCAAGAAATGTTGACAAGAAATTTGATACTTTCTATCGTGGAATTGAGGAAGGTCTGAATAATAACTTGCGCAAATTAATTTCTCTCTTTTTTTTTGCCTCTCTCCATTTTCACTCCGCTAGGTCAAAGGCATGAATGACTGTTACCCGAGATCATCTGCTCTGCATTCTAAGAAAAGTTTCATAGAAAAACAAAATACAATAACCGGGGAGCCTGGGCTCCGGCTCGACCGAGGCTACGCGCCGAATAGCCGGCCGCTCGCTCGCTCTAAATCCCACGTGGAAGGCGCTATCGAACCAGACATCCTTTCTGCTCCGGAGATTTCGCCGGCAAACAAACACAAAAGCCGATAACGAGTACACATCACCGGCTGGTTCTCTGATTAAAACCGAGACGATGCCAGGGGATCCAGGGCCGTCCTTTAAGTTCGCGAGGGTCTTTCGAATACGTATGCGAACGCGCGGCTTTTTTTTAAGCGAGGATCAATCAACAATCGCTCTCTATCGCGACGCCGCAGTCGGCGCCTCGTCGAAAAAAAGGGGGGAACTGCGGATCGCGACGTTCCATTTTTCACAGTGTGATGTTGGTATACCTTCTCCAGACACTCCGTGCCGAGCCTCTTTCATTATCCCTCTTTCACGGCAGCCAGCCCCCATAATGCAGTAATGCGATCTAATAAGTCAGGCTTGATGATTTGAAGCAGAAGACAGGCAGACATTGCCTGCGGGTTTATTTATTTTTTCGTCTTCCTTGACAGACTTAAGCAATGTTGCCCGGTTATCGGAGAGAGGAGCACCAACTGTTGCGGGCCTCTTTTGGAGAAGGGCTAAAGCGGCTAGACTGCTGATCGATCGGGCCGTTTCGTTCCTTTAAAAAAGAAATGGAGCTCATGTAAGGGTGTATAAGGATTTAATCAAAGGCCTGTCAGAAATGAAGATTATGATGTTAGGCTATTGATTGCGGCTGACGCTTTGTTGGATCTAAAGGACGGAAGGTTCTGGTTGTGTTGACTTAATTCTGAGGGGTGCGCCCGCCTCCTTCCGTGCGCCTCCCTTGGCAGTTAAAAAAAGAACGGTCTTCTCTGGTATGGTCGCTCCTCCTTCTCCTCGGGTCAGCTGGCTCCTGCGCCTCCTGTTCGGGCAGCTCCCCGCTGGGTCTGATTGCTCTGTTTCAGATTCCTGGCCACCTGTAGTTTAAAACAGGCTCTTGTTCAGGCGTATGAAACATACCATTCTTACAGGCCCTACACAGCCCTGGAGACACAGACACACAAATATAATAATAATAATAATAATAAGTAGTAGTAGTAATTAATAGTTTTTTTTTATCAATGATTGAGCATGCTAGGTATTTCAAATTGTAAATTCATTCATTTCCACAAAAAGGAACACTTAAAAGCATTTACTCTGTAGATTACAAAATGTTTTGTAGTGGCATTTTTTCCCCCCGCGGAGGCTGTGCATTCCATTTCATTCAGACGTTAACATCAGTAGACGTATCAGATTAATGTTTAAACACTTGCACTTGGCTCCAAACTGAGTTTCAAGCAAATGATACTGTCTGCGATTGTTAGATTACAGGAAATTCTTGTTTAACACGAGGTTTGCATTCCAGAAAAGCTATATGATAAATTAAACTGCATTCCGTGCAACACACATATTCCCAGAGAAATGTAATAACTCTAGCAGAATTATATACAGCCAACACTGTCCTGTCACCAATCAGGGGTGTCATTTTCTTGCATAATGTGTTAACACTAAAGAATAAGCTGTGTCCCCGTAATTGTTGACGTATCTGCCACATTCTGTCCCGGCAACCTCTCATCCCTTGAGGAATTGGTCATCTCAGGCTCTGGTCTTGCATTGTTTTCTTGCTGACCGATGCTACCAGGTGGCTTAGAGGGGTTATTTCTCCACCCCCCCCCCCCCCCCCCCCCATCCCATCTCTTTCAGCACCTGGCAGCCGCTATTTGCAGCCCTGGCTCTTCTCTGCCCCGATCCCCTGATGGTGCAACCTTACCCAATCAGTCAAGAAGGTACATTCACCCACCTTTTCAGACTACATCTCAATGTTTCTATAAAACCAAACAAACAACAACCAAAAAACTATCCCTTCCCTCCCTTCATCTTGCATAGTGCAATACATGCACCCTGACAGTGGCACTTATATCATTGTAACTGTACGTTTAGCCCAAGCATCTTAACTTTTCTTAAATTGCTGGGGCTAAAAGAATCTGCAAAATGACTAAATGGTAAACGTCTGGTAATCATCAAACAACAGATTATTCAATCATTTGAAGACCCTGGTGCTAAAAGTACTGAAGTCACATTTTTAGACAATTCAAGTTGAGCATAGAAACATTGTTTAGCTAAGTCCACCCTATAAATATTGTTAACAGAAAAGGTGCCTAAGCAATGCATAAAAACAGCAAAACTTTTAATGTCTGATTTTATGGATCAATGATATCTTCGGATTTGATTTTCTCAAAATAGACATTTTGTGACTTCAGTATTTTTAGCACCAGAGTTTTCAATTTTATAACCAGAAAACATGCAAATGATATTAACGATGATGATTTCATACTTCTCACCGGGCTGCAGCACCAAGTTCTCGCCTGACACTCGATTTCCACTTGTTATGCTAGTTCTTCTTTGTCACTTGACACAGAGCTGGCAACACTGTTTGTACTAGCAGAACCATGCTGGCTGGTAGGCGATACATCTCTAACCATTGTCCATGTTGAGTGCCAGCTGGTTGCCTCTGTGAACATTGGAGCACACTACTGCACTATTATGAAAAGCAATTTTGGTTGCATTTACTTAATATTTAATTAAAATAAAAAAATGTCCACATTGAATGGAATTCTGTTAAATTAACTTACTTTAAACAAGGGCTCAATCAGCTTTCCGTCAATTTGATTTCAAAATAAAGACAAGTCAGGTTTTTGTTTTTTAAGAAAAATTTATTTTTAGGAAGTTTATCTCGGTGGTCGCTTGCTCTGATTTTATAATTTCAGTGATTGTGTTTATGAAGACAGAAACAAACACTTGCATCTGATTGTGAGTCAAAGCTAAGGACAAATCTTGATTGGATTAAGGCCTCCCTCTATTTGAAAACAGTGTCCTTGCTGGCTATCTGACAGCAATCCTGTTTGAGAAGCTGGGGAAATCTCACTGTTGGCTCATATGTACACATGCAAGGCCACATTTACTAAAGATTTTAGCACATGAAAAATTATTCGGCACATGCAAACCATCATCTTGGCCAAATCAGTTGGTAGGAATATTGGTTTTGCTGGAGATCCGAACATGAATGAACAGGCCGGAGATGGAGGACGGATTCTGGAAGATAACTTTAATGCCTATGTAACCGTATAGAAAGAGAGAAGCTTACTCAGAAGTCCAAGGTGCGATTTGAACCCCACTCCTCTCACTCGCAAGCAAACGCGTTACCAATCAGCTAAAGACGACATCGCCGATAGCTAAGGGTAACGTCATTATTTTGATCCTGAGGGTTGCGTCGCCAGAGAGTGTTGTCACGGTAACCTGCTACAAGGGCTTCACTTTTACCGCACCTCACTGTGCTTACTAGCGAACTAGCCGAGCTACACCCGCTACACCTATTCGGTACAGCTAGTGCTAAACACAAATAATAAATCCTAGGTCTCAATTATGCATAAATTGGAATAACAAAACCCAGGCTGCACTGATGCCATCAGCTATAGCTATCGACCCCCGCCCAAAAACCCCCCGCTGCAATTTTACATCGACCTCTCTCTTCTCTCGTCCCCGCCCCCAAAAAACCCTACCTGACCACCAGCAGCCACGCAGCCCTTAAAAAAACAGAACAGAAACCCCTATTCTCCCCTCCCAATCTCAATCCCTCCAATTAACTATTTTCTCCCATCTCTTTCCTTTTGAATTGGGAAAATTTAGCAGTAGGTATAATGCTAGAACGTTACAATATGACATGTTTGTCTGTGTAGGGAGGTGGCTGCAGTACGAACAATATCTAGATGCATTTTACCCAATTGTGCTAAGTAGATGCCTAGTCTTCCAACGACATACATGATGTCCATAGTTCTCTTCACATGCATCTGTGACCATGTTTCATTCCACGTTTGCTCCCAGGTATCACAATGGTTTAGCATATGATTCGTGACACAAGGAATAAACACACATCTGAAATAGTGCGTGCATAGACAGTGAAAGTGGCCTGGTTGGCTGTTATATTATTATGTTATTGTAGTGGTCAGATAGTTCCAAATCAAAAGTAGCAGGTTTGTATTGCAGGTTGCTTAAGTGAGTATCCAGCTCGCCAAATAACGTATAGGCACTGTTGTTTTTTTTTTTTTTGGTTATGGAATTTTTTAAATTTATTTTAGCTAACATGTCTTCAAAATCTTTTACTGCAGGAAAACAGAGTGATTTGGATTTATTAACAATGTAACCGGGAAACTATGGTTTGGGAGAGGTAGACCTACAGAAGAAACAAAAAACGACTTCTGCAATGCAACACTGTTAATCAACACAACCTTATAAAACAGTCCTGCAACACTGTTAAAAAGTTCCAGTAACATTTTGCACTATGGCTGGACATCCAGGTGTTTAAACAGATAATGTGAGCTATAGACAGAGCCCTGGGTAAGGGCATATGCTTGACAAATGAATTAAACGGTACATTGGACATACTCAGGGCATCTGTGGTTTGTCGAACATACCCAGGACACAAAGCTGTCAGCCATTGCATTCGCCGTTTTGCTGCGTAAGGTAAAGCACTTTCACACAGAGTTATCGTTTTCGAGACCGTGAGATCTCATTACATTTAAACACCTGCGCAGCTAATTTGCTTATTCCAAAGTTGAAGATATACAAATGTGCTCTTTTTTTAATTTAACCTATTTTTAACTAAAAATGATTTATGGGATAATTGAGCAATTAACAGAAGAGCAGATGTCCTTAATTGCCAAATGCAAATGGATCTCCAAAGAGGTTTGACATAATGTAAAAACATCACTTTCTGACAGTGTAGCTTTCTCATGCATTCCACTGTGTGCGAGTGAGTGAGTGTGAGAGAGAGAGAGAGAGAGAGAGAGAGAGAGAGAGAGAGAGAGAGAGAGCTGCAAGGCACTCACTGCATTCTTATTTTTCCTGGGTAGTTGTTAACAGAAAAAAGGTGTCAGAGCAGAACATGAAACCTGCTCTAAGTCTTACTGAAACTGGGGTGAACTCAACACTGACACCAAAGTACTGTAACTGCAGGTGACATAAATAAAGGAATCGTGTTTTGCAGGACCTTCAGAGAAACAAGATTTTCATTTCAAGTAGTCTTTTGCAGTCCAGCACTTTGAAGAATAAATAAAAGGTTTGAGGCAAAACGAATGCCATCAATTCCCACCGCTTCAAAACAGCATTCCTTAAAAAGTGTTTTGGAAAATTACTAGTCTCATGAATAATCCAAACAATGAAAGTACTCAATATACTGTACTCTTTGAAATAAAACACTGCAATCACAAATATATTTCATACAGATACAATAGATTATTTTCCGGTGTATTGGATGTTATTTAACATTTCCATATAGGATTTTTTTTAAAAAATTTTTTGAGAGAAAGTGGACATGCTTCATGGAAATAAGTGATTATCCAAATACCTCACCAACACTACTGTGGGAAATGGCAAAAGCAGTATTAAGGGCTAAAATAATATCTTATTCATCTTACCAATAACATGCAATGAAAATTACATGAAAATTAAGAAAAAAAAATCAAGAATTTGGAAGACACCTATGCTAGCAATTCCACACAAGAAATCCAGTAAAAACACTTCTGGAAAATTCTTTGTCCACTATTTCTAGACTGGTAACTGACATTAAACAGAATCCCAGTATTCCTCCCAAAATGAAAACAGCCATCATGTCAGTACACCTCAAACCCGATAAGGATCCCATGCTCACATCTAACTATCACCCCCTATCTCTAATCAACACAGGCACTAGCATCCAGAATTGAGACTGTCACCACATCCATAATTCACCCAGACCAAACCGGATTCATCAAAAGAAGACACCAATCTCATAATAGCTTATTCATAGCTTATGCATAGCTTATTCAATCAAAATCACCACACATCTCACAATAAAGAAGTGTAGTGAGGTTTGGTCACTTTTATTCAGAATTAATTAAGTTCAACACTCAATTAGAATTCTATACGTCAGTAGAGCCCAACTTAGTGAAATAATGTAGACATGACAATGGGTTGGAAAAATTACATATGTTTTATTGGCTACAACTATGAATATGTGAATAATATAAACAATAATTGATGTAACATGAGGAATATATTCTATGACTTAATCCTAATCAGAGGAAATTATAATTATGTCATGGCTAAATATAGAAGCTAACAGTCCTACCATTAACAAAGGTTAGTTTGTGTTATGGGTTAATGACATGCTAAACTATATTTTGTGGTTAGCTCGTTTTATCAGTCTCATACATATAAGGTTTTAACGGTGTAAAACTATGAGGTCAGGGAAATTGTTTATTCCCGACCGAAACGCGCATAGCAAAACAAAATACAAACAACAGTAGGAACCAGCAGTAAAATTACCTCAACAGGGTATTACAGATTTTATGCTAACCTATCAATCGATGTCAGTGCTAAATGAAATGCGTTTCAATACTTAACGGTAACAAAGGGAAGGCCAGTCCCAATTCCGTAAGAGATGTCAGCTCGTCAGCTGATCCAAGGTCCCGGCAGGTGCGTGGACTCCTGGAGACTTCTTCTCCAAAGTCGGGTTGCGACAGGTTTCCAGTCAGGTCTACGTGGACGTGCACAGGTCTCCACTTGGGTCCGGCCACAAGGGAGACAGTAGAGGAACAGTTTGAAGAAACGTGTCCTCAAAACAGCTGTTGAGAATAAACCAGCTTGAGTTATTCTGTGGACGGTGGCAGGCTAACTCTGTCTCAGTGATCAGGCGAGATGCGGGTTGGGAAACGCAGAAGTCCGTCAGGGTTTCAGTGTTGCGTCTGGTAGTGGTAAGACAGCGTCTTTCCCATCACAGCCGTCTGGGTTCAGTGGTGCGTCTGGTCGGGGTGAGACTGCGTCTTTCCCCTCAGAGCAACGTTAGTAAAGTTCCCTGGGTTTTTATGGTCAAAATCCCTTTGATCCCAACTGGTAGATGCCCTTAGGGCACCCATACAACAGATTGGCTCATTCCCTTGGAACCAACAATGAAACATAGATGGACCAGCTATTTGCAATCACCTCAGAGTGTGTCTGTGTGTTAAATTTGGATCTCCCCTCTCCTTCTCAACAGAGGGGGGGGGGGGGTGTTCCTACCCAAACAGGCGCCTGATCGATCAAGCAGTCTGTGTTCATCTCAGTCACATGAAGAATTTGGACAGACATTGTGCCTCAGTTGATCAGGAGTGTTAATTGTGAATGACTCCACAGGCGGCCCAGTCTCATGATCAGAAAGCCAGAGTCCCAAAATGTCCCTGTGTAACCATTACAGAAGCAATAATAATAGTTTCATTAGATGCAGAAAATGACTACGGCAAAGTTAACTGGAAATTTCCACTTAACACAATACAGAAATTAATTTTTTGGAGAATCATTTATTGACTGGATAAGGCTACTTTATGCTTCACTACTGGTCACAGTCATCACTAATTGTTTAACCTCACAGAGTTTCACACTACACATGGTCACAAGTCAATGATGCCCACTCTCCTCCTCCCTATTTTCCATTTCCTTCGAGCGATTAGGTGCAGCCATCTGACAAAGTTCAAATATTACAGAAATACAACCCCCTAAGATGCCTTTACGCAGACGATATCATCAACATCTTTTCCAAAAATTTCAAACGATTCTATTAACTAGTCCGTAGTACTACTACTATGGATGGGGTATTGGAATATAGCAACCCAAACACAGGTAACATCGGGTATCTAGGCATTAATATTGCGGAAATTGCAATACTACCCAAAGTCAGTTACCTTTTCTCAATGATTCTCATCCAACCCCACCCCACCCCACCTCGTTCAAGTCCCTTACCTTGTTCAAACTTACCACCTTACAGAACCGCAAAGCTCAAGAAAGGCTTAGGCACCCAGCTTCTATAATTACTTCTTGGAAAATCAACTTCAATATATCATTAAATGGATCAACGCCAGAATGCCGAGATAGCTTGTGGATTGAAGTAGGACAAGCCAACTGCAACAAAATCTCAATGTCAGACATCATTTCTCAGTTCTACCATCAAAGATCACGACTGCATTAAAAAGCCCACTATTGCAGTGACTCTGACAGCTTAGTGGAATTCCACAAAATCAAATTCACCCAATGTGGTACAACCCTGACTTTCTACTCAATAAGAATCCATTACACTTCACAACTTGCAGGCAAAAGGGCATAACACATCTTCACCACATCTTGCCGTCACGTGGTGCTGTAATGGCGACATGTAGTCCAGCTGTCTCTTGTGTTTGTGTTTGTTAATTTGAATGTATTTTGTTGTGTCAGGCTTTTGTCTTTTGTTTTTTCATGCTGCGCTGTGTGTCTGTTGTGGTGTGAGGAGGCGGACTGGAGATTTTTCGGGGCTCTCCTGCCGCTTGTTTTGATGATATTGGCGAATTGTCTCGCCGGGATAATTTTGTTTGGTCGTCACCATGGAGACGCATTCGCAACATATGCTTGGGAATGTCTGTTGGATCTGCAGCAGCAAAGTTTACCATCGCTCTTCACCGGAGTTTAAGATGTCGGGACTGATCAGAGAGTGCAGGCGGTCTTCAAAGGGCAACCATGGAAGGGAAGGAGAAGATGGTGCGGGGGACGAGTGAGGCGATGAGTGGGAAGGCTGACGCAGTTCGGTGCGCCGTTTCAGCAGTGCGGGGACCGTGGCGCTGCGTGTGTGGAGGAGGAGTTTGTGTCTTGAACTGCTGAATGACACTGGACATCTCGGGACAGCGGGGGCTATTTTTAATCATGGCTGTATTCCAATTTAATTCACGTAATTCGATATTGTATGTCTTTATTTGGTGTGTTTGTTTGTGTGTTGTGGGTCTGCCCCGCTGTCTATGTCTTTTTTGTTGTTGCTGGTGGCTACAACTGAAGTTCCCGAAAGGGAAAATAAAAGTTATTGTATTCTATTCTATTCTTCAGTAATAACACATTCATAACAATAAGTGACCTGGTCCAAAGGTTTGGCATTGGGAGGGAACTATCTTCAATTCTTGTAACTCAAGTCAGTCATAAAATCCAACATAAACCTAACAAATTATAATGTCCAGGCAGCCATTATAACCGTTACTTGCTACTGATATTGAATAATATAAACAACAGATGCAATTTATGCTGCAGTCTGCCAAATATTTTTTTAAATGTAAAATATATTGTATTTTTATTTATTGTATATGGTTCTTGGGTGTTATTTATGTAAATTTGTGTTGTGTTTAAATCGTGCTTTTGGAATAAAAAAACATTTCTATAAACATGTTTAGGTCCTGTGTCCTTTCTGGTGCAAGGCTCATCCGGCACCTGGCACTTCTCATACATAACGCCACATTGTAAAGCAGTGGTAACTCCTATTGACATGCTTTTTGGTGTGGGGACTACATACACCCAGAACATTCATTGCATAATATTTTTATTGAACATTGACATGTACCTTTGGAAATACCTGACAAAAAACATATTTACATTTACATTACATTACATTACATTTTAGTCATTTGGCAGATGCTCTTATCCAGAGCGACGTACATTAGTGCATTTTCAAACTAGGAACAAGTGCGTTAAAACAACCCTAAAAAGGTAAATACGATTTCAAACACCAGGCGTAGTCAGTATGATTTTTATTTATTATTTATTTATTTATTTTTTTTGGGGGGGGGGGGGACCACACAATATCGATCATTGACGTATACAACAGTAAGACAATAAGTAACCTACTTTTCATAAAACAAAAATCTATATTTTTACTTTGAACTGCTATGATTGTGTACCACCTAGGAGTAGAGTATTCTGAGCAAGATTTGGGTAGATAAGAGGTTTATGATAAAACTGGGATGCAACACTTGGGACTTTTTGTTAATGAGCATGAGCAATCTGTAAAAAACTAAAGGTAGTTAAAAACAGCCAAATCCCCCATAGGGTTCAAGGAGTTAACTCAGAAATATATCTACAAATTAAAGTGGGAGGAGAACCTGTTTTTCGCTCCTGGCGCCAACTTCTGGACCCAAATCTGCAGCAATATCTTGAGTAGAAACACAAACATCCAACTCATCCAATACAAGGTGATCCACAGAGCACATATACGTATATTACTCAGACAAAAAATGGGACTCAGGGGTACAGATATATGGTTACAATGCACTCAATACCTCAGATGACTACCTACGTGCCACTTGGTTATGCACTTGGTACAGCACTTCTGGCAGGAAGTCACCAATAAACTATCTCTATTACTGGTGTGGTGTACCCTATTCCAATGTCCCTATCCCTATGCCTACTAGTGACCTTTCAAAAGCCGAAAATCCCCAGTAAACTCGCTGGAATTGCAGTCACCACCCTACCTATCGCTAAGAAAAAGATCCCTATGAGCTGGAAATCAAAAAAGGTACACTAACAATAGCACAGTGGAAAAACCTCTTAATTTATCACATATCAATGGAAGAAATGACAGCCTCCGCCAAAAAGCAATCAGCAGAATTTGATCAAATCTGGACCGCAATCATAGATTCCTTAAACTCATAATGATTCCCCCTTTTTATGTTTTTTTTTTTTTTGCCTGACCATCAAACCGCCTGAGCATCAAACCGACTTTTCTTTTGTACATTAGCACACTGCCATCGATAAATCATTCATGAACACATGGACACAGTAACACACACAATCCACAACATACACATTAACCCAAGCACTAGCCCGGAGTGCACACCTATATGTAAACCAGCAGATATCCTCCCTCCAGATATTCTACACCTTACCGTAAGCTAATACTATCACAATACACCGACCTACCTGACAATGCAAACCGGTACATATCCCCCTTCCACCCCCATCACAGCAAACCCGCTATATTGCGACTCAGCCAATATCCCCCCTGATTTACCACATTGCATTATAGTCAAATCACTAGTCAACCCCCTTCCCCCCACATACCAACTCACATTACAACATATCATCCATCTTTCCCCCACCTCCTATGTCCCCCTCCCATCCTCTGCCACCAACCACAACAACCCCCACCCCTGTACGCTCCCCCACCTCCCACCCCCCCCCCCCACGGGAGTTCACAGCTACAGCGGTGCCGAGTCACAACCTGGACAGGACAGACAAGGGCTCCCTTGAGCCATGAAGGTGTGTGAGTGAGCAGGTGTGCTCGTGCGCGTGGGTGAATATGTGTGTGTGTGTGTGTGTGCGCTGAGAACGTGTTGTGCTCTGAAACACGTTTTTATACATAATCTCACAAAAAAAGTGACAGAGGGAGCTATGATAGGAAAAAAAAGAAGAAAAATGAAGAGAAGGAGGAGAATAAAATAAAGTGAATAGTCTTTGTTATGTGGGGCAGCGACTGGCTCAGAAGTGGAATGACCGGATGTGGGCTGGCGACTGGAGCGTCTGGTGTCACATCTATGATGCTCACCTCCACTGCCAAACTGCCTATGAGCAAGGCACCGAACCCCCGAAACCTAACCCCAAAAAACCCCACCCTCCCCCTTCAACCACCTCCCACAATAGATTAATTGACTAAAAATTTTAAATGAAGAGACAAATGGAAAAAAAAATGTATATGAAAAAGGGAAAAAAAGGAGAAAATAAAGTGATAAATAAAGGAGAGAGGTGGGAGGGGAAGGTTTCCCTGAGCCCCCTAAGTATATAGGGGCCCACCTATCACACCAGAATCAGTGGGATGTTATGGCATGCTGTGTGGTATGCTATGTTGTGAGAGTCCCTCCCTGCTGGTGTATTACATGTTTAGCTCATCACCATCGTGACTTGTTTCCCAATTGGCACCCCCCTCAACTCACCCCCTCCCCTTCCATTTTTTTCTCCCCTTTTCATATCTCTTGATAACTTTTAACATATTCATTTTTATTTACTTTTATTATTTTCACTGTCATATTATTCTTAATACATACATGTATAGCTAATCCTCTCCACACTCACACACACACCTTCTCATATTCTGATACTCCCATATCCAATTAGCCAGTAATATGAAATCCAGTCCCTTTTCAATCATTTCTTTGATTTGTTTCATTGTTACCAGATAATGTGTAACTCCTGATGATTGCACGACTATTGTTCCTATGTCTTCAATAGTACGTGCAATGCTGTTTGTCTGTATATTTGTAAATTAAAAAAAGGAACCTTTGTTATCTAGAGTGGGGAAAGGTGCTATGGAATCATTGAATGTTTATCTTTAATCCAGACATGACTGTATATGAGTGTCTGTTTCATACATAATCCTGTCCCTAACCTCCCTATACCTTCTCACAACTGACTCAAAACTAATTGTGCCTGTCCGTCAATCACATATCTACAGAATTTCAGTCAATGCTATCCCCATATAATGCCTTCCCATATAAAGCAGGTGTGCCTATGCAGCTAAACAAGGATCCTGCCTTTAGCAGGCCTCACAGAGAGATGCCCTTTAGGGGTGCTATGACACCATTTGTTCAGTTCAGTTCAGGTCGGTTTATTATTGCCATTTACACATTTAAAAATGCGTGTGTAGAAAATTCCTTCGGAAAGCTTCTAACAGTCAATGACACACGTTTAAAGACTGCAACACCAACAAACAGTGTCTGTCAAACAATCACACGGTTAAAATGTGTTCCCAAACGTATTCTCAAATAGATTCCAAAACTGTTTCAATGTATTTTCAAATGTGTGGCCTACTTAATGCTTTTGAAATGTTTGAATGTGCTACATTTCAAATGCATTCATGAATTGCGTTTGAAAACTTATACATATTTCATTGAGAGCTAGAGTAGAGTGCAAAGTATTTTATTTAACATTAATATATATATTTTTTATTTTAACAATGACCTGTTGCCTGAGGTATTTCTCACTATAGACATATCAGAAATGGTATTGCTTTATTTATCTCTTTACAACTTGCAGAGCGTATGCATCATCCACATACACTGTTGGATATTTACTGAAATAATTTAAACAGAATACATTGCCTAGGGATCCCCATTTGGAATTCAAGCCAAGAACATTATAAGCTACAGGACAAGTCCAGTTCCCCGAATGGTACCCTACACTACCACCCATGTCATGTGACCCCAGGTGGGCATTAACCAGTACCCAACCGTCTTGCTAATGGCATAATAGGAGATGGTGGATTTTATACTTCTGAAAAAGATCCATGTTTAAATTAAAACCAGTAGGGAAGGGAATATGTAAATTTAATCTTGTACTGGACCGGGAGCATGCAAATCCCTTTGTAAGCCAGTGCTTTCCTGTTGCATGATGGGTAATTACCCTCAACCGGAGAGTTTTGAATTTGGCTTGGTACCTGTTCCTTTATATTTCTTGTATGTCTGTCTATTTTGTGTGAACTAATCAGTATGATATTTTACAAAAATGGTCAAGGTTACATCAAAGGGACAAGGGTCTACATTTTTTAATGTATCGCATGCATTTCAGTATTTCTGTGGTTTCATTTCTTTTTGAATTCATTAAATGTCATACAAAAGAGGTCAAGCATTCAACCGGTCCTCACACCAAGTATAGATTTCGGCTGGTGGGGACGGCCGAAGGGATTGGGTCAAACTCTCAAATATCTGAAGTGAATTAAGGCCGTTCGATAAAGGCCTGCCTATGCTGTGAAAATGCTTTGAAATGGACCATTAACTTCCAGTGCATTTTGAGATACAATTTCATTTGTGAAGGAGTCAATCTATTTTATTTTAAAAAACCCACTTGAGCAAAAGAAAGGAGAGGAATTAGAGCAAGGGGGAGAGGAGCAGCCGCAGTCTGGAGTTTGGAGTTCCTCTGGGATCATCGCTGGAGAGACGCTCACATGGAATCAACCTACTTACATTCAAAAAAAGAAAAAAGAAAAAAAAAAACAGCAACGTGCAGGTTGCACGCTTCTGTTTTAACAATGAAAGCATTTTTTGAACATAGTACTTATTCTCTTACCATTGCCCTGCATAAATACTGCTTCTCTACTGAGTGTTTTTGTGAGATCGTCCCATTAAAAAAATGAAAAAGTTGTAAGTACAATGTCTCTTTTGTGAATGCATCTTCAGTTTCCAAGGTGTTGTATTGTGAATATGTAGTCTCGATTCCAAATTCCGGTCTAAAACACGGGAGCAGTGTTGCCATGGTTATGTGAAGGTAATGCGGCACAATATACCGTGTCTCAATATGTACTTTAAGGAGTCGACTGTCATAAAATGCCATGCAGGGTTATAAATGGTTATGGTGTGTGTTAAAACATGCCCATGACAATGTTGGGCAGTTTATGATGCAGGCTGCAATAAACGTAGTTTCCCTTACTCTGTGCCGTTTCTTATAACAGTTCCTTCCCTTACTTTCTCTCAGCCCTGTATAATGAACCAGGAAGGGCAGGTGTCATGAACCTCTCTTTTTACATTCAAATAATGTGCTGTGTTCTCTATTTTCAGAACAGCTTCTGCCTCACACACACACACACACACACTGTTGAAAAATGTCAGCGTGTTTTAAATAACTAGTGGGGGCATGGCCTCTGTTCCCTAAAACAAGGTGCTCCCTTTTGAGCAGTGCCATGGTGCTCATGGGAAATGATGTCCAGGGAAATGAGTGATGCTTCAGGTTGTGATGCAGTAGAGAATGTATCCATCTTAAAATCAACTGGATTGCTTCTGCGGTGCACAGTCGCTGGAAAATCAGCAGGGGGTCTGTGAAGGTACCAGCCGGCATGTGAATCTCCACCCCAAACACAATCGTAATCTCTCCCACCCCAAATACCCAGTCCGCGATCACAATCTAAAACCCCCCTTCCATCGCAATCTTAGCCTCCCAAGTCAGTGATCCTATAAAACACTTTAAAAAAAAATTAAATAATAACCCTTCTTAACTTATGATGGCAGTGCCGTGGATGCATTTGCACCTGGTTGGGGCCCCCTGTATCAGAAAAGGGAGAAAACCCTTTGCTTTACACCACAAAGATCAGCGACACCGTCCAAAATAAAATGCTTGTTAAGATTTTAACAAACCTAAGATTTGTTCTTAACAGGCATTTTAATCTCATATTTAGACTTTAGAATCTTGTTTCTGTTACTTTTTTACTTAATAAAACAAACTATCTGCCAGGGGGGTGAGATATTTTTTACTCATTTCAAGATTTGTCAATGGAATAAGATAATTTCACTTGTCAAGTAAAAAGTAACTTAAAATCATATTTTTTCCCCCTCAAAAGTGGAAAATATTAGCTTGTTTTAAGTCTCATTACAAGACTAAAACACTTATTAAGACAGAAATTTTTTGCAGTGTAGCCATAGCAAAGATGGCCGCCACATTGACGCACACACTATCGATCAACGAGCCATCGCAGCCCGTCCATATTCTCTGCACAGGGAGAAGGCCGTTGCTCGTTCTCCTAGGCTTATATCAGCACCGGAGGAAGCGACCGCCACCAGGACACGGTGATTCTTTGCCAAAACCCTCGACAGCTCCTGCGAGGACAAGTGCAGCGAGTATTCCTCTGTGTCATATGCTGCTAAGCAAGCCCGGGGCGCCTGGCCATGAGCTGCGATCGCGATTGAAACTGAAGCGGTGAGCCAGGCTCGGTGAACGGTCTCCTGGGGAAAAGCATTATAATCTCACCGAGACTCATTGTGACTTACAATTAAATGCAAATGTGCTTTTGTTTTTTTCTCCCCAAACCAACACAGTTTGCTGAGTTAATACAAATGAATGCTGAACCCACCAAAACAACAACAACAAAAAAAGGAAATAAAGGAAAAACAAATAAGAAAGGAATAAGTATCCGTGTCATTTTTATGGACAAACTTTGACTGGAATATGGGCTTCTCTCTGCAATGACAGCACACTATCTCATGAGCTGCGAGGGGATGGGTCATGGGGCCAGGCCTGGTTCTATCACCCAGCTCCCTATGCTTTGGCTACGGACCTCACAAAAAAAACTGGCAGACTTTCCGTCCCGCTACGACATTTCAGCGGTGACAGCATGTCCCTGCACGTCTGAGCTATTTTATAACCCCGCTCTGCGGCCGTCAGTAAAGTCAGTCCAGCTTTTTACCAAGGTCACATTAGGCAACCCGTTAAGACTTTTTAAGGGAAAGCTACCATAGGACAAAGTACAACTGAAAGTAAAATTGAATGCCTTGTGTCAAATTGCCTATGAAGGTCAAATCGCCTATGGAGATCAGGGGGTACCAAGAGAAATATAGATCCATTATTTTACTTGACAGCAACCACTCATGGAAATAAAGTTTTTTGATAAAGGGTCTCTACCTGCGACTGGCGGGGGACCCCTGTTAGCAGAGTGCAGAAAAAAGTAACATTTGCAAGGATGACCAAGTATTGTAGATTTCCCATCCATCTGCATTCATCACCCACAACTGTGGCAAAAGAAGCTTTTGAAAGTCACCAAAAAGAAAAAGGCAAGCAACTGAAGCAGAACCTTACGCCTTATTGAACCGGATGCTCCGGCTGGGATTCTTAGCGCGGATCACCGGGACATATTTTCTTTTTATATCGGCTTAAAGCTTCACACTGCGTGGAAAATCCCCCACAGCGACAATCCTTGGCCATTTACATGTCACATTAATGAAAATTCCTTGGGATATTCAATCCCTCTATCGAAGACGGAGAGACGCTACGTTAGCACAGCTGCGAGGATCAGGTCAGGGGACACGCCGGGCTCGTTCCGAGAACGAGTTAGCGAGCGAGCGGTAGCGAGCGTGAACGAGAACAGGGATGAGAAGGGGCCGTCCCTGGGGCTCAGCGAGCGGCACGTTGGAAAATTAATGAAAATTGGGTCTCATCCCGCACTGCTTCCATGTGCAAATGAAGCGCTCCACTTTTGTCCAGCCAATCTGGTTAAGAGCCTTTTACAATTTGTTGAGAGGAACTCTCTATTGCACATGCAAAACAGAGCTGTAAGTTCAATAGGATTTATATATAAAAAAATAAACACTTTAGGTATAACACGCGCTAAGAACATTGGTGCTCCTGTTGCCGTGTGGGGGAAGATGAAAGGGAGGAAATCATAAAGGCACTTATGCATATAAAAGCACTTATCATATAAAACAGCAAATAAACAAAAACAATCCAAAGCAATAAGGTCTGGCAACTCATTCAGTATTCACACACTGCACTCCTCTCCTCACTCAACATAACACAAGGACACAACGGCACGTAGCATCTATCTCTCTATTGGCGGTTAACATTTTTCAACTGTTCAGGAACAGGAATGCATTCCTGCAATTCTGCAAACAGAGGAAAACATAATTTTTCATATTTCTTCTTTTTTTTTTTTTTAAAGGACGTGGCTGCAACGAGTTTGGCGGTATCAGCACGGACGCAAGTCCACGCGCAGTCTTCTCCTTTCCGACGTCCCCGCTGTCGTCTGAAGGCACGCGGGAATTGCGAACGGCCCCATCTCAACGCGGTAACGCGGAAGGGGTCCGTCTGTGCGGCGGTTCCCTCTAGGGGCGCGAGAGGCCCGCAAGCCATACCCCACGTGCTAGCTGCGCAAGTCAGCGTGTGTACGGAGGGCTCTGCAGCACCCCTGAAACCTGAAAACGCCCTGTGGGGACTGGTGGCAAATGCTCTACGACTAGCCTGTGAAGGATGACATTCGGAACCAGAAGCAATTTGCATCTGTTTTTGGTGAATATTGAGTTAGAAGCTCACGTCAGATAATGTAATAGGGCTACCAGCTTTAAAAACAAAAGACGGGCAAAAAAATTACAACGTCAATGTAAAATGTTCATTGACCCAGATGGAGTGTTTACATTTGCAGAATCGGGTGTAAATTATTGCACATGCTGAGGAGAGCGGTTTACCGCTGAGGCTGTGAGTGGAAATGTATAGACAGACAGGTCGAACTTGAACATTTTCGAGTGTTAATCATTCAATGCTCCTTTACGGTCCACAAGGCCCGTTTCTGGAAACCAGTTGGCTATTGCACATTCGAGCGTCAGCCATTATCTGTGTATCACCGAAACACGCAAACACGTCCCCCACCGCCTCTCTGATTATCCCTTTCGTATATAATTAGTACTTACGAAAGAGAAAGCATAATTAAGGAACATCATGCAGAAGAACCGAAATTAATAAATTCAGCACCTTGTAGAGAGGCAAAAGGTGTGTGCATAATAAAGAAGATATTTGAACGCAGGAGAATAGCGGTAATTAAATATGACCTAAATAATGTCCTATTGTTCTGAAGTTACTTTGGGTTTGGCTGGAGCGCTAATCACCTTTATTTGTGTCAAACTCACACAATGCGCCCGTGCGCCACAAAAATGAGTAAATATTAAATAAAAGTTTGACAAACTTATCATGCTTCCTGTTACGGAAGAAAAAACAAAATTAACACAAGGCCTGCTATCAGAAAATTACATGTCCTTTTGTTGGTTTTGACATTTGTTTGGAAGAATTGTGGTTTTGCACCCATATATTTCTCTCAGATGTTACAAAATGTTCATTCTCTGAATCATTTTCAGCTGAGCCATAAGCTTCATTCTTATGCCATTGTACAAGTAAGCCAGCGCTAGAAATACCTTTATTTCCATTGTTTAATGAAATGAGTTCCGGAAGCTTGAAGCAGGAGATAATAAAATATCACTGAGATCTCAAAATGTAATTATATCTAGGTGCTTTTTGACAGCACATCATTATGGGTCATTTCTAGATCTTGATATTGGTACAGCAAGATATGTGTTAACTATTGTGAGAATGTAATACCCTTCCATTATGTCACTCTAGGAGGGGAAACAGAGAACAGCATGTACTATTTCAAATATTCTTGGGAAGAGGTGACTATTTATGACTTAAAACATTAAAAACGTGATTTGAAGGATAACCACAATGGGCAGATTAATAACAGGATAGCTTATGGATACATTTGTTAAGTGGACATGTGTCTACATTTTTACACTTCTGTTAACTCATGCAATGCCAGAGTTCTGGAACATTAGCCTCAGCGGCACCAGAACACAGTGTTCCAGAACACTCGAGTCCCTGCCGTGTCAAACCAATATGGCTGCCAGCATTCTAATTTGTTTAGATTGATCCTGTCAACAACCTCTAATAAAACACATTATTTTGCCGATTAAACAGAATTATTTGTTAATAAGGAACATACGATGAATATAGGTTATCGGCATACCCACATGTAAGCAGTATGGCTGCAGTTATTTTTAAATATCCACTAGATGACACTCCCGCTGGTTCTCATGTTTATTATATCTCAAATTTATTTTCACTGCTTTTCAGTTTGGTTAACAGGACTCTTACATTGGTGATGTGTAATAGTGAAGATAGTTTTCCATAAAAATCTGCTCTTGCATATCTATAGATATGTAAAAATGAACAATCAACGTAATTACTGGTCATTTGTATAGATATGTAAAAATGAGCTGTCTGTGAGTTCCTTTGTATCAACAGTTGAAACGGTTATCCTAAGGCAAGAAGTAGCATACAATTGGTGGTATCAGAGATTAATAATAAAGCAAAAGGAACCAACAAAACGATGGCCACTGGAGGAGATAGGGGAAGTCACTGAATCAGAATGATTAAATATAAGGTGGGAACGTGTAATTATAAAACACATTGATGGTACAGTCCGTGACTCAAACATTCACCAGACAATCGTGGAATGACTGAAAGCTAGGGGAATAAGGTGAACAAACCAGTATATTAGGGTTATCTTTGACTAAACTAAATATTGGTCGACTAGCTGGCAGTTTTTTTTTTTTAATATATATTTTTTCCATATTTAAAGACATCCTTCATTTTGGCACAGTCTGTTTGATGAAGCTTATGAAGGTTTACACTAGAAGGAAAGCACAGAGACCGAAAATATACCGAAGCTTTTGTTACATCGTTGTGTTAATTCTCTCTGTGACAGCTGAGACAATGATACCAAAAATATACCCGAGCATTTGCAATTGCAATGTGATTCTCTCAGCGCCGACCTGCGGGATATAGGATATGTAGAATTGACTGCCTTCGGCTACTAAACCAAACCATAAAATTGATTTCTAATAGTGCCTTATCTACGTATATGATAGTTTATTGGGCTAGTTAAGCTAATCCTGCTTAAAATGCAAATGTGACATCATCAAGAGCATTCATGTCCTATCTGAAATAAAAGTGAAGATTGTTTCAAAATAGTATTTTTTTATTGTGAATTGCAACTGCAAGAACAAAAAGTTAAACAGTAGCCTTGTAAGAACAGCTTTTATGTCATATGCTGGAAAATCCCATTCTTCAGAATCAGAAAAACTGCCAGAACCAGAAAAACTACTGTAATGACTAACAGCCATTTCGCCAATCATGTATTCCACACTGTTCCAGCAAAATTTACAGCTAAATATAGTCCCACCCCCAATTCCCACAGATCCATTCAAATGCAGAGAAGTTATGGTATTACTTGTATTACTTGTAAGAGTACCAGAACATAAGATATCAAGAGTCTTTTGATGTTGTTAGTTCACACAGACATCAGGAAGTCATGGCATGCAAAGGATATGCGACCGAATATTAAAAATGATTACTTTATTCTACATTATGTTAAACTCCAATATTTTTTGAGGCCCGAAAATGGGGGGGGGGGGGGACTACGTACAAAAGGTTCTATATGGATGGAGGTACCCTCAAATTAAGGCTGACAAATGTGTCACTGTCCAATGAATTATGGTTCTCACTGTAAGTCACCCTTGTCACTTTATAACATTGACATTTCTGTCCACGTTCGTCGGCACTTTAGAACACTCATTATTTTGTTAACAAATGAGTACTAGATAACTACAATGCAACGTTACAATTAAATTCCTTGTGTTGTTAATACATAAAGGCTAATTAGGCCTATTGTTGGTTGTATGTAGAGCTGCAGGAATTGAGTGGGGGGAGGGCATACGCAGACATTTGCATAATTACAAAAAACTCCACAGCTATGTTCCACATGTCAGTCCATGTGCCCAGTTGCTATGTCACATGTATCATTCCTAAAACAAATTATGATATTATTATCGGGATTTAAGGCCAATTTAAAAAAGTGTCATCGTCGGTAACGTTGTTTTTAGGCTTGAATTATACAATTAGCAGGTTTAGCATCGCCATCATGTAACTGCTAATACACTGCACCTTAACCTGTAAATATTATTTATACATTTATATGAATAATGGCTAGAGGAGGAATTCAATGCTCTCCTGACAGTCTTTATGACGATCTCTTCTTAAGGCCACAGACTATAGTATCACCACTTTATTCTGCAAGAAGTCCACCCACCCACAGAGCATTCTTCACTAACACTTTTGAAACTAAGTTGCGCTCACATAAAATAGCCAATTATAAAGGTTTATAAAGTAGGGTAATTTTTTAAAGGCCTCTACATCATTATTCATTGTCTTCCATGTGTATGTTGAGGAAAATGCAATATACCGTATATGGGATAGAAACCCCAGAGAGAATGCAAAGAAAAACAAGATCAAAAGAGCCGGCATTTTGTATTCACCAGAGATGCCGAATGCAAATGCTGATATTTGGCAAACTGCATAGTTACATAAATCGTTCAAATGCATTTGATCACAAAGCTTCAGTAACATCAGAAAGCCCCACATAGGGGGGGGCATTGCATGTTTTGAACGCTTGACTTACATGATTTTAGCGCTCCTAAATGCATTATCGCAATCATTGAATCAATAAGTATTGATCGATGATCAACCAAACTCCAGACAAAACACAGCATGGAATACGAAGCTCATGAGAGTATGTGAAGGCACTTCACTTGACTGATGAATTAACATGTACAAATACATTTACAAATTTAAAATGACAATCCAGGCATTAACCATGCTTGTGACCCCCATCCACCTTTATTGACCTTTGACTATTCCTCAGCTCTTCAAAAATGAATCTTGTTGAAATGTCCACGCATGGGGTATTATTTATGCCATTCTTTCTGGCCTGTGGCATGTCTTGTTTATTGATAGGACATCTGGGTAGAGAACAGTGGAGGGAAGGTTACACAGCAGTAGCGCCCCCCCCCCCCCCCCCAAGCTTCACCGGATTCAACCCTGCATCCCCCTCCGCTGTGCCAAGCCAGGCTGAGTCTTCAGAAGCTCAGCGCTGCTCCCCATTGATGCCCTCAGCACACCAATAAAACACAACAAAGCCCCCACTCTATCTGTTCCAGGGTTATTACAGCGAGCACCCTTTCACTGGAACCTCCAGCTGATTCTTCCATTATTTCCTCCATTAGCTCCATCTTTGTTATTTCATTTTTTTTTTTTTTTGCTCTCCCTTTAATGCAGTGAAGCCAAATTCAGAAGAAAAAATAAAAAAAAGGCTGTTGATAAAAGTCTCTTACAAACCGTTCGCGTCCCCCCCCCCCCCCCCCAGAGGTTTTGCCTGTGCGGGCCGCGGTTTTCAAAAGACTGATAGGACACAAGCCTTTCAGAAAATAGACCCCTGCCCCTGCCCACCGCGGAACCAGTTTAGAAGCACAGCTTTAGAAAAAGGAACAGCACCAGTTCAATCTCCTGTCTCTGGGATTTAGGCTTCAAACAGCCCGGATTTATTACTTTGAAGATACTACAAATGCCCCCCCTTTAACGGTTTGGTTGTGTCTATTGCTTATAGGCTGAAGATCATCTGTCATCACCTGACATATGTAATAAGTGAGTAATACAATACCTAATTATTTCACATATTTTGTCACTTGCATGCTAATGGTAGCTATCAGTTGTGTGACAATCCCGGAGGGGGAGGTGGGATAACGATTTACAAGAACAGTGTCTACTGTACTACTACTAACATTACATTACATTACAGACACTCTTATCCAGGGCGGCTTACAATGCTTTTGCATTTTACTTATCAATTTATACAGGTGGATATATACTGAGGCAATTGTGCAACAGCAGTGTCCTACCTGGGAATTGAACCTGCAACCTTGAGGTTACACACCCAGTTCAATACTACTACTACCAAACATTTACCAAAATTAAGTGCAATTGTAAATAAAATTCATAAATATGTGAATTAAATACTAAATATGTAGGTTACATAAAACCATGTTATGAAAGGGATCTACTTTAAGATCGATAATCAACTTGCTTTAGAAGTGTCGGAGAAACTCTGTAATGGGCGAGGAAAGTTAAGGAAAGTTTTAATAAAGCAGCATTTCTCAAAGTGCACAAGATGTGTCATGCATATCTTTCATGTGTTAATAAACTGAAGATCTTGCTCTAATTAAAAGAAGGAATTGTGGGGAAAGAACAGCTCTCCAAGGAATAGGATTCCATCTCCAGGGATGCTCATTTACCTATTGTAGTGAATCGGGAGCCAAGCAATTTCAGACGTCCCCCAGCGACAAAACAACGACGGCAACAGTGCTTAAACGGCTTTCATGTACCATATTGCACCTCGTTTATGTACTTTTTAATCAAATAGAGCTGAAAATGTTCAACTGCTCTAGTTCCTTCACATTTTTTTTTATCTTGTTCTCTCGACTAAACTAATTAAGGGAAATGTGCCTTTTCAGACATAGAATGTCTGATGTTCCTGCTTGACTGCAAACAGGTACAAGCTTAGTTTTAGAAACAAAAAAAAAAAACACAAAAACAAGAAAAAAAGACATGCTCCCCGCAAATACAATTTTTATTCTTCTTCTTTGTCTTCTTATTCTTATGCTTATTCTTCTTCTTATTATTATTATTATAAATTTTATGATTGCTGCTGCTTCTTCATTATACCAATTAGTACAGCTCTACTACACACAATGCAACTATCAAAAGGATCACTGATGCATCGTATCTGATCAAAAATAAATACATAATTAGAAAATTACAATGTAGAAGTCCAAAATAAATGATAACGACATACACTCAGAGAGTCGAAATGCAGCGGGCAGGTGTGCCCCTGATCTCCAATCCCCAGGAAGCTAGGTGTCATTCTGATTATGCCCCCACATGAAATGCTCTTTTCACAGACGGTGGATACTATAAGATAAATCAGTGCACGCATTGTTGGGTCTCCTCTCTCATTGGGAAGAAAGCCACTGTGTGCAGTATCCTGGTGATGACAGGAGGGGTTGCACTTTAAAACCAAAAAGCTACTGTGGCCCTCTCTTCAAACCTCTCCATTTCACCAAAAGACCAGCACTTTCATTTGTCCTTTTGCATTCATCTTATCTGGAAATAATGAATTGCACTTATATAGAGCCTTTGGAAGGTCTCAAAAGCCTTTTTTTTTTTACAAAGGATGGCGAGGTGCACTTTTCTCATCCACTGCCAATGCGATACACTTACCTGGGTGAAGAATGGCAGCCATTTTGTGCAAAAAAAGACCCCGCGTCACTACACCCAGACATGGATTAAATTAACATGTATATGCGTTTAATTTCATAGATTGGCACAGGGTTGCCAGAGTGACTCATACCTGTGTTCGGTCTGTTGCCTGGTAACTAATGATGACTGGGTCTGCCGTGGCATGTACTGTTTGTGCCTCTGTTGCATTTGGTAAGATTCCAGGGCTCTACCCCCCCCCACCCTCTCATACTGTTGCTTAGCACAATGCTGAGGCATACAGCCAATTATTCCATTCAGTAGGCATCTTCAAGCATGTGCCTGAGTGTGTGTGTGTGTGTGTATGCACGTGTGTGATGAGAGAGAGAGAGAGAGAGAGAGAGAGAGAGAGAGAGAGGAGAGAGAGAGAGAGAGAGAGAGAGAGAGAGAGAGAGAGAGAGAGAGAGCATTGCTGTATAGGCCTGTATATCTGCTTTCTTATTTTTCCTGGGTAGTTGTTAACAGGAAAAAAAAGGGTGCATTTAACATCTTTTTTTCTGTTAACCTAAAGCAGTATTTAACAGTGGCCTCCAGAGTGGTGTATCCTTAGCACAAATTGGCCATCGCATATCCCGTCGAGAAAGCAGAGTATTCTCTGCGGTAAGAAGCAGCAGTCGATGTCCCGGTCGATTGTTCGTCTGTGATATACTTGCATCCACTGAACTGAAGAACCTGGATGAATTTTGAAAGCGTTCACATGCAGCAAATGGGACAGGCCTCTCATGCCACTGTTCATAAGAGTGTAACTGCCTGTGATGCGTGGTTGTGTGTACGGGTGTTTGTAACAGTTCGGGAGTGACAGTGAGGAACATTACGTGCGTTTGTGTGTGTCCATATAAAATAAATAGATATTAGAAAGAGCCTGTATGTATGTGTGTGTGTGTATGTGTGTGTGCGTGTTCGTATGTGTGCATTCATTAAGTGTGTCAGTCATGTTCCTGTGGAACAGTTAAAGACAAGCCAGCGCGTTTTTATATTACATTACATTATAGGCATTTAGCAGACACTCTTATCCAGACCGACTTACACAACTATCCATTGATACAGCTGGATATATACTGAAGCAATTCAGGTGAAGTACCTTGCTCAAGGGTACAACGACAGTGTCCTACCTGGGAATCTAACCTGCAACCGTTTGGTTACAAGTCCAGTTCCTTAACCATTATACTACACTGCCGCCCTGTTTGGGTGTGTGTGCGTTGTGCGTGTGTACATGTGTATGCATTCATGAGTGTGTCAGTCATGTTCTTGTGGAACAGGTAAAAACAAGCCAGCATGTTTTTTATATGTGTGTGTGTGTGTGTGTGTGTGTGTGTGTGTGTGTGTGTGAGAATGCAGGCATGCAAGAAGCAATTATGCATAAATCGCCTGTACGGCCATTTGGCTGCTCTTTGCCTTCCATTTTTAATTTAGAGTAGACGGGACTGTGTGCTCAGGCCTCAGGACAGTGATGAAATCAATTGGCTAGATTTGACATCTGCCGGAATCTGCCACTGGACCGCTCCTAGGTAGCAGCAATGAAATGGCGGGCGCCTTAATTGCGCGTTGATTTATTCACTTGTCCTAGCGCATCATCACAGGACGGCCTGCCCGAGAGCCCCTACGGATGGATCATACATAACGCATAACGCCAGGGCTTTATTTACCCTCTCCATTATTCACGACACCGGCAGGGAGACGCTTCCCTCCATTTCATTCATTCCCAACTTTGGAGCCAAATAAAAATGAAATCACTGCAGAGACGACTGTCACTTGGGTTAAGTAAGACAAATACATCACCGCCGCAGTGGTTCAGGCCCATTTGTGTTTCTCCTCCCTCCGCTTCCAGAATTTTCTTTATTTTATTTATGTCTTTTGCTAGAATGCCTTGTTTCTTTACCAGTCTAATGGAGTGTCAACGACGAGGGCGATCGCATTACATTATAATCTTAAAGATGTGACTGAGACTCTGGACACAAACAAATCTCTTTGCGTAGAAAATGCTTCCTCCCAGGCAGATGAAACAGGAAGTTTGTGCAGCCTCCTTCGGAGTTGAGCTGTGAAGCGCCTAGTCACCGGTGTGATATTGTCACCAGAGGTTTATAAGGGTGACTGCCATTTTAATTGGCCACACCTCTAAATAAAACATTTGCCGCGATACCTACTAAAGTGTCTTTGGGCATTAAAGATTTATGTCAGACGCAGTATCGTGCTGGGAAATGTAGCTGAAAAAGCACCAGTGCATTTTTATTTTACCCTCTCGTTTCCCGGCGACCATGCGCACATCTGAACCTCCCCGGTGAACTTCAAGTGTTTGCGTGCGTCTGTGTGTAGAGGGGCATGTTTGAAATTGAAAGTGGGAGAGAGACAGAGTGAGTGAGAGAGAGAGAGAGAGAGAGAGATGGGATTTTCAGAGTGCAAACAAAACAATGTGCCTTCCTGCAGAGACTGAAGGGAACGACAAGCACAGGTATGTTTGTCTGCGGGAGAGTGTGTGTGTGTGTGTGTGTGTGTGTGTGTGTGTGTGTGTGTGTGTGTGTGTGTGTGTGCTCGCGTGCGTGCGTGCGCGTGTGTGTGTTTAGCGACAGTATCAGTTCAGTATTTTATTGTCCTTCCTTACCTGATTTATAACTGAACTATTATGTCAGTAAGCATGTTTTATTTCCCTATCCTGATCACTATTTAACAAAAATAATGCTACTTAACCTCTGAAATTGTATTCTCCCGATGACTGTCTTGTCATTTACCAGTAAAACATTTATAAATGTGTTTCTGGGTAACCAAGGTTATTTTGTCAAAATGCTGAGTCCAAAAGTAATCAAACTAACTAACTAAAAAAAAAAATTGAATGCCAATGCATACAGTAACTCTTTTTGGTCTGAACTCTCCCATGCATCCCCAATAAACTTTCCCTTCTAAGTGAAGACTGTACATCAGCAAAGACGGATATGTGAGCAAACAGTTTTTTACATCATGCTAGCGCACAGAAAAGAAAAGTCAGAAAAAATTAAATCATAAACAGCTAAATACACTTGTAAATTGAAAAATGTCGGCGAAAAAGATTTACACTTGCTGTATCATGTGAGTTATATGAGGTTTTTTGCGTGGTTATATGAGCCGTGACATCCATGAATCCTACTGAACAAAAGCAGCGCTTAACTGTGGCCTATCTGAGCAGAAAGCAGCGCCAAGTGACTAAATCTCACCCCCCAGGGGACGGAAGGTCCTGTGGAATACACCTGGGCTTTTACGCCCCATGTCACAACTGGGATCGTAAAAAAAAAAAAAATGGCAAGAACTTTGTTTAAGTTCCAGCCCAGCACATAAAACAACATGTCAGGACTCTGGTCTACCCAGTCTGAGAAAACCATTCTTCAATTTTCTTTTCTAATAAATTTGAACTTGATATATTTAATTTTTTTCTGGTTGTGACATAGAAAAAAGTGAATCGCTGTAGCTTTGACCCACGGAGAAAAGAAAAGGTTCGCTGAATAGCAAGTCGCAGTGGCCTTTCTCACAACAGAAGGAGCTTTCCGCAAAGAAAAATATCCACTTCAAGCCTGATCAAGGGGCACCCCATTAGAGAAGCAGACAGAAATGCAGGGTTGGTTCATTGAGGTAAATGTACTTATGCGTGATAGACACGCAGATAATTCCCTGCATTACAGCCGTATAAACAGTCTGCCTATCTCTCTGTCACGGTTTGTGCTGTGATTAACCACAGGTACGTATCAATTGGCAGAGATAAAGACTGAAATAAAGAGTAGACTTGATTTATTCACAAGCAACATACATTTGTTCTAGGAATACAATTGTACAGATTGATATGCACTGAAGATGGCGAGCCGCTTTTTCGGGCAAAACACTAATGTTTTCCAGCTTCCGTAACCATTTCTGACCACTAGCCTGGAACGGCTGTAACTTATTTTTGGGTTGCAAGTTATAAACAAACAGGAAACCAAAGTATATTTTTCCCTGGGATGCCTTAATGGGCAGTGTCTATTTAATACTGAGCTGGACTCAGTCTAGAACAGTTTATGTACATAGTAATGAGCTGTTATGGGTGTGTAATGAGTGTGGGCTGTGGAGAGATGCATTTATTGTGCCGTCACTGCATATAATAGAGACACCACTGTATTTTTTTTGCTGAATGAAACCAAATAAATTGTTTTATAGGTGGGCCAGTGATGCATTGGGACTTTTATTGGCATTGGTAAAGCTGTCCATGCGGTGTGTGCAAACATCCGGTGATGATGGACTGCATTGTGTTTCTATACAGGGTGTAGTATTGCCTTGTGCTATAGTTCAGTCTTGGCTCTGGTAGTTCAACCTTGGCTCTGGTAGTTCAGGTCTTGGCTCTGGTGCAGATATACTCTGCTGCAGTGGACCCACTGCTGAGTCATGAGGTTTGGTAGATCGGGAGATGCAAATAATAATAGCAATAATAATACATACATACATACATACATACACACACGCATGCATACATACATGCATACGTGTATACATACATACGTATGCAGGTAGTGAAGCAAAATGTAAAGACTGATCCAACTGACAGTTTCAATAATGGTTTTGGGGAACATTTTCCTGGCGTGGTTTGGAGCCGAGTGATCATCTTCACCTTATGCTAAAGCTCTTTAATGCTTTTTGGCTGCTTGAGAGGGATGTCTTTCAAGATAACAGTGCCCACGTCCAACTACTGAGCAGGAATACTCACCCAATAATTTGAAGAGACACTGGCATTATCCGTATGTCATGACCCACTCAGTCACCAGGTTCAAGCCTTTTATTGGATATTCTACTATCCAAGTACAACATTTTCCACTAAGTATAAGTTGATTGATATCTCATGAAAGTTCAGTATATACTCTGTGCCATGTCATACGGATAGCACGTTAGCCTGACATCCAATTAAGAGGTTTTTTTCCCTTATTTTCAACTATGATTTTGTGGCAGGGCTCCGTCCTGCAGAGGGAATTGGAGCAATCAGAGACCACGCCTAATTATTAGGAAGGCACACACCTGGGTGGCCTTAACTAATCAGCCCAGGGCTTAAAAGTGTGCTTCTTTTCCACAGTGGGGGTCCGAGAGCGGGGAATCCCTGCGGCAGAGGGAGCGTGAGCAACACAAGAGTGTGGCAAATGCCAAGAGAATGTTGCCTGAAAAGTGTTTGTTTGTGTTTTGGTTTATTTTTTGTCTTTCTTATTTTTAGTTAATTATTACCAGGATCCCGTGAGGGTGATGGGTGAAGATTTGCGTTTGTTTTAGTTTGTTTGAAGAACTCGCTCTCTTTCAAAAACCCTGGTGGAAAACCGGAATGCAGCATTCGCCCGTGTCCTGCTACCCCCCCCCCCCCCCAGGGGTATCACCTGCATGGGACAGATTTAAACTCCCACAAGTCAAATTAAACACTGACATGCTGTGCACTATTCCCACCACATGTGGCCATTTGTACATGTTAATACCATATATTGATTATACATTGGCTGTGTGTTTGGTGCTATGACCGAACATGGCCTTGCACATTGGGCTCGCAAGGTTTGGAACCCCTCTGCTCTATGGGATCTGACAGTTTCTAGAAAGAGATTGATTATGTAATACTTCCTTCAAGAGAAAGGCAAAGACTGATGCATAGAATACTGTCTCAGTTAGAAAAAAGGGGAAAAAGATGATTTTATTTTATTTTTTCATTGAAGTCGGGAGATAATCATCAGTCATTATATGGTAATGGCTGAAATTTCTTGTTTTCCTGTATTCAAGAACCCCGCATTTTTAAATTGCCGATTTAAATCAGGGAGGCGTGAACACAAAGACGGGTGCGGCTTCGCGAACGGCACATAAATAGTTTGGCCCAGACTCACAGGAGAACACACAGAGAGAAGGATAAGGCCATTAGCCTGGGTAAAAGGCAAATTGCCAATGCTGTCACCCGACATTAGAGCAGAGGCAGTAACTTCACCACATTTTTCCTCGTCCTTGTTTGTAAAGGGGCTGTCAATAAGTTTACGGCGATGGCGGGGAAGCGCTGCCACTTTCAATAACGCGGTGGAGAAATCACCCCGGCCGAGGGTCACCTTGCCATGATTGAGATTCCACAGGCGGCTAGGCGGCTGTTGGAAAACAACACGAGAGAGCAGTCCCAATTTTACCCCGAGAACAGCCAGCTAGCGTCGTGCCACAGCCCCCCGAATGCTAATTTCATGTTTTTATTTATTTATTTTTTTTACTTTTAATTTATAGAAAAGGAAAGTCAGGTGGATGGCATGTCACTGGACCACAAATTAACGCAGGCCCCCACCATCGGAGATTTCGCTCACATAAGCCCATGCCCTCGATGAACCAAATGGACGCGTCTTGTGATTGACAACTGAAGGCTGCTCGCTCTGCTTAACAGCGCAACAGAAGTAATCGTTCGTTGTTTTTTGCCGCGTTCATAAAGGAGCGGCATCTGGTTGAGAGAGCGAGAGAGACGTCGGCGGGCCGTTGACGCGGCGCGAGGGGCGTGGATGCGGGAGAATGGCCACGACCTCTGCGTCAGGTGAAGCGTGAAATTCAATTAATGAATTGAAAATTGGCAATAATGTTCTGCGGGGATTTTTCAATTATCCGACTGAATTTTCTGAATTAGCAGAATTGAAATTGATTTGACCCCAACCCTGGTCATTATCGCTGCTTTAAATGATGCAGAGGTCAGCAGAGAATCTGGGCGGGACTGTCATGGTGGGATGAGACTGTTCCGGGCCCCCACACACACACACACACACACACACACACACACACACACACACACACACACACACACACACACACACACACACCACACACACCACACACACCACACACACACCACACACACACCACACACACACACCACACACACACCACACACACCACACCACACACACACCACACACACACCACACACACCACACACACACCACACACACACCACACACACACCACACACACACACACACACACACACCACACACACACCACACACACACCACACACACACCCACACACACACACCACACACACCACACACACACCACACACACACACACACACACACCCACACACACACCACACACACACCACACACACACACACCACACACACACCACACACACACCACACACACACCACACACACACACCACACACACACCACACACACACCACACACACACCACACACACACCACCACACACCACACACACACACACACACACACACACCACACACACACCACACACACACCCACACACACACACACACCACACACACACCACACACACACCACACACACACCACACCACACACACACACACACACACACACACACCACACACACACCACACACACACCACACACACACACACCACACACACACACCACACACACACACACCACACACACACACACACACACACCACACACACACCACACACACACCACACACACACCACACACACACCACACACACACACCACACACACACACACACACACACACACACACACCACACACACACCACACACACACCACACACACACCACACACACACACCACACACACACCACACACACACCACACACACACCACACACACACACCACACACACACCACACACACACCACACACACACCACACACACACACCACACACACACCACACACACACACCACCACACACACACACCACACACACACCACACACACACCACACACACACACCACACACACACCACACACACACCACACACACACCACACACACACCACCACACACACACCACACACACACACACCACACACACACACACCACACCACACACACACCACACACACACACCACACACACACACACACACACACCACACACACACACACACACACACACACACACACACACACCACACACACACCACACACACACACCACACACACACACCACACACACACACCACACACACACACCACACACACACACCACACACACACACCACACACACACACACCACACACACACACACACACACACACCACACACACACACCACACACACACACCACACACACACACACCACACACACACACACCACACACACACACACACACCACACACACACACCACACACACACACACCACACACACACACCACACACACACACCACACACACACACCACACACACACACCACACACACACACCACACACACACCACACACACACACCACACACACACACCACACACACACACCACACACACACACACACACACACACACACACACCACACCACACACACCACACACACACCACACACACACCACACACACACACCACACACACACACACCACACCACACACACACACCACACACACACACACCACACACACACCACACACACACCACACACACACACCACACCACACACACCACACACTTCTCTGGACACACAGGAGCGCTGCTGCAGTACAAGCAAAACAATTTGCCCTGAGGATCCTGTCTCACACAGACCTCCACTGACCTGTCAGAGGAAAAATAAATTATTCAGACTCTACTTGACTCTGCACCCCTGTGGTACGGATCTGGTGGGTTAGCAACCAGTAGGCCGCAGGTTCAATTCCCAAGCAGGACGCTACCGTTGTAGCCTAGAGGAAGGTACCTGCTCCCACAAATGCCCAGCTGCATGAATGGACAGCATGTAAAAATAAGTTAACTTGTCTAAAGGCATCTGTCATAGAAAAGTGCATGTAATGAGTAAGTCATGTGACGTACCAGCGCATGTACACCTCCCAGTGGTGTCGTTTTCAATGTCAGAAACGGTTTGACCTTGAGCATAAAAAAGATCTCGGGAGAGCTGCGCATTCCTCTATATCTCCACTTCAGCAGCCTTTTAATTTCTTTCAAAATAAACACTGTCATAATCAATTTAGGATGGAAAAAAAGGGCTATTAATGACCGCTCAAAAGACTGGGATTTGGCAAAAACCAAAAGGATTAATATATTTTTTTCCTTTCACTTCTCAAGGTGACAGTAATTGCTTTCATCAAATGGAACAAAAAAAGTAAGTGGCAGGCACTTAATTAAAGGTTACGGCTTAAGCATAATTGTGAAAGACCGGTCAATTAAAAGCCCTATTATTCAATCAAGATATCTGCAGAGTAATTGGCGAGATGTCCTCTCTGAGAGACGGCGAGCGTGGGGCTCTGAGGAGACTGCCGCGGTAAACACAAAAGGGAGAGATTGTGTTATGCACAACAATGCCTGCAAGGCCGCCTCATTATTGCATCATTTTACTTTCAGGCACAAACATCCTTTGATGGGAAAGTATAAGAATCCATAAAGTTTACCATGGGCTTAAAGCCTACGGGTTCCGATTGCCAAAACACCGCATTTCCCATGAGCCACTATTGTGCAGAGGCACGTGCCCCAGTATAGTGATGGGTATAATCAAGTCTAAAGATCACTGTGGCACTGAAATGGCTTTGACCAGACTGAAATATTAAATGGGCAGTGATGTGTATCGGTGGTCGTGGTTCACAGTGTCAAGACTGGGGAAGTATGTGGGTCAAATCTTTACTGAATTTAAAGTGTGTGAAATGGAGTGTAAATGAAGAAAGGTTACAGACCTGGGGTCAAATTCAAATTCTTTACCTAAATTTCCTTAAGCCGATTATGGATTATGGGGGGGGGGGGGGATTATCTTTATGACATGGTAAAGTATGGATGTTGCCTCAGTCAATTCATACAGTATGTGCTGTCAAAGCGAAATCACATTAATCATTTAATACAATATGAAACATAAGGCAGGATTATTTCTTCTGGGTGGAATAGTGTGAACAATATAAAATGACTTGAGTGTAATAGTTGACCCAAGTCTATTTGCATATAGATAATGTACAAAGAAAAATATTTTGCCACAGAAATAAATAAGTCAATGAACAGTGTGTCGTGTGTCTAACCTAAAGATTGCAGGTTTGAATCCCGGGTTGGACACTGCCGTTGTATCCTGGAGCAAGGTACTTAATTTAAATTGCTTCAGTATGTATCCAGCTGTATAAATGGGCACCATGTAAAAACAATGCAGGAGGTGTGTATGTACTGTCGCTCTGAATAAGAGTGTCTGCTAAGTGGCAGTAATATCATGTATAATTAACAGAGCTTATGTTCATGTCATGCAATGCATTTGTCAGAACGAAGGGTGCAACGATTTCAATACAACATTGAAAATAAAAAGACATTCACATTATATTCATTTATAAACCTATATCGTCAATTCCCTCCGCCTCGTTTTCCACCTCGTCACATCTTTCCTCTAAACGACGGCATCCATGCAACTGCCTAAAACCTGCCCAGACCAGACGATGTGTCTGCGTTGGTCTGTCACGTCAAAAAAAACGAAGGCGTCTATTATATTCAATCGTGAAACCTACGCCTGCCGCGTGCGTCGCGTCACGTTACTCTTCACCCTGCGTTGCTGCTCGCCCTGTTTCTCTTCACCCTGCGTTGCTGCTCGCCCTGTTTCTATTTGAGACGTGATGCTCCAGACCTCCTTTTTCATTGGTTTTCAGAAAGCACATCGTTTCTTTTGATTCCATTGCGTGACTACTAAACTCGTGGTGTAGGTATACATTTATTTTTACTTTTTGACGCGACGCAGACTGACGAAGATGCTCGCACGCACCCGGTCTGGAGAGGGTCTAATGGTGCATTCAAATGATCTCGGAAGTCGGAATATTTCCGATTTACGAGAGGAAAAAAGTATTTGAACGTGACAGCCCGGTGATGAGATGGTGACGCGTTAATGAAATCCGACATTCAACTCGGGCACCTCCTGAGGTCCCCGAGATGACCGTGGTGACGAAAAATGCGTCAAAGGTCAAGAGTAAACAGCTGAGCATCTGTAAACGAGAGAGCTGGAGCTAGAGAGACTCGTTGCATGGTGTATGTAGTCTTTCACCTTCTGCGTTTGTTTTCATCTTCAATCATTTTTGCATACGCTATTTAAAACATTTGGAACTTCAAATGCTGATCAGAGGCCAGCCAAACAAGCATCAGCTTTCTGCGGGCGTCCATGTTTTTTGCTGCTGACCATTTGAACACCTTTACCGTAACGAACGGGACCATCGTCACAGCAAACATCACGCATGATCCTCCCGAGTTGGCCACTTGAATACACCATGGGCCACATGTATAAACAGTGCTGAGCAGAAAAATGCCATCAGAAAGCTGTGTAAGCGAGTTTCCACGCAGAAAGTCAGATGTATAAAATAAGAGGACCTGTGTACCTCTGCACACGCTGGACACCATGCGTACGCAATATTTGGAGTCAGTGCGATATGGCGACACTGTGATCAAAAGACAGTGGGAGAAAATGCAAAACTGCGTAAGCAGAGTTGCCATTTTTCCCTGAGCATTCTTTTACGTATTCTTTTACTCAGACTTATGGGGCCACATGTATAAAACTCTATCAGCGTGTCAGAGTGGGAGGTGCTAGGGAGATGGACGCAGCACAGACGAACACTGAGAGACTGCAGGACGAATGGGATAGCAGAACAAATGGGATAGCAGCTGCAGAAGTGAGCGAAATAGACTTTGAGAACCCTCCTCCTTCATTAAAATCAGTGCTATGGCAATATCTTTTTTTTTCTCCATTTCCTATGGAACTCAAGTTCCCGTCCTTGACAAAGCAATAATGGTGTGCTGCCTGTCCACACATGATTGTCATGCTCCGACCATAACGCTACAAACATGGCAGCACATGTCCGCGGACATCGAAAATAAATTGACAGTGAAGTGTCAATGAAAAGACACTCAACCCACTTTAGTTCATCATACTAGTGTCCAGTTCTCTGTCACGGTTTTTGGCAGCCTCCTTTCATTTCTGTGGTCGTATTTTCTTTTAGCGGTGTCAGGGTACTCTATCGGATTTTCCGTCTTCCGTTCCGGTATTTTGTTCTCGCTCAGCGATTATCCCTCCCACCTTGTTTTGGGTTACCTGTCAGCTATATAAGCACCTATTTTCCGTTTTCCTGTGCTTCAGTGTTATTTCGTCACCCCACTAAGCCGGTATTGGTATAAGACTCGGAGACTGCATTTCTTGTTGCAAATTAAGAAACGCAGCAAACTCCGTTAAGAGTTAGGATTATTTTATTTCCTGTTCGTTTACTCTGTTTCTAGTTCGTCCTTATCTCGTTATTTCTCGTGGAGGATTTATTTTGTTCTTTCCTTTGTTTTTCTTCAAGCTCTCTGACAGTTAAGAGCTTCAGGCAAGCTGCCTGTTAATTTCAGTTTCTCTGCTCAGTTCTACGAGCGTCGCCCTTGTTTGGGGGTTGTTTTTCTTTGGCTCAAAGCTGGGAGTTTTGTCCCTGTTCTTTGTTTTTTCCTTTTCCGTTGCGGACACTTTTCTGCTTTAGTGGTATTCCACTCCGTGGTTTACTTTTTCTATTCCTCTCTGTCGCGTCTGGTCCTCCAAACCCGACTCCCCATTACAGTTGTCTGTGCGGAACGACCATTACCAGTACAATAGGAATGTTCCTACTGCTGCTAATACAAACGTTTAAGGCTTTTTCAGTGTTTACTACTTTTAAATAAAGTCTGTAATATTTTGTTTGTGTAGTGTATGTAATCTGAGCTCTGTAGCATGAATACATTTTAACACAAAGAATCAGAAATCAAATTATGATTTTTAAATCAAAATTCATATCGAAAATTTGTATCATTACACCCTTAGTCAGAACACATTTGTTGAGCTCTGGACACCACACAATAAGAAGGACATTGAAATGACTTGAGTGAATAGATAAGACTGGTTCTGGGTATCAAATTTATAGAGATAGACTTAATACACCCAGTTCTCAGCAGAATGAGACTTGGTAGGGGATAAAGAAACTATTGAACGTTGTTTTTCGATTATCAAAAAAAGTTATTCATGTTTGTAATTCTTTACCAGGGGACACTTGGTGTGTTCAAGGGCAGTGTAAAATTGATGATACTTGAGGCTGAAAGTAATGTCCTCATCACTTTCTTGTAGTTTGGATGTTTGAAATGACAAATTAGATGGTTGGTTTAATGCATATTACCCAATATATCACTACCTCACAATCCCTTTGCTAAACAGTACATAGCATGTGTATAATCTCCTCCTCTGATCCCTGGTATACATTTTGCCCTTTGCTTTCCTACTGAAAATGATAGCTAATTGGATGAATCGCAGGTGTGTGGATGCAAGGTAATTTTCGGTCAGACCTTAATTGCCCATTATTTGGTAATTATGAATGGAGGCATTCATTACTGTCCTCTCACACAAGGTGAGGGAACCCCCTGACCTGGGTAACAGGGACTGTTGACAAACTGCTGAGTGGTCAGTGGACAAATGAATAAACAGAGCGTAAGTAGGCCAGTACTTAAAAAAAGAATTATAATTATAATAATAATATATATATATATATATATATATATATATATATATATATATATACAGTATATATAAATAAAATTCTAAAACTGCTGGGATATCAGGACACTGCAACTATTTGATCTAATTTTGGGTAACTACAATCATGGCATTCTCTACATCTGTCCAGTAATGCAAAACAATTGCAATGAAATTGAAATCTGTTGCTGATGCTTAATACATATGATAACAACCCCATATAATGTAGTCTGAAGCAAATTATGAATTTACCTTTACAATCCCTTTAAATCCTATAGTTACTATGGTTCGCTATGGACATTTTGATTGATGGAATCAAATTTGACAGACCTTATAATATTATAACAATACCTGATGGCCAACTTTATTAAGCAGCTATGGATGTTTCTGTATTCCACTGAACCATACGAGCATGTATGAATGTGGTCGTACACCCTTATTCAGCGTTTATCAAGACATAGCATATGTCAATAGACCCATAGTTTTATAGCACCGGGAAATTTTGTGGTAGTGTTTTATGAAAGTGTTTGGATTAAGTTTAAGAGCATGCAAAATGAACTGCTATTAGAAGTTCAATCACATTGCCCTAAATGTCTAATGCAATTATAACCAAATCATTTATTAATAAACCCTACATGCATTTTTAATTTTTGAAATGAGTATGTGTGCACTTTTGTCCTCTTTTTCAAATTCCAGTATGGCTCAACTAGGTATTTCATTATGAATCAAAGGCCCTTTAAACACTTAAAAATTATAATCATTTTCTTTTTTTTAAAATTTTTTTCATTTCAGTGACAGATTTCAATTTCCTGTGCGTGATAAATTTCTATTGCTTCTTTCCATTGCTTGTATCTTGGAGAAGCTGCGTAATGCGGCAGTATATCGCTGGCTTTCAATTTGTTTACACACACCCACACACTCTCTCGCACACGCAAACACACACACGCACACACACATACAGTATATGATATAGAAATATGATAGAGAAATATAAAACAAGTTAGAATGATGAATTGTTTCTATGATCTGTGGGAACAATGGTGCACATTGTTGCGATTCTCAGAGAAAGCCTTCCCTTAGCTGTGGCTTCATTGAAGTAGAGACCACAGGAGACATCCCCCCAAATAACTACATTTAATGAGCTGTTTCATTTAGGACTTTTTTCTGAGGGGGGTCTACTTTCAAATTATATTTGGTGCATAATTGCTTTCCAAAGTGATGGGATCAAAGTTTTATAAGACAGAGCATGTAGATTCAGACACGTGCACGTGCACACCCGCGCACGCATCTGAAGGCACGTGCACACATGCATGCTTTCCAGGCAGACACTAATGACATTGTTCATTAAGTATTCTGGGATACACATAATGAGGTTCTTTTTAGAAAGACATACTGAGGTATACATATGAGAATAATTTTGCATAAAAGAAACATGGGCAGAGAGGTAGACAGTCTTAGATATGATTATAAATGGCTATTGTAAGCATATTCTGTGACAGAGCTTTGTTATTTTCTTTATCCTTTTGTTAAAAAAAACATTGAAATAGTTGACTGATTATCTCAATTATACATGATCTGCTTTCCCCTAAGCCAAAGAGCTTGGTAGTAGACTACTAATGTTGCAATATTGTTGCTTCTATGTCAACACCAGACTGTGCTGACAGCAACACATGAAAGAACTGGGACAGCCACAAGAAAGGCAAAAATAGATACATTGTAGCAAATCTCTGAGATGACAATAAATGAAAAAACTATTAATGTTTGCTCTTTAAAAAAAAGAAAAAAAAAAAAGATCACGTTTATGCATAACTACAATGTCAGGGACTGTTGCTGTGAAGTTGCACACCATGGCGACAAAGTGTTGTGCATGCGCGGTTGGGCTAAGGAGGGAACCAGGATACTGATTCTGAAATCCAGCACGTTGTTTTTTTTTTTCCCCCACATCGCGGCTGACTAGACACAGAGGGAGACTCCTCTCTCTGGAAACAAGCCAAGTTAAAAACATAAGAGCCCAGCGTACGAATGGCAGTGGGATGAAGTGACTTCAAGCTGTTCAAGATGCCCGTGTTCAGACAAAAGGACAAGCAATTTGTTGTCTGCTGTGCTTGCTAACTTTAGGGTTTTTTACTTTTTTTTGAGATTTGCTTGTTAACGCACACAATCTGGGCCAACACTGGGTTTTGTGCGGAGTTGTGAGATTTATTTTATTAAATTCTAGCCGGGGGTTGAGATCAGAGAGGAGTCCTTTGCATTGCCCTCCTGGGTCATGTAATACCCTTCACAGCTTAAAGCCATAACCTTCATAACTTTCTTTTGTATATAGGGGTGCGCCCGAAGCCAGATACCTTCTTTGGAAACTGAATAAATAATGAACCCTAACAGGTAATGATTCTATTTGAACAGCAAGGTTTATATTTTTTTATTAGTTTTTTTTTTTTTGAAAGCGATATTTGGACTACTATCATGATTCAAGAAAGGCTAGTCTATTTTAAGGCTTATTTGAATTCATTTTAGTTCTAAATCTGTTTCTAACAATGTTGTGTTAAATCAAAAAACATGTTCTTTCTTTCCGTGACAGACCAAAGTGATTAAATGCACCAGCCTACCAATGTATTTTACTTGATTTGTTATAGACTTTTTTTTTTTTTAAACTTCAAGCACTTCTTTTTGCTAATATAGTTGTGCATGTAAAATGACTTATATACATGTATTCTATACTGTTCCATCATAATTTACAGCTAAATATAGTCCCACCCCCCAATTCCCATAGAGATCAATTCAAATGCAGAGATGTTATAGTGTCGCTTGTAACAATACCTGAAAATCAGATGTTGAGAGTCTTTTGATGTTGTCATGGTTATTAGCAGCCTTTGCTGTTTCGCTGTTTCATTCGCCGTTTCATTCATTGGATTTTTTCCGTCTCTGTACCATTGTTTGTATCTCGCCCGACAATTATTCCCTACACCTGTATTGCGTTTCCTGCCGGTTATAAATACCTCAGGACTTCTGCATTTCCTCACTTCGATATTGTCTTTGCTATGTTGACAACGAGGTCGGTAAGGTATAGGAAATTTGGTCACTGCATTTCTGGGTCGTATGAATAGTTAGGATAAATATTTATTTTTTGTCTTTTTCTTTCCTTTCTCTCTTTATCCTTCATGCTCCTCTACCAGTTACCCTTTTGTTAAGCTCGTTCTCACCTAGAGCTGTAGGTAACAGGTTCTAGTTTCATTTTCATTCTCTCGCCCGTTTATACAGGGTGTTTCTTTTGTTTTCCTCTGACCTCCTGTTGGGTTTGAGAGCGTGAGGTTCTTTTGTTATTTATTCTCGCTGTTTATCAAGATACGCCTCCGTTTTTGAGGTTGTTTTGTTTTTTGGCTTGTTGCCAAGGAAGTTCTGCTCCCGTTCTTTTGTTCACCTTTTCCCCTGGTGCGGACACTTCGGCGTTTTGTGGCGTATCTTTCTAGATACGCTTTTAGAAATCCTTATCCGTTTGGTTCTCCGAACCTTACACTCCCCCTTACAGATGTTGATGGGTCACAGACTTCAGGAAGTAACAGCATGCAAAGGATATGCGACCAAATATTAAAAATGATACTTTAAAAATACATTAAAGCAAAGGGGGTGAATACATATGCAGGCACCACTTTTCAGTTTTTTTATTTTTTCGAATTTAAAAAAAAAAAAGTATTTTTTTTCATTTCACTCCACCCATTTGGACTATTTTGTGTAGGTCTATTACATAAAATCCAAATAAAAATCAATTTAAATTGCAGGTTGTAATGCAACAAAATAGGAAAATTGCCATTGAATACTTTCGCAAGGCATTGTAGTTATATAAAAAAAGACATTGATATTGTTGTCTAGATACCAGTGTAGTTTGTAAATATAAAGGTTGTGTAACGTTCCGTTCCCTTCCTGTCCGTTTTCCGTGTTTTCCCTTTTTCCCTCCGTGTCATGTTGGATTCCTTTGTCCGTGTTTTCCCTGCTGCTGCAGTCTGGGCGTTTCCCTCTCTGTCTCGTTCGTTTGGTTTCCACTTTAGTTTCCGCCTATCGCTCTCCCCCCTCGTTGCATGCATTCCTCACCTTTGTGTTTAGCAATCACTCCCGGTTATTTTCCACACCTGTGCCTTATTCATTCTGTAATTCCCTGCACTATTTAAACCCCCGTCTGGTTGCTAGTCGGCGCCAGTTCGTTAACTAACCTCACTCGTTGTGCGCACTTCTCGTTTCTGGTCCCGTGTTTGCTGTTCGCTTGGTTTTGGGCTAACTCCCTTTACAGCTTTCCTGTTTACCTGTCCTGCGGTTTGGTAGCTATCCTCCGTGACGTTTGCTGTTTGCATGCTGCTAAACTTGTCTCCCTCTAACCTCCAGCCGCCGCGGTCTCAGCTCACCTGCAGCAGTGTTTGTTCCCTGAGTGTTCGTGTGTGTGTTGCGGTACCTCCAACTCCAGCTCGGGATAGGATCCGCTGTTAATTCCAGCCTGGCTAACCCTCCGTTGTTCCTGTCCGGCCGTAGCTACCTCCTGTACTTCGGTTACGGTTCCAGGTTCTCTGGAGATCAGCCAGCTCCAACCGGACCTACCCGAGCTACGCCACACCACCCAGCCCCGTCGAGTTTTCGCCAGCTACAACCCGTGCTGTCGAATAACCTCTGTTAAATCCTCCCGGTCCAAACCCTGGCTACAGTACCTAACTAACTACCCTCTGCTTTCTGTCCTATACCCAAGTAGACCGCCCGGTCCAGTTCCAGTCCAGTCCCGGTGTGAAGTTCACCATCCGTAAGAGTCCAGTTCCGGCTTGGAACGAGTTTCGTTCCAGCACCCGTTTCCTGAGTGGACCTCCCGGTCCAGTTCCAGTCCAGTTTCGGTGTGAAGAACACCATCTGTAAGAGTCCAGTTCCGGCTTGGAACAAGTTCCGTTCCGGCTCCCATTTCCAGAGTGGACCTCCCGGTCCAGTTCCAGTCCAGTCCCGGTGTGAACTCCACCACCAGCCCTATCCAGTTCCGGCTTGGAACAATTGGGTTGTTCCTGCACCCTGTCCGGCTTGGACCACCCGGTCCAGTACCAGTTCGGTTCCGGCTTGGAACCCCTTCCAGAGTTCAAGTCCAGCTCCGGCTTGGAGCAGTCTGTATCGGACTTCCGTTGATGTTCTGTGTAATACTGTGTATTTTGACTTTCCTGTACAGCTTTGGGACTACCCCAACGCTTAATAAATATCCCTTTCTTTGAATCTGCCTCCTGGTCGTTGCACTTGGGTTCGTCCCGTATCAGGATTGTAACAGGTTGTCCATTATCTGGTGCTTACTCTTTAAGTTGAAGACGTTGCATATAGGCTATTGTGTTCAACCACTGTAGGCTACATGACTTTATTAGGTAAATCGTTAAAAAATTATAGATTACATTAGATTTTTATATCTTTTTTTTTCCAGTAAATCCAATGATTTATTTGTTTACCTAATAATATTGTGTGCAACCACTGTCCAGTGATTTTTTTGTTTTTGTTTGTGTGACGGGTATATCCCAGTCATCAATAGAAGCTATGATCATTTTATCAATGCAATGTATTAATACGTTCACTGCATGCCTATACCCCGTCACGCAAGAGCAACTACGATGCGGTTATTAAAGGCACTGTCACTGACATGTTGAAAACGCATCACCCCACAAACATTTTTTCAGTAGATAGCTGGTAACCCAGGGGGCAGGTACAAGAAACGGGTAATTAGAATAACATGCCCTGTGCCACCCACATTTTGAGATAAGCACCTGCGCAACACAAGTTGGAATACGCCGTAAGCCAGCTTGCTTTAAATCCGCGCAGGAGAGGCACTTAAGCGCATGACTTAAGTTGGCCATCTCTGAATCCGGCTCATAGTCTGGGAGCAAATGAGGTCAGTTTGGGGTACAACTGTAATATTCCCATTTGCATTAGAAGCTATAACCTATAGCACTTAGGCCCATCACTCTATTCCTCATGACATGACCTCCCACACAGAATATAGTTTCATTAAGAAAACAAAATGCATCCTTACTAAAGTCGTGGTTGGAGAGCCAGGTTTCAGGAAGTCAACATGGGTGGAGCTGTCAACTGCTTTCAGCGGTTCTCACCAATCAGTGCTTTGCTGCAGACTGCACAGTGTTTTGATTTGTTCATATGAGTGAGTGATTGACAGTCCACGGTATATTAGCCCAGTCTGGGGCTCATCCCTCCCAACAACAGATAATCCTCATTTTCTAATACTTTTCCCCAGATGCACAAGGAACACATAATTACCCATTGTGTCCCCCAGCGACCCTGAGGCTATGCGGTTGTTGAAGAATGCCCAATTGATACATAAATGCATGACATGCAGGCAATGCTGACAAGGCAACAGTCTTGCATTTACATAGCTTTCGAAGTACAAACAAATGTGAATTGCTTTAGGAAATTAAAATGTTCTGACACCACATTTGGAGGAAAGGGATCTTCATAAAAAATTATAAAGTATTATCTGCTGAGGACTGACATTAATGACAAGTCTAATATACTTTTACTTGCTTTAAAACTTATTTGATGTACGAAAAGGCAGGGACATAATGAGCCTTGTGACTAACAGGATGACAACGCAATTTAAATTGCACGTCTAAAAATGAGTCAAAGGAGGTCTATATATTCCCATGAATACACTCAAATAGCACAGTGGCACTCCGTCCAAAATTGCTGTCACAAGAGTCAAAAACCTGTACCTTCATGTTTAATTTGTTCTCTCATTAAGTCAAGATTTTTTTTTAATACTTATTGAAGAATAAGCCTAGCTTTAATCTCATGTGGAATAGGAGGCAGTTAAAGAGACAGACTCCAAGGTTGTATCACAGTACACATTTTACAGACTCAAGAGTGGACGGCGGAATGTTAATCGGACTATACCATCCTCCAAGGGTATGCCCCATACTGTACATATATGGCATGGAGAGTTTTTGACTTGTGACTTTGACTTTTGATTTGTGTGATATTTGCATGGAGGTGGAGACAACAAAACCAATTAGATTTTTGTGTGTGTGTATCACAATGACCGCAGTTGTGCAGCTTGATTTTTTGCACGCCGCGAAGTAACGGACTTCGATATGTGGGTGGGGTGTTCAATCTCAATTGTCCCCAGACATTTCATGATGCATTAAGCTACATTAATTTGATTAGAGCACCTGGTAATGATTCATCAGAGGAAGTTGCAGGGACAAAAAGCGGAATCTGGGCAAGCTGCTCAGCGGCCCAGGAAATTCTCATCCATTCGTAAGTGAATGGGTGCATTCCCAAGGGAGCTGCCTAATAAGAATCTATTGACTGTTTTCTGTGAAGTTTCTTGGGGCAGAAGACCTTTGATAGGTGATTTAGATGGTGCACAATTTGTTGTGTGGGGGGGGGGAAAGTCAACTGTACCAAATAACGATAAACACTTAGGAATTCAACTCTGGGTTTAAAAAAAGAAATAAATAAATAACAACAAATCTATAAATTGGCTGAGCTGTTGCCATTTTTTGTGCAGAAAAAAAGGACACTTGTTTTGTGAAGTCATCGTTAAAAGCAAGCGTATTGACAGTGTGCAATGGAAAGGTCACACATAAGCCGGTTTTTCATCAGCTATTATAAAAAAAACTAAAAAAAAACTTGTTTAGTTAAACACTGCAGCTGCCCGGGTGATTGGAGGAGGCCAACAGCATGCATAATCAATAGCAAATCATGCCGATTGAAAGAGACTTTTCCTGGTCATCCTGATATGCAATTGAGGTGCAGTTTTTTCATCAATCAAACAGGCAATGATTGACAATGAGTCTGTCAAAGTGTAACCGTATAGAAAGAGAGAAGCTTACTTTACTCAGAAGTCCAAGGTGAGATTTGAACCCCGCTCCTCTCACTCGCAAGCGAACGCGTTACCAATCAGCTAAAGACGACATCAAGACCTTCGCTTTACTGCACCTCACTGTGCTTACTAGCGAACTAGCCGAGCTACACCCGCTACAAAAGCAGGGGAGAAACAAGTTCCTTATACGATAAAAGGAAAATTGGCAGGTAAGAATAGCAATGCGAATCAGGTCAGGGTAAATAATTGGAGGGAAAAGAAACAATGGTACGTAACATGCCCACATCAAATAAAAGGAGTCTACCTTACTCCTCATCCTACCATAAGTGGATGTGCTCATTTAAATTCCCTCGTTTCACATGTAAATTACAATGTTATTCTTGAAACAAAAACTTGGATTGATTTCCTGGTGAAATCTATAATCAAACACAACATCAAAAAAAAAAACACTGTTAGGACTGTAATGCCTCTATTGACTTTCCTAAGCCTCTCTACAGCATGATGGCATTGTAACACCACTATAGGTTTATGAAGTTATCATAAATACCATGCTCATGGTATCCTCATGTAATGCCTGCACAGACCTTTTTTTTCCCCCCCTGGAAGTCGCCTAATGACACTATGGGTTGTGAGACTCGTTGATATGAATAAAAATGTGATAATTGTTTTCTAATTATAAATGTGTATATATACGGTTCAACAATTCAAATGTTTAATATTTTGACAATTTCTCATTAGGGCTATATACTTTTTTTTTAACCTATTCTGTTAAAGTTACTGTACATAGTTTTTGGGACAGTCTCAGTATTCAGCAGGTTTCATGGAAACATGCACTTAATCCCTCCTTTGTTGCCACAGAAACACCTCCTGGGCCAGCATAGAAACATACAATTTGTACATCAGATGTTAGCCTTTCATTAGGCATAGCAGTGCCAGAACATAACCAAATCTGGAAAAAAAAAACAAGGAGACAATCTATTCTGCTCGCCCTTCATTCATATGTCAAAATCAGGCTTGACAGCTTGGATTTAACAAGTACGTTTCTGAAAATGCTGCACTTAGGAGAAGCACAGCACAGCACTTAGACCTGGTGCCTTATTACTGTATGTGTTTTACATTTACAAGGTGCAGTTTGCAGTACTGTAGAACTGTAGCAAGTCATGAGCTGCTAACCTCAGACCTGGCTAGGTTTGAATACTATCAGCACCACTGATATTTTAGTGAAAGAAAAAAGTGGAAGCATGTTCAGCCTACTGGATAGGTAATTGAACCCATAACATATTATTATTATTATTATTATTATTATTATTATTATTATTATTATTATTATTATTATTATTATTATTATTATTATTATTATTAATATGTTGATGATGGTATGGAAGTTCTGAAGTTTTGTGTCCAGCAAATGTATTGTATTTTCTAGATGTGACTGCCAAAGATAACTTCATCCAATTTTGGCTGAGTGTAGGTACTTTCTTTCTGCATATAAATCATTTCACATTTAAAACAACACTTTAATTTGACCATGATGGGAGTTCCCTTGATGCATTAATATTATATTATTGTTATATTATATTATATTATGCGATAGCTGTTCCACTTTTACTGACTAATAGGGAAAGATGGTTGAAACATTCGCAGAATCCTTTATAGCTCCATGAGATTAACATGCAGATAAGGACTCACTGTTTTGTTTGTTGAGAATTAAAAATAAATCTTTGTTCTGTTGCAGTTATGTGTGTTTCCACAAATTAGAAAATGTTCCGTCAATCTACCAATACTCTGCTTGTTCATTTGACTTGAGATGCTGCCAGGACAACTGAAAGAATTGTGGGATTTGTAGTCCAAAGCCAGTTGAATAACATACTATTCAATGAGTTCTAATTATTACAGACATCCTTGCAAGCTTGGCAATTAAAGGTAACCACAATGTCAAATAGTGAAATATGCATGATACAGGCCTTTTTTAAGACAGTAGGCCTTAATGCTGAAATATTGTTCAAATCTTTTCTTTCTGGGTCACTGTCCACACAATAATTTTACATTTCGGCAGACCGGATTCATATGTTTAGATCATTTACACAAGATAATTTGCTGTAATAGCTAGCCTAGTTGTAATAGTAACAGGGGTGTGTATACGTAGACTGATGGTGCTGGTGAAATGAATGCTGTAGCTATCTTCTCACGGCACCAGCTATAGATGATTTTTCAGCTTTTCTCTCTCTGAGAGTTATCTGCAGTCACAGTAGGGAGTACATTCGGCTCGCTGTATTGCAAAGAAGGTATCAGTGACAGAGGGGGTGAAATGTCATATTTGAAATGATGATTTGAGTCAATTCTTTGTCGTGCGGAGTGACAAAAAAAAAAAAAGCACATAAGAGAGAATATAAATAATGTGTTCTACATCTATCATCTTCACCAGGCACTTTTACACAATACTTTTGTCTTCCTGACAGATTTCTTCATTTTCTGATGAAATAAACTGTTTCTGGAGAAGTATTACATTTTAGATGTTATTTATTTATCCATTTTTACACAGGCCAATACACCAACACAGGCAATTGATTGAACTTTAGATTACCTTTTATAGCTTTATTTTTCTTTACTATTTTGTAATAAACTACATGAACAACTGTGCTGCTGTACATGGGAATCTTGGTCCAATAGCAATGTGGACCCCGTGCATGTCTCTTAAACAGATTTGTGATTTGCTGACTTCAGATTGAAAGGACAGCTGAAGCACAATGCACATATTGATTTTTTTTTTTTTTTTCCTTTTCGGACAAAGATCGAAAATGAGGTGAAGACCTTCCTGGGGAGGGATACCAGTAACACAGTTGTCAGATTGAGCGTGGTGGGGTGGGGGTTGTGGGGGGGGGGGGGGGGGGGGGGGTCACGCAGAGATTGAAACCTAATTCGAACCACGGTATTGTGCTGTGACCACAATTTATTTTATGTGATGGGGCACTGAAATTAATAGGATTCAAAGAGTTTTAAAATAGCTCATGGGAGCAATAGAAATGGACTGACGTATGAGAGTCAGCGCTTTAAAATGGGAAAGGACTTGTTTCTGCAAATTGACACATCCTTAGCTGAGTTTCTGTCCTCTGAGATTTTAGTACAAATTAATCATAAAAAAAAAAAAAATTAATAATTTGTGGAACGAAAGATCGGTTTAATGGACTCTCCTCAACTACCTCAAATGTATAGCAGCCATTTTGTGCCAATACTCTTTCCACACATCTGGGTTAAGGAGCCCATAATCAAGAAGTTGTGGGTTTGAATCCCAGGTGAGACACCAGTGTCCAAACTGAACTGCATCAGTAAATGTTGAGATAATAATATTTAGAACTGTACACCATTGGCTGTATAGGTCAAGTACTTTCCATGATGGACTGCTATTTGTAATACATGGGTGAACTCAGTGACTGCTAATAAAAGTGTTTTTTTTTTTACATGACGTATTGTACTTGTGGGCAGTTCACGGCCCCTTGTCCACATTCTGCTTTCAGTTTGTAATATCTACCTGCCAGCTGGACAGATTGAAATTCTCAGTAATGCATTGCAGTAATGTAAGTCGTCTATCCAGTCCAGCTGTAACCAGCTAATTTTCTCCCATTTAAAAAAAAAAAAAAAAAAAAAGATCAAAACAACTAGCTGACCTCATGGGCCATTTCAATTTCACCTCTGACATCTTTTCAAATTCAACATTTTGATTTTCTCATAAAATGTTGGGTATGTTATTTCAAATGTGTAGCAATATTCACCAGTGATATGAAATGGAATCAATGGCAATAGCCTCTCTCTCTCACTCACTCACTCACTCACTCACTCACTCACTCACTCACTCACTCACTCACTCACTCACTCACTCACTCACTCACTCACTCACTCACTCACTCATAGATTTGTAGGAATATCTCAAATTATTCAATGGTAATAAAGACTTTTTCTGTCCTTCCAATGCCTCTGCATAATTCAGCATGCCAATGTATCTCTGCCTGTTAAGTGATCAATATAAAACTGCCAGGTCGATTGCAGTACACATGAGAATGCAATGCCTCAGACACAGACTTAGACCTCAATCAAACTCAAGGACCCATGCAATGTGTTCTAGTCAATAACCAGTCCTGGGTGAACTGTGGAAACTGCACAAACTGCATTTGCACCAATCCAGGACACATACAGCAAGCTTGTGATTTGCTTACCTGTTCAGCCTGTCTACATTTAGCCTTATGTGACCAGATAGTAAAATGTTAATGTTAATAAGCTCTGATAGAGTATTTTTAACTCTGACGTAAGTGCACGTGATCAGTTTTTGACTTGTGTAATCTCCGTTAGAGTTAAAGCAACACTGAATGTTTTACTGCGCATGCTGTATTCCAGCTCACACCCGAGACGTGACGGAGGAGGGTCCTATCCGTTAACCGAGCCAGGAATTCTCAAAGCTTTCATTATTTTTTTTCCTTGTTTGCTTCCAGCCTCCCATGGTGGAGAAAACTTGTTATTTGTTGCCTCGGAGCATATCTGGCTGCTGAAAACGCTGAGTGATTCTGTCAAATAGCAGGACTCAGCCAAGCTTTAACACAAAACAATGTGGCTTTAAACTCTATTTGGTTCATTGTCTCCACTTAGTCAACCCAACAAAAAGCACTCTGTCTGAGAAACCCTTTCGCTGATGAAATTGGAGCACGCCGCCAATATGAAACTATTCCAAAGCGTGCAAGATTGTTAAAGTTAGCCATGCAATGTTTCAGGAACAAACAAAAAAAATCTGGTCAGACTATTAATTTCCTTTCCTCTATGGAGATATGCAAATGTGTCACATTTACATAATCTTTCCACAAAAACAAAAAAAACATAATAAAATGGCATCACATCCCATTTATATTCAATTAGCAATTATTCATGCAAAGGCACATAAATCATAATAGCCAGCGGATAACAAGTAGACTCAAATAAAATAAGTCAGGAAGTGTCAGTCCAGCAGAAACATAATTTTATACGGCTATCACCTACATATCTTGCTGTGCTACCTAAAAATACTATCCCTTACACATTTCAGAAACATCGGTGGATTGTTGTTGCGAAGTACAAAAACCCTATGATTTAATTTAATATGCATGCAGTTTGTGGCAGAACAAGTGTGGCGTTATTTGCACCTGGCTGAAAAGGCATTCTTGTTACATAAAAGGATTGCTTTGATATGCAACATTTCCTCTAAAAGGTTGTATTACTCATCTGCAAATTAATGGTATTTTTTATATTTTTTTGTACATTATGTTTATTGGTCATTCAGTACTGTTCTTTTAAATAGAATGACAAATAAAAAAGTGTCGCCAAGCTTGTGAAGGAAGACAAACATTTTGATTGAATCCAGACAATGCTGTCCCTCAAAAATGCTCTACAGCAATAAACACATACTGAACAACTTCAAAGTACATAAAATACCACAGGAAGCGACATGCCATAAGGTGCTGCATTGCATTCTGGGGCGGGTGGAGTTTTATATATCTTTTCATTTTTCTTTTCTTAGGTTTGCAAAAGCCACTTATGAGTTTTTCAAAATAACATAATCTTCAAACAATCTTTTTAATAATTCACTTTTGATCTATTTTTTTCTTCTTCTTAACATAAGACACCTTTGTGTTGTGAGTCTGTTTGAAGCCGTTCTTTTTCAGAAAGCCCACTGAGATTTGTTCCCCAGCGGATCCCTGTTTTTCAGCCTGCTCTGGGCAGAAATCCTCACTTGAGGAGATTCAGAAGCAGCTCTCCAGTGCTTAAACCAGCAGTGAATTTTGATGTGCCTGGCTAACCTGCAAACACAAAATGTTTCCTGAATGTTAGAACATTCTGGTGAGATTCCCATTTGGTTGTGAAATGGCATTATGAGGGGAACATTCCCATTCATAACAGTCTTAGACCTGTATTTACCTTGTTCTATGCCATAATGTTCTGTCAGTCACACAAAGAAAATCTGGTATGTTTACTAAAAATGTACTGGTGACATCCTGATTGTTATGAAATAAATTCACGTCAATGAGATGTTAAGAATGTTCCAAATATTTGAACTTCTCTCACTTTCAATATAAATTCAAAAAGAATGGCCATCAGCAATTTCTCTGGAATCCCAGAAGTGGAACATTTGCACTTAATTTTGAGGAATGGGTCCTGGGGAAGGGTATCTACAAGGTGTCTTCCAGCTGGAAAAAGGAAGCATATAGGATATTTTCCTAGGTATTCAAGTGACAGCATGCTTTTAATGGCTCAGTAGCAGCTCCACTGAACCCAGTGATGGATCAAACCAAGATATATTAGACTAAGTCCCTTTGTTGAAGAAGTATATCTAGGTGAACCTTTGTGTCTTTGTTTGTGTCCCTTTTGAATCACTGAGATGCTTATCCAGCCCTCGCTCCATTCAATGTTCATCCACTGCTTTCACACACTGTTTTCCATGCATTTTGTTTTCTGAATAGGGATGCTTTAATTAAGTTTGACACAAAAGTCTATATTGTACTGAATACCGCATTTTCATAGCAACAGTGCACTCTGTAATTGAATAGTTAACGATACATAGTTGGTTTTAAGTAATTGCTGTTTTAGATTTGCTTTTATATGATTATTTGGAAGAAATACCCGTCCGAGATGACTTCACCAATCTGTTAGATTTTTATCATGTTAGACATATGTACAGTTGGATATTTACTTCACTTAGTCAAGCGAGGAACAGTACATTGGCTAACTGCAAACAGGCAGATCCCCAGAGAACTGAAACAACTGCAGGCCGGTTCCATAATATCATCAGGGTGTGTAGTTATTTCCTGAAATGCAATCAGGACCCTTGTCCAGGTTTGCTGGTTTGCTTTCACAGTTTAGGTAGCACACACACACACACACACACACGCACACACACGCGCAATGAGCTCTGTCATGGAATCGGCTGCAAACAAAAACCTCAAAACAGTAGGCCTACGGGCCTAAGAATATTTTGTTCACTCTCAAAACACACTCTTGCCGTGCATATCGGTGCACATTTCATTGTTTTGCCCTCACATTTCTGTCCCTTTGTCACATCGAAACATGCAGCCACCAGGATACACAGGAATCCATAATTGTACAAAATCCTAATTGATCCAAAAGGTTGTGCTGCCCTTTCTTGTTGATTTGAGTCTTAGCTGCATTATTGAGGCTTCCGTGTCTGTTAAAACACCGGGTTACATCGCGAGTTTGTTCACTGTGTGGTGATATGTTTCAGGGCACAGGTCTGCAAAATTAATCCACGGGTTATTTTAAGTCTCTGATGTGATAACCAAGGAATTAATACATCCTCACCCGTACCCACAATGCGCTTGAATTTCCTTATAGACCTTTGTGCTGATTGGGATCAGCACTTGGCTCAAAAACAATTACTGATGGAATAAATTGCCATTTAAATGTAAATCCAGTTTTAACCTGATAGTTATTAATTAAAAATATATTTTGAAACCTTTTTTTCCTGAATAGTTTTGTGTAATGGGTTGCAAAAAAAGTTATTCGAGCGACTGGTTAAACTCCACGTGTCATAACCCTGCGACACAGCCTGATGTTGTGATTTTTAGATCGGGAGACGCAAAGCGTTTGTCCCATTTTCAGAGTCCAATAACAGTGAGTTTGACGGCCTGCTTGCACTTGTGGTGTTGATTCTGCTCCGGCATACACCGATGAAATGTCCTTTTCTTTTAAGCGAGGCTCCTGGTATAACAGGCCCCTTGATAATGTCACTGCTCATGGCCTCTTGACCAGCTGAGATAAGAGAAATGAGTTTCTGAGAGCTTGGCTAAAGCTTAACCTCTCAGTCTCACAACTGGCTTAGTCTCCCTGGTGCCGTTTTAAATATAATTTCCAACAGGTATTTAGGTTATTGTCACAAAATTAGCTAGGGATACTATAATGCCATTTGAGTAGAATATTATGCTCGCTGACAATAAACAAAAGGCATCTACACACTAATATTTCCACATACTCTTTCCTGGCACCTCAAATAGAAATGCAATTTTATGAAATAGGTTATCAATGGCATATGTTTGACTGTTCAACATACCTGTTTTTTTATTTATTTTTTATTATTGTTTTTTTAAAAACAATTTTTTTGTTATCAGCAATTTGAATGCAATTACAGAGCATGGTCACAATTTCAAGAGTGTGCAGATATGAACTGCGATTGCTATGCATAAATACAAAAAGTGCTTTGCTGGGAACACTATGGTGCAGGTGGTGTCTTAGTTCACTTAAATATAAACAAACATTTACAAAACAGTTAGTTGATATGCAAAATAGTAATATAATCTGGTTCAATTATATGTTCAAAGTGGCATACTCTCAGCAATTTTATTTGCAATTCAAATTATAAAACCATTTAATTTGAGGATAAAAGTCTTAAATGGTTAGGAGAAAAAAAAAAGAAAATTACAAAGGGGCACTTCAATAAAAGGGCTTATATGCTTTATATATTGAAGTAAATGGTGTACAAATGCAAAATATATGCCATGTTTCAATAATAAATTAAAATAACATGTAAACACCAAAAGAAAGTTAAAGAACCTAATGCAAACTGTATTTAGCATACACCTTAATTATGCGCAACCGCAATATAGAAATATTACGGACATGTACTGTATGTCAGACTGCAGCAGTAATAATATCTTATTGTGAATAAGATGAATCATGGATACTGTAAATGAATGAGTGAATCTATCAAACTGTCTCACACAAAACACAAACCAATTTCCCTCTGTCTTTCTGTGGTTTTCCAAACCATCTGCGCAAAAAGAGACAACATCCATTGAAAAATATATACATATAATGAGCCGAATTTAGAATGTTGAATTTGTGGACAAGGCCCATGGCGTAAATAGTGACAAGCTTATCAGAAGACACAAAACTAGCACATAGCAGAGCTGCCCGATAATACAGTATTCCCCTCTACCAAAGGAGCTATAATACAATGGAGCATTATTATCCAGCATGTTTTGTGCAAAAAGAAAAAACAAAAAAGACATACGAGCGCAAAAAATAGATTGTCTCACACTATATGAGTGAGGAATTTACCTTGAATCAGAGATGAAAAATGACGGTGACAGAAGACGGCCATAAATCGTGTCTGCAAAATGAAAAGAAAAAATAACATCTTCCATTGGTGCATTGTCAATTGGCATTGTGAAATGAAACACATAGACTTGTTCTGTGGGTTGAGAGCAGGGCAGCATTGATATTTTCCACTGAGCACTGCTCTAAAGCTTCATCATTCAAGTGGTAGGCAACAAAGGGTACTCTTCCTGTAGAATTATAGAAAAATAACTAATAACCGACACAAAAACAGAGTTCAAATCCAATGTCGCACAGCTCCAGATATGGATTGCTTGTAACAATGTGCAACGAGGAGTTTTTCGAAGCTAACTAAAAGTGTGAAAACGTACATTTTCAATTTTATTTTTTAACATTATACAATAGAATAGAATAACTTTTATTTTCCCTTTAGGGAACTTCAGTTGTAGCCACCAGCAACAACAAAAAAGACATAGACAGTGGGGCAGACCCACAACACACAAACAAATATATCAAATAAAGACATTCAATAGAATCATTGCATTAATCAAACTACTAATTAAGTGAATTAATGTGGAATAGCCTACAGCCAAACATCATGATTAAAAATAACCCGCTGTGCTGAGATGTCCAGTGTTATCAAGCAGTCAAACTCTGCCTCCATGACTTTCCTCCATACACGCAGTGTTGCGGTCTCTGTCCACTGTCAACACGGAGCACCGAACTGCGTCAGCCTTGCCACTCGTCGCCTCACTCCTCCCCCTCATTATCTTCTCTTTCCTTTCCCTGGTGGCCTTTTGAAGATTGCCTGCAGTAGTCCTGGATCAGTCCCGACATCTTCAACTCCAGTGAAGAGCGATGGTAAACTTTGTAGCTGCAGATCCATCAGACATTCACGAGCATATGTTGCGAATGCGTCTCCATGGTGACGACCACAAACAAAATTATCCCGACAAGATAATTCATCAATATTATCAAAATGAGCAGCAGGAGTGCCCTGAACAATCTCCAGCCCGCTTCCCAGTCCCACAACAGACACACAGCGCATAAAAAAAAAAAAAAAGTTTGACAACAAAATACATTCAAATTAACAAACACGAACACATGCAGATCTTCTTCTGCCATTCCTATACAAATGTTTTTTTGTAAGTCAACCCTGCAACATATCCGTTTTTGAGATTTTTCCGTTATTATTAATAGTATTATTGTTATTGTTGTTATTATAATTATTATTATAGTGTGTTAGCCATAGTGGATCAAAAACTTCAGTCAGTCTGGTGAAAGTCAGAACCACGGACATGGTGTTTAGAAGTCATTGGAGTAAATCTAACTCCTCTGCTGCAATGACTTGCAACAAAAATAGTTTACATAGGGAACACCTGGAGACATTTTTTATGCAGTTTGCATCATAATTTGCTTATACGTCAATTTTTTTAATTTTATTTCGCACGTCACCCTTTTTATTTTAGTACAGTTGATTCCTGGTTTTTACATATGCTTGGGACCAATGTGATGTTGTATGCTAAACTGTTGCATGTACATAGCAGGAGTAAGCAATATCATTGGAATTAAGACCAGCCTGCACTAGTGCAATAACACAGAGTAAGCAGTTATCCAATAAACTATTACAGAGAGTTGACAGGACACCAGAACTCATATTTAGAAGTATGGTGGATCACTCCTGTTACAGAATGGGTCAGCACACATGACTCCGATTGGTTGAAAGGGCAGCAAGAAATGGCTCTAAATCTTAACTGCCACATTGGAGTAATGGTCCATGAGTGATTTACTACCCCTGTGATTCTGGGAGGAGTTTATCTGAGGGTTTCTAGGAAACAAAAAAAAAAAAAAAAAAAGATTTAAAATTAGCTTGTGTTCATAGACATTTAATCAAATACGCACACACACGCGCACGCGCACACACACACACACACACACACAATCATGTTCATATTATGATAGTTGCTATGAGAAATGTATGTGTACAACATGCGTCGTATGTTGTGTGTGTGCTATTGCTATTGCAATAGATTAATGTACTGCAACTCTTTAAATTTTAAAATTGCTTTCAAAACTCCAGCAGAACTTATTACCACACTTTTTTCCCCCTACTTTCATTAGTGAAGTCTAATAACCAAAGTTAACATTAGATTAGCATATGATGGCATGTTGCTCCATTTTCCACATCAATCTCCATTTTATCGTTATTCTCAAACTGAGTTGGTTTCTGCTGCATTGAGTAAATATGGCCATCTAAATTGAATCTGACAAATCTACATTACAATCCATCACCGCATATTAGATGTTTCGAGTTTAGGAATTAAGAAGTAATAAGCAGACAATGAAGCTTTTCTTGAAGATGGATGATCACATTGAGCAAACAGAAAAGGTCCACATTACGCACCAGCTGGAATGTGTTTTTAGTTTTGTCCGAAAGACTGCAGAAGACAACGGGGAATGGCTTTCTAAAACAAAGTATCCAAGTAGGTAGCCCATGAAAGAGTAATTTAAAATTAACATTTTGTTTGATCACTGCCTTACTGATTCACCTCTGTATGTTGTACATATTTCACATGTGAACATAAAAAAAAACAAAAAAAAAAACAGCAGCTATGAAACTAAATCCGATATGATTATGTCATCAAACTTTCCTGTAATGAATGGCACTTGAATGAGCAGTGCTACCGTTGGACCCGTAGAGAATTTCACTTCAATTACCATAAATCAATTAGCATAAATCATAAATATCACCTTTCTTTTGTGTGATTTCAGAGAAAATTTATTTTGTGCGATTTCAGGGAAATTTCCCTTGTTGGCCATTTCTCATTCTTCAGTGTACATCTGGGGAAGCACGCGGTGTGACGTGATTCACGAGGCTCAGTCAGAGGGTTGCAGGTGGAGTCCCTTGGACGCCATTAGACTGCAGGGAACTTCATTTGTTGGTGAGATTTCATTTCACTCCCTAAATGGCTCATGTTCAAGGTCCCATGTCGACAAAGAGAGACTATATCAAAAGAGCAAAAACAGAGAAATGGCACAAATAACTCAAACTTTCCAAAAGATAATGGAGAATTTTATGAGATTTACAACCTTGCTGTTTAATTTCATGTAATAAAACTTGTTGTGACTTTTGCTGGTGATATGGAGATTGCTGTCTGAAATGGCTATGTCCAAGAATGTACGTATACGTAATGAATATTTTACATGTTAATTAAACTTGAATATTTACAAACAACTCACAAACATGTGAACATGAGTAGGGTGGGTTTATGGTGTTGTCTGGTTTAGGCTGAGAGTTAGGCCACTAACTCTCCTGTAGGTCTATGTGACCTGTCGGGTGTAAAACAGTCAATGACTCAGACGAGCACATTGTTGGCCCTACAGTGCTTCTCCCATGAGCGTGAGTGGAAGTGGTAGTGTAGTGTGCGAGGCACAATAGGCAAAAACACAAGGCCTTTGCCTATACTCAGGATCATGCAATGAGGAGTATCTTCAATGGTTGGGGAATTCCTGATTGTTAGGGATCTGGGAGATTTATTTTAGACAGCTGTACCTCTGACAGGCTATCATTAGCCAGGGATCCTTGGGTGCTGCCTTCCTCCCACAGGACTAAGACAGATTGCTGAATATTTTTAAATTACATGATTTAATTAGGGTTTACTTTTTTATGAGGGGAAATTATATGGGTGAAGATTGCTAAAAATGGTGGTATGAAAACATTCATAATTCATAGATGTTTCCATGGCTATATTGCATTTGTCACAAGCAAGCAAAATGTATTGAGGCAATGCGGTAAATCACACCACATTTGTCTAATGCTATTTGCTGCATATCAATACATTTTTTTTTTTACAGCAAATTGTTAGTACTGCCAGTACTATGCTAATTCAGAAAATTGTTATTTGATAACATTTTTGCAATTGAGTTATAGATACATCAAACAGAAGTACTGTATTTCTCCAAACTAATGGAAAAAATTTAAATTACTGCACCCAAATATAAGAGTTATACAACAACTATGGTTTCCACATAAAGTCAAATGTATTGAAATAAGTTTCACATAAACCATAAATTTATCCTCAACGATGAGCAAAAAGGAAATTCCTGCAGATGATCCCCTGCACGTACTACTTTCTCGTGACACCTAACATTTACACCACATTGTGAAGAGATGTCACAGTCACAGCCACTATGCATGAAAGAAAATTGGAAAAGTAGCGTGGCATTGTTTTGTTCTAGTTTAATTTGTGTGAAACATAATCCAAATTGTTGTGAGATGGATTCATTTTACGTGGAGTGCAATCTTAGCAACTTAAACTAAGAAAAAATAAAAAAAATAAAAAATAAAAATAGACGCAGAATTTGAATCACTTTAGCATCAGCCGCCATGCTAACGTTAATATGTTGTGCACTTCCGTACTATATGTAGAAAATGCAGGAGATGTCTTGTACATTTCAGACAATATCTAATGGAGAAAATTGAAGACCCTGGTGCTAAAAGTACTGAAGTCACAAAATTTCTATTTTGAGAAAATCAAATCCGAAAATATCATTGATCCATAAAATCGGCCATTAAAAGTTTTGCTGTTTCTATGCATTGCTTAGGCACCTTTTCTGTTAACAGTATTTATAGGGTGGACTTAGCTACATGTTTCTATGCTCAACTTGAATTGTCTAAAAATGTGACCAGTACTTTTAGCATCAGGGGTCTTCAATTGCAAAGTTAGAAAATTATTGTGCACTAGTTATATATGCTGGAGGGATAAAGAGTACATTGAAACACAAAATTAAAGTCATATTTAGTGAGTTGACTTTGTGGCTTCCTGGTTTGTGAAAGCAATGAGCCGGAAGTTTCCAGAGCTTGAAAGCAAAGCTCCAGAACTTCAAACGAGCTGCCACAAAGACAGTGCAAAGGTGTCTTTGTAACAAGATGTCACCCTGAAAACAAACATGTCAGTTCCACTTCAAAAATGAAGGTCACCGCAGATTTCCATCTCGCACCCTTTTTGTTTTCCATTGTAATAAATGAAAAAGGACAAAATATAAAAGATGTATTGTCGTGTATCTCAGCGTGTCAGTTCTTTAAGCCTGGACTGTATGGCAGTGGCAGAAAAAGGGCTGATGACGGGTGGAAAACGTTTTCCCGCTTTTTTTACTGGAAAAATATTTAAAGTAAAGCCTTCGCAGAGCACGCACAAGCACATAATGGATATACTGTACGAGAGCCACATACTCTCCCCTACGTCTATCTGGTGACTGTCTGCACCTCCTGCGTCATCTGTCCGCACCTCCTGCGTCATCTGTCCCACTTTGAGTCTCCAGGTCATCACTGTGAATGGGAAGAGCTCTCAGTTGACCAATTTGGTTAAAAAAAGATACATACGGAAACGTATTACCTAAACTGACGTTGTATAATAACAATTTTTTTCTTTGCTTTTGAAGGAGGTGTGTCATATACCCTCAAACCAATAGATAGTGGCAAATATAAAACAATATTTTTTTAAAATCATATTTACAGTATATTTCATATCTCAGTGGAAGGGGAAAAAATAGTAGAACTTCAAGAGGCTCACATAGCCTCTGCGTAACAGGCCAAGAGTACCTGGATAGTACTATTTTGAAGTGTAATAATAGCCTTAATATATTTATATATTCATGCCATTAGTTAGTGGGATGGCAGATTTAGTGGTGATTTTCATTGTTTCTGGTTGTGTGCATGCGTGCTTGTGCGTCCGTGCATGTATATGAGAGGCCGTGTGTGTGCGTGTGCGTGTGCGTGTAATTTATTGCAATGAATAGCATGGTGTAGTTTATATATGTAATATATTGAAATAAGTTACTCGCATGAACCATGAATTCATCCTGAATGATCATTTATATATATACACCTGCTCATTCAACATCCAATTCCAAAATGATGAGCAATGATACGGATGTGGTCCCCCCCCCATGCCATAACAGCCTCCTCTCTCCTGGGAAGGCTTTTCACTGGATGCTGGAACATTGCTGTGTGGATTTGTTTCCATTCAGTCAGAAGAGCATTAGTGAGGCTGGACACTGATGTGGGGCTATAAGGCCTGGCTCGCAGTCGGCTTTCCAATTGATCCAAAGGTGTTTGATTGGGTTGAGGTCAGGGCTCTGTGCAGGCCAGTCAAGTTCTTCCACACCGATCCTGACAAACAATTTCTGTACAGACCTCTATTTGTGCACAGGGGCACAGCCATTTTGAAACACAAAATGGCCTACCCCAAACTGTTACCACAACGTTGGAAGCACATGATCGTCCGGAATGTCATTGTATGTTGTAATATTTGGGCTAGAACCAAGAGGCCTAACCCAAGCAATGAAAAACAGCCCCAAATCAAAGGGTGACCTGACCAGATACTTTTGGCCGTATGTGTGTTTGTAATATTGTTCTAAGTATAGTTTTTCCCTTACTATATAAATGTATCATTTCAACAGCGTACATCACCCCTAGATAAAGATTTATGCCAAAAAAGTAGATGCACAATAACATTACTTACATCTAACACTCCTGTTTATCTTCCCATCATTAACTCTTCCATTATGAAATCCATGCTTGCTGTTTAGCTGTCATGGTTATGATTCGAAAATTGCTGGTTTATAGGATATACAAGTATGGTATCTGTGACTTCAAAAAATAATGATCTGTTTTGTTTTTCTCACTTCACATCCTCCTACTCCAAAAGCTCTCCAAAAGTGTTTACGTAAAACAGGGGTATTCTTTCAGAATGTAAGCGGTCATACCTAGCAAATAATACTGGTCAGATAAGAATAATAATAATAATAATAATATCCAAATAAAAGTGTGCATTCAATGTGATCATTATGGAAACTGGGAAACTGATGCCTGATTAAGTTAAAAGCCTTGGAGCAACCTTGAGCTGGGCAAATATTGAGGTAGCATAGCAAGCCTTGGATGGGCTGAATGGCCTATGCTTGTCATTAACTTTCTTATGTAGCACATTTGTGAATCAAATTCAATGGCATTGAATGATGCAGACATACTGCAGTTCATCCAGGGACATTTGATCTATGGTTTTGTGCGGAGTTGTTGAAACCCACTGTGAAAAGCAATGCTTTTCCATGAGATATACTGTAGTCCCACATTACTTTGTAACAACAGTAGTTGTTAAACATTGATTACATAGGGGTTAGATGGTATTTACATGTGCAAATCATTGACTTGAACACACTTATGCTGTTCATTATTTATGCTGAAGATTCACTCCTGAACTGAAAGCACTATTTAAAAATGTAAAATTAGCACCCCCTATAAAGATCACAATATAGAAATAGAATGCGAATGCTTCCTTAAATAAAAAAAATTGAACAAATTTTTTTTTTTTTCCGTCTTCTCAGTCAAAGCAGCCATTCATAACAGGCTGGATAAATCCAGAGCCATTACTGCAGGACATGAGGGATGGCAGATATTATTTAAGGCCTCGGAGAAGCACGCCAGGGGAATCACATTGAAGCACGGCCAAAAACCTGCACTGCACTCAACAATTCTCCATGGGCGAGGCATTCATTCAAAAAGTTTGCAGGTTGAACATGGCAGGTGACCTCTGTGCTGTAATGCATATCCTTCACCACCAATAGTCTTTGGATGCCAAACTTAGGTCAGGTTTACATAAGAAAAAATGTCATCACTTTGCTGCTGTTGTCACTGGTAACCCCATTTTCCTACGTACATACGTACAAATGTATTATGACAGGCATTTTTACGTGTTCATGTATCTCTACCTGTGGGGGAAAAAATAGAAAATCGACAATATGCCGCTGGGGAGCTGAGCGCTCGGACAGTAATCAGAGCGGTCGGCCATTTTGGGGCACACTGTTCAATAATATCACCCTTGTATTGGTGACACCTTGGCACAAGATCACCCCATGACTGATATCAGGCAAGCCTTCTGCCCATTAAAAGCACAAGATCGGATCCTGCGCAAGACCAGTATACCTGATTCTGAATCGCCAGGACCCACATATTTCTCCATCCCAAACTGAGATCGAGATCCCAGGAGTTCCTGCAGAAAGGTATCAATGACAGCACGCTGCGTTTCTCTATTCCTAGGGGGGTTTACAGGAGTTATCGGCACATTTTGGGAGCGTCGCCCTGCACACTGCATTGTACCAGTGGACTGCTCTGGAATTTGAAGTGTAGCTTTGTGGGCTGCAGGAGAATATGGACGGAGAGCATCATTAATGTTTATAGCATTATACAGTAAATGAGCCGTGACAAAACACAATGGCCTTGCTCATATAAAACCTGACTTAAAATAGCGCTCCGCCATTTCTGCATGACAATGCTGGAAAAATGTCACGCACACGGCTTCCTGACAAGACACAAAAGGGTGTATGATAAAATGGCCACCCTATCCACATGAACGAAGACAATGGAGCACCTGAGGGACACTCGACTGGTGCGCGCGCCATGCTGTACTGCCGCTTACATATGCTCGGCCTGTCTGGAGCGCTGAATGTTGAATGTGACTTGGAGCTTTCCCACAGAGAAAAGAACAATCTGCAATCACATGAACGCGCCGCTCATTGTGTGTGATCGCGGACAAAAATGGAAACATACCTTCTGTTTTTGAAATAAAAAGGGATTCATCTTATTGTCCTTATATTTAACATGTCTTAATACATTTATAAACTAAAGGTGTTGTTACACAAAGCAGTTTTTTGTTGCTTGCAACTAAGTTGCAGCTGAATTGGTCATAGATTGTTTCGTGTAACATTCCCACATTCTGTGCAACTTGGTTGCAATAAGTTGGGAGCAGTTCAACTTCCATGCAACCGATTACATGCAATAACCAATCAGAACAGCAATATTGATCACACACGAACGCAGACTTGTCTACGCGTAGCCTACTACTACGATAACGTTACCGTTTCCTCCTGCTCGTTTTCAAGGTAGTCCAATTCAATTTTATTTGTATAGCGCTTTTTACAGAGAACTGTCACAAAGACGCTGCACAGGGAAACAGAAGGAAAATTGAGCAAAAAACGCACATAAAATGAACGTACATAAGGCTTTGCGTTTCCTTGTTGGCAGTATTTTCGACATCGCGGAAATAAATAAATGTAACTAGCTAAATGTAACGTTAACAAGAATAATTGTAACGTTAGCTAATTTTAGCGATCAAGACTTGATATGAGTATCTAACGGAATAAACGGATCTGGCGTAATATCGAACGCTACATACATACTTGATTCTGATTGGTCATTGCGTGCAATTTAAATTGATTGCGAATTGCCTCGTGTAACAGTGGAATTGCGTAAAATGACATCACCAGCAACAAGTTGCCGCAACCAAAGTTGCGCGAAATTGCATCGTGTAACAACACCTTAACATGTCCCCGCCCTAAACATTTACCGTTGATATTAATTACCTTTTTAATAATGTGTAGTTGGTGTCAATGGGTAGTTCTGTTTCAATAGTTATTTTATTTTATTAAGTGAAAAGCAGGGGATGCAGTGTGGCTCACCCTGTAAAGGCAATGTTCTAATGTCTGGTATCCGTTTTCCACAATTAGCCCTAGCATAGCCTATGGAAGGGGTGGTTTAGGTCACCCAGGATGACAGTGCCGTATCGCACACAAGTGACCCCCGCTGGTTGATTGGGTGCTCACAAGTCCACTTGTTGAGCTGCACACAAAATGGTTTCCTATATGACTCCTGCCTGAGCGAGCCTGGCTTGAGAATGGGTTGGAGCATTCCAAATTAAAAGAAAAAAATATGTTAAAAAGGAATAATTCTAATTATGTTATTATGTTAGAGCATGTTAGAACCCTATAAAAAATCTGCTGACACACATTGTAACGGCCATGTCTGATGCCGTTTCTGAGTGAGATACGGAAACCTGAAAAGCGTGTGACATGTTTTATCGTGCCACTCGAGTTTAAAATCAGCTCAAGTAACACCCCATCAGTGCTTTTGTGTTTCGTCTCATTAGACAAGTTGAACAACTGACGTGAATTTGAGTCCTCCCCAGCTCCGCCGCCAGCCGAGGAGAGCTTACCTGTAACTGATGGCTGATTCCAAAATGCTCGACAGTCCTTTCAATTTACGGGGAGGGAATTGCTCTTTTCCGTTCACATATTCCATCTGGGATTACACAGCTGGGAGGAAACCTGATGGACCATTGAAACCAACAATGAACGTCTGATATACGTATATATATGTGTGTGTGTGTGTGTGCGTGTGTGCCGCTCTGCTATCTATACATAAATGTACATGTAAATGCATTTGCTTATTCATCTGTACTGTTCAGTTTCTATTAACCAATGACCATACAGTGACTATACAACCATGGCCACAAACCTTTTGGTCTAATGCCTTACAATTTATATTTATACAGACACAAATTTAATAATGTTAAATAACGTTAATAGCATGCAATTTAAACAGTATAATGAGCTTTCTCCAGTTCTACTACTTCTACGATCGCATTGCTTCTATATCCTCATCTGCAGCGTCAGTCCCATAATGCAACAGCCAGGTCTGTGACTGCAGTGCAGGTGCCGTTACCCATCCTTTCTCCCACAAGCCTTCAGTTTCCCCTCACGGACGCATCATTTCATTGAGCCGGCTCCTGGCCGTGAAATAAGTGAGTAGCGAAAGGGATCGATGGATTACAGCACGTCGGGGGCGTGGGAACCTGTGGTCCGGCCCCTTTTCCTCTATCTCACGCAGCACAGGCCTGTCCTGGGACGGGCCATGATGAGAACACTGTTCGGCAGGACAGCAGCGATGCATCACACGGGCTGAGGCAGGACTGAGTGAGGCATTCTCACTCACACCTATTTCCTCATAGCCAATAATGAGAGCAAATCATATTGTTGTTGTCAATTAATTACAACTTTTTCAAATAAAATTGATGCACACTGCACAGGACCTTTTGCTGTAATAATACAATAATAATAATAACAAGTGATTTAACTAGCTAGCTGTCATTCATTCAGCAGATTCTAATGTCACATTAGTTAATAGCAATTTATTTTACTAGATTAACAGTTCTATTGCATAGCAAGGTCTGGATTATTACCATTAGCATCACACAATTTAAATGTGGCATCACACATGACCCCTTAAATGTGACTGTATTAACAATACACCCGGCCTCTCATGCATATACGTACATTTAACCCCGCAACAGTCTATTTTTTCTCTCTCCGTGAGACAGTTAATGGGTTGTATATAATTGTATATCAGAAGCAATATGTTGAATTTAATCTTTGATACCGCATTGACAGCCAACCCAAGCAGCTGTGGACAAGAAATGATTTGCAGGTTGTAGTTAAAACATGTGCAGCATTGCTTGAAACATATCACGGCATCTGTAAGGATTTAACACAACGGCTGGCAAAGAGTGTTGTTAGCCTACTAATGAGGTCTTGAGGACATAAAGGCACAGAAGGGGTTTTTAAAAATTAGGCTTGCTCAGTAGGGGTGTGCAGCGATGCCACTATCTGTATCTGTATCTGTTCAACCATCAACATTATCTGTATCTGTATCTGTATTCGGATAGAAACTGGAAGCTTCTACTGGAAGTTGCGTAACATATAGGAAATGTCATCTTTTCTTTTTTCTTTTTATTTTTGTAAATGTCATCTTTTCTAATCTAAAATTAATTGTTATTGCAATAAGAACTATATTCTGTCTACTTTATACATATTATTTATCTATTGTTTTGTTTTGTTAAAGGTTGTTTTTGTTAACCTATTTGAACCCCCCACCCCGAACTGCGGACACTGAACAATAATTTTCGATAAGAACTGGAAAAAATCTGAGGTACAATTATACATTTGAATAGAAATTATTTCTGCAATAACAGCCCTTTTGTACAGCCATATTGTACTTTTTTTTTGTTAGTTTTCTATTTTACTAGGCCTATATGAACTTAGATACATACATGATTATGAATTATGAATATAGTAATATTATTATCATTACTATTATTATGCTTTATACAATTCAAGGAAAATACTTAAGGATTATAGCCTAATGGTTTATTGAGAAAACCACTCTAAATTAAAAAAGTTAAATTAACAGTCTAACAAGATGCATTTCTGAGCTAGCAGTAACAACAAAGTTCTAGAAAACCTGAAAAGCTTGCATGCAAGATGTTGAGATTTTTCATTTAACATTTTGTATTTTTTTTTTTTTTTTTTTTTGTTCTCACAAGGTTGACATAGGCCTATATAAACAAGGAACACTGTTTGATTATAGCGAGCTTGTTATAGATATAGGTTGAGTATCAGTAATTTCAGGGACTGCCGATTGAGTCACATGGTCCATATCGTCTCCATCCCTAATTATATATTTTAAAGTTTTAATAAACAAATAGACAATCCAATGCTTAATTCTGTAAAGTTCAAAAGAGGCATACAGACAGGTGGGCACTGAATCAAAGATTTCCCTGCTGCAATTGAATTATTATGAACTGGCAACTTTGGATAGGAAAAAATATGTTTCCAACCCACTATCCGTGCACTTCCGGATTTCCATAGTGTTTATGAGGTGAAAGAGGAAGATTCTATGCTGTGGTGAGACCAGGATACAATATTTGATGGAGCTAATATTGATTATTATTATTATTATTATTATTATTATTATTATTATTATTATTATTATTATTATATATTTACTGCTACTAGTATGGCTACTCTCTTTGAATGAACACATTCACATGTTGCTGGCTGCTTAACTTTGTAGCACAAGGATATTGTGTGCTGGACTCCTCAATGTCAGTGTCCTTAAAAGAAGATAAGACATCCTGGCCAACGTTTATTTTGAAACTTGGGAAGTGCCTACCAGGTTACACAATGGAATGTGACACTCGCCTGGAGCACTCTTTCCAGTTTATATCACTCCATAAAACACTGCATACCTCTTGAGATGGAGGTCAAGGCGTTGCAGAAGAGCTAATGTAACAAGCAGAAAACATCCTTGATGTCATTAAAACAAATTGTTATCCAATCCACAGATTTCATGTTAGCAAACTATAGTGTTGGCGAGTCAGTTAGGACATCTACTTTGTGCATGACACAAGTAATTTTTCCAACAATTGTTTACAGACAGATTATTTCACTTTTAATTCACTATATCACAATTCCAGTGGGTCAGAAGTTTACATACACTAAGTTGACTGTGCCTTTAAACAGCTTGGAAAATTCCAGAAAATTATGTCATGGCTTTAGAAACTTCTGACTTCTGAAAATCAAAAGAAATCAGCCAAGACCTCAGAAAGAAAATTGTGGACCTCCACAAGTCTGGTTCATCCTTGGGGGCAATTTCCAAATGCCTGAAGGTACCACGTTCATCTGTACAAACAATAGTATGCAAGTATAAACACCATGGGACCACGCAACCATCATACCATCATGATTATGATAATGACCATCGTTATGCTTGGAGGAAAAAGGGTGAGGCTTGCAAGCCGAAGAACACCATCCCAACCGTGAAGCACGGGGGTGGCAGCATCATGTTGTGGGGGTGCTTTGCTGCAGGAGGGACTGGTGCACTTCATAAAATATATGGCATCATGAGGAAGGAAAATTATGTGGATATATTGAAGCAACATCTCAAGACATCAGCCAGGAAGTTAAAGCTTGGTCGCAAATGGCTCTTCCAAATGAACAATGACCCAAAGCCCACTTCCAAAGTTGTGGCAAAATGGCTTAAGGACAACAAAGTCAAGGTATTGGAGTGGCCATCACAAAGTCCTGACCTCAATCCAATTGAAAATGTGTGGGCAGAACTGAAAAAGCATGTGCGAGCAAGGAGGCCTACAAACCTGACTCAGTTACACCAGTTCTGTCAGGAGGAATGGGCCAAAAATCCAGCAACTTATTGTGAGAAGCTTGTGGAAGGCTACCCGAAACGTTTGAAAAGTTAAAGAATTTAAAGGCAATGCTACCAAATACTAACAAAGTGTACTTAAACTTCTGACCCACTGGGAATGTGATGAAATAAATAAAATCTGAAATAAATCCTTCTCTCGACTATTATTCTGACATTTCACATTCTTAAGTAGTGATCCTAACTGACCTAAGACAGGGAATGTTTACTAGGATTAAATGTCAGGAATTGTGAAAAAATGAGTGTCATTGGATTTGGTGTATGTAAACGTTCAACTTCAACTGTACATTCATTACAGCTGCTACCTTGATTACTGCTTGAAATTAATCTTACTTTTTAAGCTAATTGAAAATCTAACAATAAATACAATAAATAATAATAATGACTCAACTCTTTTTGTTGAGAATGCTTTTGTCCCTTTGTCATTGCTTAACGTCTGAGTACAAAGCTTCTTTTTTTTTTAAACAACAGTGCTGGAATTCATTCACGTTTTTTTTTTCAGAACTGCTTGGTACAAGTGGAAAAAAGTTATCCTGACGGCACACAGCAACATAATGAAACTGAACTCATACACCGAATAAATGTGAGTTGAACGTGGACCTGGACAAAGGTGAAATTATCAGCTTACAGCTTAAAATATGCAAAATGAAAGATGGCTGCTCATTTATGGCTCGTTTCAGGGAATTTGGGAATGGGTGATGAATTTATGCAAAGCCATCAATATTCACAGCAGTAAATATAACTATTACCCTGTGTTCTGTAGAAGAGGCAAAGTCATGCATGATCCATCACAGCTGGTATCTCCAGCTTGTACAGTAGCTAAGTTAATTAGCTACTGTATATGCACCAAAAACCAGCCCATTACTAATTTGTCTTCTACATGCCTATATGCATTCACAAAAAAGTTAATGGTAGAAACAGTTCTATATAAAAAAAATAAAAAAATGTTTTAATATTAATGTGAATATCTAGCTATTATGTGTGGTAGACCGTGTTTGCTTAAGGGATCATTTTTAAGTAATCACATGTTGTTATGGTACTGTTTTGTTTGTGTATTATTTTCTGTTACTTTATTATTTTTCATATTCATTGCCCATAGCCCTGGTTTCTGTAGAGTATGCATTTCCCTCAGCTCCACGGTCTGTCTGTGTGCTGTGTTCCGAGTTGTCACTCCCCTGTATCGTGCTGGCACTATTCGGGCGATTTCGGAAGTATTCGAGATTTCTGCCTCCGTCGTGTCTCGTATTCTTTCTTCAGTCTTTTGTACTAAACTGTAGATACTATTAACCACAAGTGCAATAAGTAATTGTTATCTAGTTTAGGTTACACTTACTAAATCTACTAATGTATATGTGTTACTAAACAAGACTAACCCCCGTTATTTACTAATTGATACTAACATATCTTCTACGCTGTAACATTCCATTCTCGTGTGCTTTACCTGACTCCTGCTGCCTTCGCATATTGACTGCACCTGTCTCTAGCCTGTAACTCCGCCTACCAATCTGAGCACAAGTCTGCCTCTGATCCAGGCTGTGTTGTCTTCAATGTGTTTTCGTGAATCCGGTCCACGTCTTTGTCATTCCCCAATTATTGTATTATCGATTCCCATTGTTATCACCTTTGTCTTGTTTGTAACCCCGCCCTCTCTCACACCTGACCCTCCTTTGTCTTATCCTTCCCCAGTGTTTATAAGCCCTCAGTGTGCAGTGTTTCTTTGTTAGAAAGTTGATCAATTTAATTGTGCCGATTACTAGTAAGCCTTTGTTATTTGAGATTCCTGAGACAACCCTTTGTATGACTTCGAGCCTGCCTTTTCCTTCTGTTTTGTTTGCCGTGTTTTTCTGGTTTTTGACTCTTGCTACGTTTTTGGTAGTGATGGTGAAATGAGGCTTCCTGAAGCACTGAGGCTTTGCAGCCAATTGTATCGCAAATAGATTCATTACTCGAAGCCTCATTCAACACAGTGTACACCAGTGACACCTGCTGGTAAAAGTAATTTAGAGCAACAAAATCATTACAAATTCCACCCCAGGTTCAAAATAACGAAGTTGCCGCGATCTAACAAGAAGCGACCCTTTAGCTCACTGGTAACGCGTCGGACTTCAGAGCCATTTCTGTAGGCTACCAGTTCAAAACCCCGCTCAGGCGATACACATACTAAGATACTCATAATTTATATTTTTAACTGTCATTAGGCTAGATTTGTTTTATACTAAGATATATTACCTATAAAATAATATATGTAATAATATTATATTAACTTTCAAAATGAAAAAAACAGGAAGATTGATATAAAGGGGGACAACATTTGTGTGGGGTTCTATTGAGCAGTAAAAGTGTGTCTGGTCTGGGACTGGGAGTGCTTCTGTAACCAGGCAGTGAAAGTGAATGTGCTTCAGTATGGGCAGTGAAAGGGAAGGTGCTTTTGTGACTGAAAAGGTTTTTTTTTATTGATTTTTATTAACGGCCTCATCAAGTTCTTGCTTTCTGGAACCTATGGCAAAATAACAATATGCAAATGTATTTTTATCAACATGTATGTCAGTATGATTATGATAAAGCAACCATAACTGCTATTAAAATGTTAAATAAATAAATAACCTCCGCTGGTTTCTTGCTCATTGGCAGGTGCATTTTCATGCATTGCCCGATAATGCCTGGACGAGGTATTATTGCTGTAAGCCAGCTCCTTTAGGCACAGCAAGCACTTTACCTTCAAAATTAAATAATATGCCATTTGAGAAGGAATGCAGATGATAATGATAATAAGAAAGAATAAGAAATAACAATCAAATCATAATATTAAACAAATCGTAATAATCTGCTGTAGTTACGTTAAAATAACAACCAACGAACTACATGCACAGTCGATTGCTAGCCCAGTGTTCGAATAGCGTTTCAGTGTGTTTTTATATCTACGCCACTTAGGCCTGCCTTATTTGGAGATATCGGGTCAAAATATTCCCAAGCAGGAGAAGATTTTCGCTTCCATGCAGGTTGCATTAGCCTATTTTTGTACAAAAACGACAAAACTGTACAAAAGTTGTACAAAAAAATAAATAAAAATACTCCAAAGATTCCTCAAAAAAATACTCCAAAAACTTTCAATAGCAATAATACCAATAATAATAAGCTCTCCGCAACAACCCTCGAAATAAGGGGGGTATCGCTTCTTTATATCTACAATTCAAAACCCCTCATTCCACCCAAAACGCAAAACAAACCGATCACGTGGTTCTACAGCACCCGAGGCCTCGTTTGTCATCTATCACGTGCTTCTCTGAAAGTGATACAAGCTTCGGTGCGAGGCTTCTGTAGAAACTGCCCTACGTACTCGACACACAGCTCGGAGCTTCGGTATCATCCGTAACATCACTAGTTTTTGGCTTCTCTTTTGGATTTTGATTTTATACTGTATCTCTGATTACTTGGCTTCTGAACTCGGACTGAAATAAACAACGTTTTTTGCCTACTACCTGTGGTCTGTGCTTGGGTCCTTCTCAGAACATAACACGTGTACATGTTTCTGTTTGTTCATCCGCAGTTAACATAAAGATGTTTTGCTCCAGAGCTCATTCAGCAGGAACTAGAAGAATGCTTGTGGCTGGATCAATGTACATAGTTTTGACGTAAAACAGAGTATACACGCATATCAGAGAGCGTCCTGATTTGTATCAGAGAGAGTACCGTACTGATGTATTGTAAATTCTCTCCACAGACCATGTAATAAAGACTGCCTTATCACAGCAATCCTTCCAAGCTCGGAGTGGATTATATATTTTTTTCCAGGACATAATGCAACCAGTGGAAAGCAATGCTAAGCATGTACATGCTAAGCAATTCCATGGTCTGAAAAAAAAAAAAAAAAAAACTTTGTGGTTTTGAAAACAATTACCCTAAAATTTTAGCTAAAAATGGATTGGATTCCAACAGGCAAACTCATTTGTACCCGGCCAATTCAATACTACAATATTTAATCCATTCCCCTGCTTTGTGCATTTCAGAGGTTCCTGCTGGCTCCCTGCAGTGTTAGTCCATCTACCATACGTTACCTTATGCAGTCTGGAAATTTAGAAACTATATTATACTATCCATTGCAATAAATCTAGATACACACACACACACACACACACACTCTCACACCACTTTTCACACCTGAGTACATGCCTTGCCTTTTCACCATCCTCTGATTGCCGCACACAGCATATCTGATCATAATTTGGGATTGGGGCGGGGATCTATTTTTGGAGTGAAACTCCCCTGTCAGAGGAACGAACAGCCTTCGGAATATCAGAATATCCCCATGAGCATCGTAGGATGGATTTCTACGCTGAGATATTGCAGATTCTGATCCATGCTCATAACAGAAGCCGGGCTGGCATGAGGCTTTGACTGCTGTAGAGTGCTGCGACGTTTGGACTTAACCGAGTATTAAGGCAGCAGTAATCAGCAATTAGAGGTGGTTCCAGGGCAGTCAAATTGAAAATAAAAATAACCATTTCAATCATTTTGCCCTGTTGCATTTCCATGGTTACAGTATGAACACAAAATTGTGAAACTGCATCAATTCCACATGTGAGGATGCCTTGGATGACGTGGCAACCATGCATACAGACATTTAAATTCCCTCTTTTTATGCCTCATTGAGAGCAGGAATTTTGGAGATGGGACTGTCAAAAGAAAATAAAGAAAATGTAACGCCTATTCTGCAACCTGATTTGAGTCTCTCTTAATCAGACCTGAGCCAATATCTTGCCCCTCATTTACCAGCACTAGTGATTCATCCCTTTCTAATTCCACACTGCATCAACACATTCATCACTTGGAGGAAAAAAATAAAAATAAAAAACGCTTCCTCAAGCTACTAGCTGTGCTCTTCATCTGTGAATCTGGCTGCATGTGGCTCGACCCATGGGACTTCACAGGCATGCTGCTTCAAGCCCGAGATGGGTATTCCTGCTGGATTCCTAAGTGTTCTTCAGTCGGGAGGCCAACCCTCATGGCTGTAACTGACCCTGTTTCTGCCCGTGACACAGGCCTTCCAGAATCCTTTATCAATGCCTGTGGGAGGAGTCAACGTGCACTTGAAGCTCCAAATTGCAAATCGTGAACTCCTCTTCAATCCCCAGGGGCCTCATTTATAAAAAAAGTTGCGTATGTTTTACATTAGAAGGTTATGCACGCACAAAAGGAGAAGACTACGTACGGTCAAAAATATCCTGATTTATAAACCCTCCATATGCTGACCTGCTCTGAATTTTCTCACAATAAACTTTAAAATGTTGTGTACGTGCACTAGTCTAGTATCCCGCCCCATTCATAAATGGTTAAGGGAAAGCCCAATGTGAATGTGATATGCGTGTAAATTAGCTTTCCAATTCATTCCAATGAATTGTCAGAGAAAATTGAGTCAGAATGCAAAACAAAGAAGAAAAACTTCTGTCGTGTCTTGAAATCGTGATGCTCGTTAAGGAGGTAGAGGCCAGGCGGGCTATATTGTTTGGTGGAAATAGTTCTGGCATAACCAATAAAAGAAAATTTGTGAGTGGCAGTATGTCAGCAGCTGAACCATTTCGGAAATTAAAAAGAATTGGTCGGATATTAAAATGGATGCAGGTGTCATAAGGTTACACTACCATAGCCAGGAATTTATAATATTTGTTGTTATTAATTGAGTCACGACTCTTATCAGCCCATGATGAGACATTATTCATCATACAATAATACTTTATTGTCTGATAACACTGACATTTATCTTGCATCTTACAGTGGTGCAGTTTCACATAGTTACAAAGACAAATACATCCACACAAAACATGCAGATAATGCTTCCACGTACTGTAAATATCTCCCTGACTAAACCCCTCATCAAATTGAAATCACATTGTTGGACCTCACATTCAGCATTCAAATGGATTCTGGGATTTTAAAAAAATCCACCATATGGGGGTTGTCACCGGCGGTATTAACGCTTTACGGACAGCCTGGATGCTGAAATATGGACTTTTCGACTGACACCAAAAAGACTGAAACTAGTTAGGCCTGGGTTTTTCTCTGACTAGGGATGTGCTCATTAGAAGCCTGTGTACTTTGATATGAAGTGAAAGGAATTGAGTGAATGCATTTCTCTGTATTCAATACTTTGGCATCAGAGCCGCCATTTCCCACAGTCTCCAAAATGTACGTACGTATGGGTCATAGTTTACGTAAATTTGAGCACGTTTTGACGTCAAGTTTGTTTTCCTAAATCCCAAATCTGCGGGTAAAGTGGCATACGTGTTTATAAATAAGGCGCCTGGTCTCTTCTTCTTTTTTTTTGTGTAACCGTTCACCAGTGTGCGTTCACTCTCCCGTGTTGGTGGTCCATTATAAATGCAGCCATTCAACTTATTTGCGGGAGCTTCCTTCACCATTCTTCATGGGAGTCTTTCCTCAAGCACGGAAAATAACAGGGGGGAAACAAAATAAATAAATGAATAAAGGCCATTGATCCAGAACACAGAATCCGGCGCCATCTGCATAATCGTATGCAGCTCATGCAGAGTGTACGCATGGCGCTTGCATGGATGCGCGCTTCTTATCTCGGAACTGCGCAGCACAGATAAGAAAGCGGTTGAAAAAACACAGATAAAGGTAATCTTGGTTCCTGCCGCGTAATGTCAAAATATTTAGGGCCTAATGCCCTTTAAGCTATTTCAACACTAGCTTACCAATATGTTTCCATCACATTGGAAAGATCGAGTTGGCGTTTCGAACTGGGTGAGCCTGCTAATGAACCTGTCGCTGTCATCGGCTCTTTAAACATTTGTTTCCGCTGCTGCTGATTCTGTCTCTTGATTGCCCCCCCCCCCCCCCCCCCACAGTATTTTTGACACTTGGTTTCGTACATGCAAGAACCTTGGCAAGAGAATGCACTGAAGCACACACACAAAAGATAACCTAGATATTCAGTGTATGGTTTTCCTGGGAATTCCCAGCAGTTCATCTGGTTTAGTTGACGAAACACATATTCTTGACCTTTTTGGAGGAATTATTGGGAAGCTATGGTGCTAGAAGATTTAGTCAGAAATGCGCTGCCGGCCACACCGTCTCTCTCAGACACCAGTGAGCTTGACGGTGAGAACAGGGACGGTGTAATCTTTTAGGGGCAGAACCTCTGCAGGTGTTGGTTTTGGGGATAAGTGGAAGAAAGGGATGTATGCTGTTTGCAAAATTATTGCAAACGGCCACCTGGCATTCTCTGCTCTCTGTACCAATGGTGTTTTTCTCCAGTCATGTTTTAAATAGATTCAGGGTTTATGTTGGGGAGACAGCATGGCGTCTTTTGAACTGGAGTTGTGTTCCATATCTTCAATAGCATTGTATGCTCCAGCCCTGGTGTGATTACATTTACAAAAGCCACTGTTTGCAAACTGGTGTCAATAGTGGCAGGCTGCAATATTGAAAACCCTTCCAAAGGACAGTGGAGAATGAACATGTCTCATGCCATGTGAATTCCATATTTAATCATGGAACACAGACCTGCAGCACTCAAAAACAATGTCGTTTTGAACAGTGAGAGGTGTATTTTAAATATGTTTTTCTGTCAGAAATGTTGGCAAGCTGCATGCAGGAACACATCCATGTTTCAGTTTGAGGTCAAATATGGTGTATAAGAATGCAGGGGGAAATGCATGGACGACAGGAATGTTGTAAAAGGGACATTTTAGGGATGAAATTCTTCTACACTGCGTTTCTAAACAAAATCGACCTCCCTCTGGAAATTATTCATTGGGAATGGTTTTTCCGTTTTATATCTGGTAGTCTGTTCCGTGTTTTCCTTCTCTCCCTCCATTTTGTGTCTCCACTTCCCTGCACCTGAATTGTGTTTTCTCATTTGTTTTGTCTCACCTGTTCCTTGTTGTTTCTTCGTTAGTTTGGTATTTAGTGTCCTCTGTTCCTGTGTTCTCTGCCAGATCGTCTTGTGCCCTGCATTCGTGCTTGTCTCAGTCTGTCCAGCGTTTAATTCCTGCCTACTCCTTTCCTGTTCCGAGTTCCTCTGTCCAGTCCTGTGTACCTGTCCAGTTCCTGTTCTCCTACCTGTCCAACCTGCTCCTGTCCTGCATGTTCCTGTCCAGCCCTGCTCCAGCCCTCCTGCCCACCTGCCCTGCCCTGCTCCAGCCCTCCTGCCCACCTGCCCTGCCCCGTCCTAGCCCTGCTCCTACCCTTTGCCCTCCTGATCCCCAGCTCTGATGGATTCCCCGTTTCTGACCCCTACCTGTTCCTGGACTTCGCTTTTTCTCATCCTGCATTGCCCTGTTCACTGGACATTGACCCCTGCCTGGAACGGACTACGTTTCTGCCTGCCCTCTATTGCACTGTTTGCTGGACATTGACCTGTGTTTGTCGACCATGAATAAAGCCTATTCCTATTACTTCTGATGTCTGCGTTGGTTCCGATCAGTTCCCATAACACCTCCCACCACGACAACATCGTTTTGCTGGGTGCATACCAGTGCATGCTACATCACACCTGCTATTGTTTCTTCTTCTCTTTGCAGTCCACCAGCTGTGTTAGTGCACAAGAGGAGGACTCTGTAATCGACATTTTTGTGTCAAAGTTGGTGAAACACCATCTAGGCGTCCTGGAGAAAAACCAGCTACATTTGGTTGAACAGTGAAAGTTTTCTAGCTGACTAGGCTGTAGCCAGTCTATCCGGATAAAACCTGAGCTAAATTGGGATTAACTTAGTACGTTCATGTCAAAATGTGCCATAATGTCTCTCGACCTAGATTTCCACCCTTCTCGATGTCTAGAATTCTGGGTTTTGCTCACTGGGAACTGGCACAGGGGTTTGTAGGAATCTAATTGACCAGGGAAGTTCCTGTTTGACAGTGAGGCAGGGGATACTCTCCAAGGATGACACTCTGGCCAGTCATGCATTATCCTGGCAGGGGGTTAGGGTTAGGGGGTTAAAGTGATGGTCAAGGGATTCTAAAAACTTCAAATAACCACAACATATCACAGAGGGATGTATCCACTACACACCCACCAAATAGCTTTTCAAGAAAATGTCAATAGGTATATTAATATACATCTCAAAGTCAGCTAATAAACTCAGTCTTGAAAGAATTGTAGGTGTGTGGTCTAAATCCACGCCCTCAACCCGAGTGCCATCGACGTCATCCAGCCCTACATGTTTGAACCAGCGAACTGTTCTTATACAGTTCTGTGGTTTGAACCATCGGTTTGAACCGGGCGAGGAATTAATGCAATCAATAAATACAGTAAAATACAGTGCGGCTGCTATCAAGAGATAAATATCACACGCAAGCTCGCAACCAAAGTTAAGTTGACTTAAACAGAGTATTGCAACCGTTTTATCTAACTTTAGTCTATATAAAGCAAGCTAAATTGCAAGGCGTTGTTTCACCAAATGTATGTTCCATGCAAATCATTAAATAATCGTAGGTTTTATCAAGTTTTTAAAATGTATTTAAAGCCCCATTCATTAATTTTGGTTGCTAATCAAACTAAAATTACGTGCATGGCAACTAAGCTGTTAGGATCCTGTAATCTGTCTGTTTTGTCTGTTATTATGTTTCCTGATTTCTTTCCTATTTTCCCGCATTACCCTCGCGATTGTCAGTCCGCGTTCCATGTTCCTCAGATTCCACTCCCTGTCTTTGTCATTGCACTATTTGGGTGATTTTGGGAACATTCGGGTTTCCTCTGTATTTCGTATCTCGTTTTCTTCCTTCTGGCTTTATTAATATTTGTATATAATACTAATGTACTAATCATACTAACTGTTAGATTAGATTTAATACTAACCTGCTAACAAACTAACGTGTATATAACCAGCTAACCTACTAACATTAGGGTTTTAGAGTTCGCTACTAACATTACTAATTACTAATTCATCTTGAGTTTCTACCTGCAGCTGTCATTTCCCTCCTCGTTATCCTATCCCTGTATCTATCTGATTTCGCATTCTCTGCAAGTGTGTCCACTTTCGCGTTCCTCCCCTCTGAGATGTGCACTTGTCTACCTGCTAACCCCAGGCCGTTTGTCATCATTGTGTCTATGTGTATCCCAGTCCGTGTCTTACGTTTCCCCTGTCATTGTATTATTGGTCCTCATTGTTCTCACCTGTGTACTCTCCCATTTCCCCTCCTCTTCACAACTGATTCCTTTTGTGTACTCTTCTCCCTGTGTATTTAAACCCTGTTATTTTAATCTGTCTTCGCGAGTTCCTTACAAAATATTCTGCTACTGTGTTTCTTTCTGTTTCTCCGAGTATCTACCCAAGTTATTTGTTTCCGAGTTTTTTTTTGTAATCCCTTGTCCTTTACCTGTGGTTGTTTTATTTCTGTTTTCTGTCTTTTGTTTTCTTTTTTGTTCCTCTCTTGCCTCCCAGGTTTTGACCCCTGCCTGTGTTCTCGCAACTCTGTTTTTGTGCTTTTGCTGTGCCTTCCGGTTCTGACCCCTGCCTGTTCTGTGACCCTGTTTTTGGACTCTGTATTTGGTACCGTTGCCCTGCCTTCCCGTTTTTGACCCGGCCTGTATTACCACGGATTGCTACCTTGCCCTTATAAAACTTTGATTTTTTGTACTCCTGCCTGCGTTTGGGTCCTTCCCCCACCAACACCTAACATAAGCACTTTGGTGGATAATGGTTCTCATCGTATTTTTGTTAATGTAAGCAGCCACTGAACAATACGACAAAACCATTTCCAAGGCATGATTTATTTGACAAAATCTTAACTATCTAATCTTTTCAATATATTATCTAACGAATGAGCAGAGTACCAAATAAAAACGATGCATGGGTGATTAATTTGTTTCCATGCTGTACTGTGCAAGGAGCAAGCTAATGTTACTGGCTAGCACCACGGAGGGATGGATAAAAAGGTGAAAGATTGGGAGAGGGATCAAATTGGTATAGGGATAAGGAGAGCGGGAAAAAATAAACACTTTAGCTAACTAACTATTCCAAATCCAAATGCTAATAATGTGGACAACTATTCTCAGGGGCAAACAAAACAAGGATTTCTTAGTGGGACAGGATGGTTTTATTTGCCCCAAACTATTGGAGGAGTTATGTAATGAGATCAAAGTATGTATTGGTTGAGGTTTCACGTCTACGTCACCATGGACCCATTTTCGACTCCACCCTTTTTTTCAGCATACAGGAATAAAGAGATATAGACTGAAATTTAACGAGATTGCAATGGAATTTATTCTTCACGCTTTATTGGTGCTCAATACATACCTTAATAGCCATGAATAACATTGTTATAAGTATATTACGGATTTTCCTTGACCATCACTTTGACATTACTGCATTAAGAACCAGCATATCTGCCTTATACACCATCGTGAACCCCCCCCAAGTAGAATGTGTGTATAATAATGTAGGGTGTCAGTGGCCCACAGTGCAAACACATGATGAGACGCATCACCTGTTCAGCTCCAATTCACTTTTTTTTTTTCATTATTACCACTCTAATAAAATACAACATAATTTAACCACATTAAGATTAAGTGCCAAAATGAATAGACCGCGGGCTCACAAAAAGCCTCAAACTACGCTTTCGAGCACTCCTCATTCAAAACACCACTGACATCAAGAGAATGTTGTACAATGAAAGTTGTTTTATTACAAAAATGGCCACAGAAATAGGTTTAACACGAGTCATTTATCTAAATCTAGACACTCAACCAATACATACCACAGGGTGACGCAGGGACATCCAATTTACAGTCACTTCTCGGCTGAAAAAGCAAAAATACCACTTGGGTTGTTGTGCCCATAAGTCCAGTAGCATTCTAACGAATATTCATTACTTCATAATAGAAAATGTAACTCCTGCTTCAGGGAATTTGAGGCAAGTTAAATGACTGCATCTCAAACCACAGGTTCACTAACATCATTGGACAAAAGAGGAAAAAAGAAACAGAATGGAAGACAATTTCTTTTTTTCTTATTGCAGATAATTTTTTTCTAGAATGTTTGTAAAATGGCCTCATCAGTCAGCCAAGATGGTCAGATTTTATGGAGTTAGATAGCTGCCAAAACATTTTGTAAACTGAGATTCGCAAGTGTAACTCAAATTGCAAATGTAAACTTAAAATCGTAAATTGAGATTCGCAAATGTAAGTCAAATTGAAAATGTAAAATCTAAATTCGTAACTAAAATTTATTGAAGTGTAAATGTAAAACCTGATTCCTGTACGTAATTTTTTTTATCTGTATGTGCCGAACTCATTATAGGAGTGTACGCTCTATTCTCTACATACATGCGTTTTGTCAGCATGCTTGGCACCAAAATAGAACTGTAACCGTAATTTGGAATTCGTAAAGAGAGCAACGCAAACCTAGACCAGGAAGCCACAATTAAAAACTGGAAGTCTCAGAAACAACGTTTCCAAATTAAAAGTTCACAGGTTTTTCCAATCAACTAAACTGTGGTGGCCTGTAAAATGGAATTTGTTTCAGAATGAAGGCAATCTTTTTTTGACTCTCGTAATGTGTATTCCGTGTCGTGTGCCTTTGTCGTTGACTTTACCTCGTCCTGCCCCATGAGGATAACCTGCCTACACCTGGGTCATTATATAGAAATGAGCACCATTACTTGAAACGGAGAGGGACAATTATTTGTTCTTTTCTCCTCCTGAATGTATTTGTCCTTTTTCTATGGTGTCACAGGGCAGTTCCTCTACACAGATTACACAACAGAAGGACTGGCTTTCTGGCTTTCATTTCCTTACAGCACAGTTGCTTGCGAGTAATAATCCTTCCGTGTTCCTTCATAGCTTCCAGATGGCCTCGGAAATGGCAATGCGGGCTAAGGCAGTCAGCGGCGATGGTTTCTCTACTGTCCTATTGATTTTCACAGCATGTGTGGTGTCTAGGGTTCATACCTGTCATTACGGCAAATTGACGATTGATGCAATCCACACGTGCACACACGGATGTGAGCCTCCTCCCTGCAACACACACACACACACACACGCGTGCACACGCGTGCACACACACACACACAATAGCATGTGAGGACAATGAAATTTCCAAGCTGGGGATAATTGTCTGACCTCTGTATAGCACTATGAAGCAGTGACCAGGAATAAAAGGACAATCACGCAAATTACAGACAGACATCGTCAAGACACTCCACGCCTTCCTGATTGCATTGTACCCACGCTCATTCAGACAGGCTCTGAGCTCCCGCCCGCTAACGAATCTGAGACATGAATGTGAGACATGACTATATATAATTTGTATTTTCTTGTTCTCTTGGGGGTGGGGTGCAGAAATCCAGAATCCACTTATGGTGAGGGGAGGGGGAAGGTAGTGCTGTATGGGGTCCTAGTTCATTCTCTTTATTAGACAATTACATGTAGACTTTACAGAGGAATGTGGGAGTGTGTGAATTGACAGACGAGTGAGTGCATCAAAAGGAATGGCTTTAACCCAGAAGAAAATGGAAAGACAATATGTAAACAAATCAACCCTGGTAATTTTCCAATGTCTACATTTCAATTTCTACAGTAATGAAAAAAACAGTTTTGCTTAAATTATTTGGGTCTCTTTAAAATTCTGAATGTGTTTCTCTAAATGACAAAAGCAAACTTGGTGTTATGTCTGTTTTTATTCAAATTCATAGTTGATTGATAACTCCTCTGTGCATTTGTGTAAAAGTTAACCTGCCCAATGTTATCGGTGCCATAGACTCCATGCATACACATAAAGGCTCCATCCGATGGTGTGTTTTCGGATATGAATAGAAAGGGCTATTACTCTATGAATGTGCAGATCATAAGTTCTACCACTCTTATCAATGTGCAGATCATATGCAATGTGTGTTGCTTAACGTTGTGGCCTGGTGGGACCCAGGACAGCTTCATTTTGCGGGGCAGTTCAGTTGGCACTCATTTGGAGAATGGTGCTGTGAGTTGATCTATGTTTTAATTTTACTACTTTAACAGTTTGTGTGATGGGCAATCCTGCAAATAAACTTCCATATATGGCAATTCGCATGCACCTTACAAAATAAGGTGCATGCTGAATCAGAATGTATGAACACACTCAGAAAAAAAGTACAAAAAGTACGTAAAAAGGTACAAACACTGGGGTGGTACCCTATAGGTACGTAAAATTGTACCCCCAGCCAGCAATATATAATTATTTTGTACATTTCTTGCTCGAAAAGATGTTTTTAATACCCAAATAGAAAATAATTGTACTTTCAGGCTACATTTGGGAAATTTGTTTCTTAAAGATGAAAAATGTACCTCCGCTGTACGTTTATTACTGAGTGAACATACGCACATAAATGAAAACAAATCTGCCTTTCTGCACAGTTTGATGAATCCGGTGTACATTTTTCGTACAAACTTGCCGTGTACGTAAATGTGCGCACATATTTAGGGACGTTTCACGAATGAGGCCCAGTGTTTGCAGCTAACTCAATCAATGGCTGGTTAGCTATAATCAAATATGGAGACAGTCCACATGCAGTGGTACTTGTGGTCCATCACGACAGATGGGCATTTCTCAGGTCTTTTCCCAATGCACAGAGAAAGCGTACATTCTCAGAGCCAGTCACCCTGTTGTACGCCGTGCTATGCTGCTGGCTGGTGCTGTCGTGCTAATTCAGCTTAGTTGAATATTACCAACCCTCAGCCAAGCTTGTGATCCACCATGCATGTAACTAGAGCCCAGAGCTAGCTGTACTACAACAAATAAATTAAATAAATACAAACCTTTCAGTGATTCTATAAGGGGGACAACAAAAAAAGTAACAACTAATCTGTGATTTTCTCAGAAGGGTACAGTGTGTGGTAGAAAATGGCGGTGCCGCATATAATTAGATCTTGTAATTTATAGCTTCATGTCTTGCAAGAAGCAGTACTGAATTTTCTTTTCTGCAAACTTTTTATTTTACTTTTTATTTTTTGTTTGAAATTCACAGCAGAAACCAGGGGATGCATCCTAGGGCTTTGAATAATTCAGCGCTGGTTGGGTTTGATGGTTTCATTTTCGAAAAGCCCCGTGCACACTACCAAATGCCTTGGATGAGCGTAACGGCTAATTAAACATGCTAATCTTTTGCCGTATTAAACATGCTTTCCTTCTAATGTGTGAAGAAGTAAAAAAAAATAAAAATACTGAATTCTGCTGTCGGTTCTGTAGGCTCAGAAAGAGAATTGTGTCTCACATATGAAAAACAGCCCAAATTCCCATATGCAAGACTCACTGAAAGAGGCAGTCACGTTGCATCTAAGATGGAACAGATTCAACAAAATCTGATTATTTTTTATTTTTTACTTTTCACAAATTTAGGAACAGCAGGGGGTGCTTACATTGAAATTCACGTAGCGTATCTGTGCTCGGAGGACAGAATTGGTCCAGAAGAGAGCGCGGATTCCGTTCTGCCGTGACAAGATTCGCTCACATTTTTAGCATCGCGGGGACAAGACATTAATCAGCCGCAATCATTCAGCCATCCTTTGATGCTGGATTATAAGGACGCAATTGATATGCAAGGGCGTGCAGGCTAAAAAACTGAAGTGGACTAGAAATGTGGAGAATAGAAAAGGAAAGCTCTTAGTTTGATTTCACAGGCGTAAAACTGACAAAAGGAAGTAGAGGTGTCTGGCGTCGGACATATTGGGAGCGTTACCTGCATATCTGTTAGCGCATTAATTCCACCCGTGTCTTGCGTTTGTAGGCTTATAGTAAGTAATAATTAACCAAGCGGTCCAGTGCATCTGAGCAGTGACTTGAGCCTTCCAAAGTTGAGGCTTGGAAGCATATTGTCCATTGCTTAATGAATCTAGTTGGCCGTCGAGGTGGCGTGTATATCGCATGCAAATGATCGAGTGTATTAGAAGCAACATGCGCCATGAAGCACGGTCAGCAGATTTGTTTTGTTTCTGCTGTAGCTTTTTCCAATGGTTGACCAGTTATCCTCTTTCTTACCTGCTGTCATGGAAACCTGGATGCGTCAATTTAGACCAGTGGTGCCCAGTCATGTTCCACTTAGGGCAGAGAGTATGCAGGTTTTCATTCCAACCAATCACTACACCTGCTGATTTCACTAATTAACACACCTTCCCCCAGAGAGGAGTGCACTGAGTAGTGAGATCAGCCGGTGAAGTGAACGATTTGTAATGAAAACCCTCACCTTGGCCATCCATGGCTCATGATTGGACAACACAGATTTAGACAGACCTGGGCTGTGTCCGAATCAGCGCCCTTTCAGACTATTAGGTAGGCTTGTTGAGTAGACCGGGCAAGAAAGTTGTTAAGTAAGCAAAATTTTATATAAATATAGCATACTTTAAACTCACGTATGATACGCTTACTTCTGGGGTTTGGCTGAGTACATTCGGGAGCACAAATTTCAAGAAGTACACAAACGTTTTTGTCGCGTAAATATGATGTGAAGCTTCGTTTTAAAAAATATTATTTTGTTGTATCCCTCAAATGAAACAAAAACAACACGTGACATGGCCGCGCAAGGGTGGGCGCAGGGTTGCCAGATCTTGCCAGAGACTTTCCAGCCAAATGGTGACTCAAAACTAGCCTAAAATATATTTTTAACCAAAACCAACATATTTTGAATAGAAATAATCCTATTTTAACTTTTTAAAATAAGTGTGTGCTTTGCTACTTTTCATTTTTACCATGACTGCACTTTGAAAGTAGCCCAATTTAGCTGTAAAACTCTGGACATGGCAACACTGGTGGGACGTCTTACGACCTGCTTATGGCAATTCCACAGTGCGGTTGGAAAATAGTATGGCGGATATTTTTTTGCGGACTGCACGTCGCGTGCTACACAGTGAGTCAGGGTTGCGGGGGGTGCTGGAGCTGGAGCCTATCCCAGCATGCATTGGGCGAGAGGCAGAAATACACCCTGGACAGGCCGCCAATCCATCGCAGGACACACACACCATTCACTCACACACTCATACCTATGGGCAATTTAGAGTCTCCAACTAGCCTAACCTGCATGTCTTTGGACTGAGGGAGGAAACCGGAGTACCTGGAGGAAACCCACGCGGACACGGGGAGAACATGCAAACTCCACACAGAAAGGCCCTCGGCCGGGATTCGAACTCGGTACCTTCTTGCTGTGAGGCGACAGTGTGAATCACTGCACCACCGTGCCGCCCCCATATCTTTTTTATTTCAAGGGATATGCTTTATTGACAGCCAAGCAGTCAGAACTAAGTAGAGGAATTGTTACATAAAAACCATACAAAAGGGAGAGTGACGAATAGGTTGTAATTCTGTTAGATTTGGAACCAAGGGCAGTAGGACCCAGCAGCACTGTCAAGCTTGAGGAACTGAGGCACTTCACAACAATGCCAGAGTGATGCCAATCTGCTCAAAGCCTTTTTTGGTCTAAAGCGCCATGCCGCCACACTCCCCGGAACAACCGCTCGGCTGTCATAGTCTGTTTTGGGGGTAAGATCAAACCTCTTATCCTGCCAAATCACTGAAGCCTCTCAGAGCATGATCTGCCAATTTTTAAGATTGGGCCCATTATTGCAAAGATCTTGCCCGCACAATTTCCCTCCCCTTTTGATTTAATCAGCTTTTTTAAAGAAAAAAAAAAGGCCTTTCATACAGTGCGTCTCTCTGAGAGGAAACTAAATTAAGAGATCCCAGCAGGATGGCTGTAATGACTTATAAGGAAATCTCAGATGAAAAAAAAGGTACAATATAAATGTTTCAGGTAATTTTGTTATCTACCCAGTGTTATGCTTTTATTGAATAAAACGGCCTTATTCCTTTTTTTTATTTTTTCTTTCTCTCGATTGCATTTTTCAGTGTTTAATCATGTATCGCAAGTCTGGACAGAGATGCGCGAGTGTTCAAAAATCACTTTTCTCTGCGAGCACGGGAAAACCCGCATCATTCCTAACAGCACCCTTGATTGGCAAACCAGATACCATTTTCACACCAGTCACTTTCGACACACGCGGCTCAAATTCGGAACGTGTGACCGTGAAGCTCAAGAAATGCTCTGCTGGGGGCGGTATAATTCCCATGATTCCTGCTGCATTATTGAGATGGAGTTGGAGTTATGTTGCTGCATGGGGAACAGGGCTTCAGTGATTCACATGGAGTAGCTAGTGTGTGTGGCTGCATGGGGAACAGGCCTCGGCTCGCGAATAGGCCTCAGTGATTCACATGGAGTAGCTAGTGTGTCGCTGCATGGGGAACAGGGCTCGACTTGCAAACAGGCCTCAGTGATTCACATGGAGTAGCTAGTGTGTCACTGCATGGGGAACAGGCCTCGGCTTGTGAACAGGCCTCAGTGATTCACATGGGGTAGCTTGTGTGTCACTGCATGGGGAACAGGCCTCGGCTCGCGAACAGGCCTCGGCTCGCAAACAGGCCTCGGCTCGCGAACAGGCCTCGGCTCGCGAACAGGCCTCAGTGCGTTTTGTCCGTGCGCTGAACCTTAACCCTCACCTGGCACCAGATATTGAGAGAAAAAGAGAGTTTGAGAGGAGGAGAAGGATGGGGCAGGCAGAGAGATGGTGACGGAGGGAGGATCGGGATGAAAGATTGAAGGATTGTCAGAGCGGGAGACAGATTGCGATGATGGAGAGAGTCAGAAAGGGCTAAGAGGAAGATAAACTCGGAGAGCAGAAAGAAAGGGAGAGGGTGGGAGAGACAGGGAAAGAGGGATAGAGAGGGAGGGCGAGTCTGACGGAGAGAGAGAACACATTAGCATCACTGCCGGCAGTGGGAGGAATAGGTAATCATCCATGAATTCACTCCAGAGGGAAAAAAAAAAAAAGGGTGCGACTTTGTCCTAATGACCAGAGAGACTCCAAGGGCTCATTGAGCTGCTAAAGACTGACATGCTATCGAGAAGAGTGGAGGCAGGGAAGCGGGAAACCGAAATCCAACACGAGTGGTTTCCCACCTGCCCAAGAGATCACAGTCAAAAAACCACTTTACCTAATTACCACAATGACTCAGCACTTTATGATTAAGTACCAAATATAAACGAGAGCAAAGCCCAGCTGAAGAACAATATAGAATTCTGCCGCAGTGCTTCTAAATAATGGGGACACAGTGGAGCCGCGTCACTCTAGACAGAATGGCGAGGTACATCTCAGTCTAATGCCTCGATTACAGCCCCGGTATTGTACTCCATCGCTTCGTTCGCCTGATGCATACGCCACACACACTGCATGGCGGGCAACCCGGCACGGCATTTACATGACAAGGAAATCAGAATGTCTCCATAGAAAAAATTGGGATGGTTGAGAGAAAGCAATCCACAGAAGCTGTGGGGTGTTAAATTGGATTTTCCACAGCTGTCGAGGAGTGGGAGGGTTATCAACTGACCTAAATGTACTCTTAACAACTATGCTAGACCAAAAAAAAAAAAAAAAGAAATAGTGTGCATTTGCATGCATTGGTGGATGTCGTTTTAGGCGTCGCCCGAATCACTTACCGTCCGTGCGACTTAAGGGCAGTGAAATTCTTAATAAAAATAAGCGAGGCTTAAACATGCGCCGCGCTAATGTCGGACCTCATTAATGAGACTTCGATGAAGCGGACGTTAAGGGCGCCGAGCGTTTCTCTCCGCCTGTTCTAGAGTGTACCCGCGCGGCGACCGAGGTGTTGGTCACACGGCGGAGACTGTGTGCATGTGTCATTGCCATTGCTACGTGACAGAAATGATTAACAGCGTGATGGCCCGGGCGCGTGGAACAATGCAATTGCAACGGCCCAAGAGAGATTAAAGAGCGAACTAAACAAAGTTGGGGAGGTCCGGTGGACTGCCTTCCTCAGCGATTCTCGCTGGCCTTTCCCCTGTTGTTGGCCACCGCTGCCCTAATTGGGCCCGTGTCTTTAAAATGACCTCTCTGTGCTCCACAATAACAAGGACAACAAGACAAAAGCCAGGGATGTGTTTGTACTGTGACTTACCGGAGAATGCATTTATCATCGTTTGTAAATGTGAGCACTTTATTAAGAAGAGGATAATAGCAATAGCTTTTCTGTTAGTTTCCACGTGTTATTTATTATTATACTGGTATTTTTTTTTTCTTTTGCAAATAGAACAATTATTGTGGAAAGCTATAAGACCAATTTGAAGACAGTGTTCAAGCTCATGGCTGTTGAAAATGGACCTGCAAGCCACTGCTAATTACTGCCCAGGGATGTGAACCCATTGTGGGAAGGGAAGATAGCGCTTACCTTGTTACAACGAACAAACATAAAACATCCTAACCTTTTTAGGGTTAAAGTGTAATCATTAATCACACGTGCGATGCATGCTATATATGGCACAATTATTTGGGATGGTTTATCATGTTTTATTTATAACAGTCTTAATGTAGATATTTATTATGCATATATAAAAAGTACAGACATATAGAAAACTGTGATATCAGACCTATGCCTGAGAGACTGTTTAGGCCATGGATTATACTTGTTCACACGCGCACACACACACACACACACACACACACACATACACCGTCATACTCCCTCACATGCACCATTATACTCTCACTTGCACCATTGTACTTTCTCACACACACCATCGTACTCTTTCACACACACCATCGTACTCTCTCACACACACACACACACACCATCGTACTCTCTCTCTCACACACACACACACACACACACACCATCGTACTCTCTCACATACAACATTATACTCTCACACACCGTCATACTCTCTCTCATACACTATTATATCTTCACACACACCGTCATACTGTCTCACACATACTATCATTCTTCTCACACACACAATCATACTCTCTCAGATACAATTGTTATGCACACATCCCATATGCATGTTCGGGCGTCAGACACCCTATCTGCTAAGTGTAGGCTCAAAAATTACCCCTCTAGTCAATCCCATAGTTCAAGATGTTTGGGAGGGGTAAATCGGGACCATAGAGCTGTTTTGTGAGCTGTGTTGACTGTGCCATTGCCCTGTCACTGCAGGTGAAAGTCCATGTTTGCTGTTTGCTGTGTTGGGATGCTGTGAGTCCAGGATCACTCTCATGGTTTTGTGCACCCAACCCTTCATATTATATTCCCAACTCTTCCTATTATATTCCCAACTCTTCATATTATATTCCCAACTCTTCATATTATCTTCCCAACTCTTCCTATTATATTCCCAGCTCTTCATATTATATTCCCAACTCTTCCTATTATATTCCCAACTCTTCCTATTATATTCCCAGCTCTTCATATTATATTCCCAACTCTTCATATTATATTCCCAGCTCTTCATATTATATTCCCAACTCTTCATATTATATTCCCAGCTCTTCATATTATATTCCCAACTCTTCCTATTATATTCCCAACTCTTCCTATTATATTCCCAGCTCTTCATATTATATTCCCAGCTCTTCATATTATATTCCCAACTCTTCCTATTATATTCCCAGCTCTTCCTATTATATTCCCAGCTCTTCCCATATTACACTCCGGCCACCACATTTGCAGTTGTTACTCTCCTAATGCTATTGCACAAAACCTTCTTCTCCTTGTCCTTCTCCTTGTCTTTTTCCCTGGGGCCTCTGCCCTTCCCTCATCCTGAGTTTGCGAACTGCTCCAGCCCTTTCCCTCCCCCGGCTCAAGCCCACGCAACCTGGAGCCCCAGATTCATAACCCCACCCCTCTGAATTACCTCAGACTGTAACCTGCTCAACCCATTTGATTATTTACTGTGATATATCCCAAATTATATTTATTTTACCATCCATTCCACCTTTACTTTAAACGGGTCCGGTCAGCGGAGGATGGGCTCCCCCTCTCTAGTCAGGTTCCTCCCAGGATTTCTTACCGTCGGGGAGTTTTTTTTCTCCCCACCATTTGAGTGTTTTTTTTCTCCCCACCATTTGAGTGTTTTTTTTCTCCCCACCATTTGAGTGTTTTTACCTCACTTGTTTTTGGGAGGTTCAGGCCTGAGTTTTTGTACAATTTCCCTTCTGTTTCTCTGTAAAGTGTCTTTGTGACGGTTAAAAGTAAAAAGTGCAATACAAATCAAAGTTAATTGAATGTCAATCAACTAATGGACTAGACATTTGTTTGGTTTTCTTAAAATAGCACATATGTAATCTAATTCATAATTATTGTCAGCTAAATATATTACATTATTCTTTTGAATATGTATATATATATATATATATATATGTACAAATGGAGGAGTGGACACCAAATCGAGACAACGGGCACCCAAAATGAACTTTCTCCACCGTTTCTACTGTATCTCACAGAACGTATCACTTTTGAGATTCAGGGCTTAACTCCCCCAGATGCAGAGCAGTCTGTTCTGCACTGTGCGTCCTCCGCGGAGTTCACATTTAATTGGTGTGAAGACGCGAGGGAGGCAGGGGGAAAAAAAAAAAAAAAAAAGGATAAAAAAAGAAGTCAGTCATCAACTGTGGCGGCGACGGCGGCGGCGTGCGATTCGCCCGGCGTAAATCCGGCGGGTCTGCGACTCCGCTGGCGTAATCCCTTTGATTGGATAGCTCGGCACGGATCCTTGGAAAGCCGAGCTTTTGAGACGCAAGCTGTGTCGCGGCGTTAACGCCGGCTGCTCTTTCTCACCGGGCTCCCGCGGTTCCTCCGCCGTCTCGCCGAGGCGGGGGACGCTGTCGCTAATTGCCGCCACGGTATTTACCGAGGGGGTGTTGGGTAGGGATGGGGGGGGTTTGCACACTTTGCGGCACGATTTCAATCTCGTCTTAATTTTTTTTCCCCCCCTCACATTTCGGGAGACAGAGATAGGAGCAGGTGATGGAGCTCCAGACGGAGATTAGATTGAATTATACGGTGTGAGTCTAAAGTTACTCTCCAGCTGTACATACCGTTAAAAGGATATGCTGAAAGTTTCAAAAACTATTTTGTTCTTCGGCGGCATTATTGCCTTTTCTGGACGGCTGTCTCTCTTTTCTATTCCGCATAATTATGGAAGGAAAGGTGTTTAAAAGTCAATTTAACTTTTGCCAAAATAATATATGATTATGGCGACGATGTGATATTTTGCTGTACCGTGTGCAACGGGATCCAGGAAACGGTGGAGGAAAAAAAGTGCATAATGAGCCGTTCATATTATCAAACGCAGTGTCTGAGGGCCCACGGTGGGTAAGAGAATACAGTTTCCCCCTAATCCACCTTAATGACACCTCTCGATACCAGCTGCACACACTGCATCTCTCCGCTCTCTAAAATAACACTTTATGGGCGGAATTACATCCCAGGGAGAGGGTACCGACTGACAGGAAATAAGTTCACATCAATCACTGCGCGCGTGTGTGCGAGAGAGGAGGTGTTTGTGTGTGTTTGTGTGTGTGTGAGAGAGGGAGAGAGACTGCATTCTTGGGGAGTAGTAGGTATTCTGGGGGCAATTGTAACAGGGGGCGATTGCAACACCATAAAATTGCACCAATCCCTAGTTCCTTGTATGGTTTTTAAGTCTGAGTTTCCAGTTGGTAACGTGAGGTTTTGGGGCGGTGGGTCCCTACGACCTGACTCACACTGAACTTGAAAAGGAGGGCAGTGGAAATCCAAAAACTCGTCACCATTTTAAAATATTTATTTTACTGTATAGCCAATACACAACAGGATAAATTATAAATGCTGCAGCAATATGGAAAGTGATAAATATTCTATGCTCCTCAGGCTTTGACAGGCTTGCATGTTTTCTGCTCTGAACTGGGTTGGTAAAGCAGTCAAAGATGAAACCAGTTAATCAGACAGACAGCACTGTCGCTGTGATCAGCTGTCAACTCATTACTGGATATTGGGGCGGGGGGGTGTCCCTCACAAATTAGTACAAGGGGCTTAACACATTCATACATGTACCACTGGTGACATAAGCTCTACAAATGGTTACCTTTTATTTATCATACACGTATTTATTTATTTATTAAAACTGAAAAATGTGTTAATTAATTTCCATTATCTTGTGTGCCAATTTCCAGGTCAAAACACAATTTGTTTTGTTGCTACTGCAGCAAATGTTTGCACGTATAACAACAGCAAATATACAGGCAATGGTCCTATCATCCCATTTTTTTTTTAAAATGGGGCATGCTTAGCCTTTAAGCTATCAAAGCACACTGCATAGGCAATGCCCATACATGCTTCCAAATTACACACATGACCTGATGGCAACTCCACATGGGGAATAATCACATACGCCTTCATCTAATACAAACAAAGTCTGAATTTGTGTTACTGTGACTGTCTGACAAGTGCATCAGAACCATTGTGTTTCTGTCAGGCAATGGAGTCTACCGTGATTAACTTAAACTGGAATCTGGACTGGGGAAAAAAAAAAAAAGCAGAATGCAATTTTGAAGAATGACAATGATCTCAATGGATGAGAAATGTGCACTGCATACACTTGGCAGCTTGTGATGGGGACAGAGAAGAATCACCTTTGTAAAATGCTCAGGTATTTTACACGTGTTCCTGCTGGTCCTTGAACAATACCAAGGCCTTTTAAAAAAACCAAGAATTCACTATAAAGAATGCATTCCATCTCTCTGTGCCGTAGCTAGGCAAGGGAGAGTTTTCATAGCGCAGCAGATTCTGTGTGTTGCTCTGAACAGGGAGCTTGATTTACAAAGACCTTTAGCATGTGCGAAACCTCTTAGCACATGCAAAACCAATAACGTGACCAATGATTCGTTTTTGCGCCAATCATTGGTTGTCGTCTTAGTTTTGCGTGCATTAAAAGGTTTTGCGAACGCTTAAGGTCTCACTAAATCAGGCCCAGAATCTTTTGTGCATGTCCATCGAACCTTTACACCATTACAAGAACACCACACTTTCATTGGGTCCTGCCGACATTTTTGCTTATGAATAATGGGCAGTGTTTGTAAGATAGGAGCCATGGTAGACATATCGTAGCGTGTCACGTTTAGCTGTTTATCCTGCCGTGAATTAAGTGAACGGATTGAGCGGGATATTTGTCTTCCCCAGCGATGGCTAGGGGCTAATAACAGCAAAGCTCTTAATGAGAAATGAGTGACGCGGTTTTAAAGTGATTCAACGGTCCTCAGAATAAAAAATAAAAATCTCTCCGGTCAGCTCCCCACGGCTGTTTTTCCACGTCTCCAGTGACCGCTTGTGTGATTTCACAATGCTAAATAGAATGTGTATTACACAGTGGGGCAAGTAATGGCTTAGCATAAATTACCGATCCAAAAATAAACAGCGGATTTCAAGGAAATGCTCCCGCTGAAAAACATTAATCCTGTGGTGTTGTTTCAAATTGCCTGCAGGTAGGACACTGCACAAGGTAGCAGTAATCAACATACATTAGGGAGCAGAGAATCTTATCACAACAGAAAACAATGCTAGAATGTTTCGTAGGCATTGTGCATAAATCATGTATCTCCATTTTGTTTTGTAATTTTGGCTTTTCAGCATATATTCAAAGTTCTTATATGTCAGTTTCATATCTCAGCAACTAAAAAAGCATTGGTACATTTTTTTAACTGTTGCTGAAAATGAATTTTTTTGCAGATACAAATATTCCATTTATTTTTTTTACGGGTACAAGGTTTATGCACGACACGACTATTGCATTAATTAGAAAGATTAAACATTTCAGAGTGAGTACTAAGCTGACAGCAAATGTTGGAAAGCAGTTCCTTCATCCGTTGAATTGTACACGACTGAATGTTTGACATAGCACCATGTCACTGTGTTCTTGCCTCAAGAAAACTTTTTCAACAGTTCAACACTAGCGCACGTTTTTATGCACATTAATTAACGTCCCCCTGCAGAACGCTCAATTAAAATCTGCATAATGACACATAATGAATGACAAAGATGCTGTTTACAAAGCAATCCAAAAAAAAGACACTAAATTCAAAGCATGCCCAAATGCTGTCTTTTGACCATTTCAAATGTCACGGCTGCTCTTAGCAAAGCTGTTCTTCATTACCAGCTGTTCCTAACTGCCAAGCATAATTACTTAATTATAGGAAACAATAATCCGTGGATAGTTGGACCCCTTGCTGATTTAATTAGAATAACATTTATTAATGAACTCACCTGTGCATGATGGGGACTTTGAGTTGAGATGGGTTGCCGGGAGGCATGTTTCTGAATATGAATGTAAAATTTTACTTGACATTAATGTAAAATTTGCTTTTCAATCCCCCATCCCCCCCCCCCCCCCCCCTAGCTTTTTTTACCCAGTTGGAATATGGAATGACATTGAATTCCCAGACACATTTGTGGGCCTGTTCCGCCGCTGTGGAGAATGGAGTCGAGCGCGCTTCTTTCCCAGAGCGTGTGCCGCCAGCCGCCGCTTCACTTGACTCCGTCGTCCAGCCGGCTGAGCCGTGCAGTCGTCGTGTCAGAAGAGCGTACGCTTCGTGCGTTGCCGGTGGGAGATGAACCACAGTCACATGACTTGACCGGAGGAGATGATCTTGCATGGAGCGATGAGGGACATCCTTCCCCTACAGCGGAATATCACCTGAGGTACCACCCTGGCAGTCACGCTGTGCTACTACAGTCATGATTCAATAGCAGACAGTGTATGTCACTATGTAAAAAAAAATAAAATAAATAAATAAAAATAAAAAAGCATTTCAACAGGAAGCATCACCCCCCTGCATTCCATGTGACATTTGTAGAATGCTGATGGCAAATCTCACTTTAATACAAGAGGACAGTGATCCCCTGCACTCCCAAGTCTGAGTATATAATGGGGTAGACAGACAGACACAGGCATATCTGTTTATTTCCATATTTCCAGCCTCTCTTTCACACAGGAGATAACTCCCCTTTTCATTGAGAGTGTATCAATGCACACATGTGAATGAGCTCTGTCAAAGGCAGTAATTCACTAACTATCAAATTATTATCCAGTTGGAACAACATGCTATTTCTTTAATCACAATCGATTGGCGCCCAGTGCTTTTCAGGAAAGCATATCATTTTCTATGGTGGTGTCCAATGACCCGAAGGAGTGACCCCATCCTTACTTAGTGCAGACGTGTGTCCTTCAAGAAGCTGCCACCCCATTAACCCCCCCCCCCCAACCCAATGCAACATTTTCAGTGGAAATGAGTGTCTCCCAGCTACAAGCATTAGGATACAACATCTATCTCTCTCCCAGCTACAAGCATTAGGATACAACATCTCTCTCTCCCAGCTACAAGCATTAGGATACAACATCTCTCTCTCTCCCAGCTACAAGCATTAGGATACAACATCTCTCTCTCTCCCAGCTACAAGCATTAGGATACAACATCTCTCTCTCCCAGCTACAAGCATTAGGATACAACATCTCTCTCTCTCCCAGCTACAAGCATTAGGATACAACATCTCTCTCTCCCAGCTACAAGCATTAGGATACAACATCTCTCTCTCTCCCAGCTACAAGCATTAGGATACAACATCTCTCTCTCTCCCAGCTACAAGCATTAGGATACAACATCTCTCTCTCTCCCAGCTACAAGCATTAGGATACAACATCTCTCTCTCTCCCAGCTACAAGCATTAGGATACAACATCTCTCTCTCTCCCAGCTACAAGCATTGGGATACAACATCTCTCTCTTCCAGCTACAAGCATTAGGATCTCTCTTACTCGCTCTCTCTCTCTCCCTTGCTCTCTCTCTCTCCCTTGCTCTCTCTCTCTCCCTTGCTCTCTCTCTCTCCCTTGCTCTCTCTCTCTCCCTTGCTCTCTCTCTCTCTCTTTTTTTTCTTTCTCTTACACACACACACACACACACACACTCACAGCGCATGTTTGTGCACACCTGACACCCTCACGGTGAGATTGGTAAAGCCAGAGCCCCCTCCCCTCTGACTGAGCAGTGAGGAGCCGTGAGTGAGACACACTCGCACCCACCTGCGACACATGCAGCGGGACTCTTCCCTCAGAGGGTCCGCATGGTGGATACGCTCTGCGGAGGCCGTCACCCACGTGCCCGTAAAAGCTGGGATTGATTTGGGTTCCTAGCCCACGCTCGGTCTCCTGGAGAGAGATCTGAGGGAAAAAAAAACAACAAAAAAAAAAAACAGAATGAGTATGTGAAAGTCTCATTTCTCTTTCATACCCAACAATGGCTTCGGGTTTGTTGCAGCTGCATTATGGATGTTTCAGAAGTAGAAGAGGATCAGAGGGAAGAAGGGGTGAATTATTTAGGATGTTGTGAGGTGTTCCTGTGCTGTTCCTGTTCCCGTGCCCGTGTTCCTGCGCTGTGGTAATCTGATGGGCTTCTGCGGCGTACGGCCTCCCTCGCCTCTCCTGCGTTTGAGGAGAGCGGGGACTGGCTCGCCTCTCCCGCGTTTGGGGTGAGAGGAGGGCGGCTGGTCTCTCCTGCGTTTGAGGAGATTGGGGTGCGGCTCCTCTCTCCTGCGTTTGAGGAGATTGGGGTGCGGCTCCTCTCTCCTGCGTTTGAGGAGATTGGGGTGCGGCTCCTCTCTCCTGCGTTTGAGGAGATTGGGGTGCGGCTCCTCTCTCCTGCGTTTGAGGAGATTGGGGTGCGGCTCCTCTCTCCTGCGTTTGAGGAGATTGGGGTGCGGCTCCTCCTGCGTTTGAGGAGATTGGGGTGCGGCTCCTCTCTCCCGTGTTTGAGGAGAGGAGTGCGGCTCCTCTCTCCTGCATTTGTGGCCGGTCCCTCCTGGCGAGCGCTTGCATCTTTCCCATGATCCTTCCCATGAGCGGCCCCGATCTGCTCCTCATAGCCAATCCAGCGCTGCCATCGGCGTGCTTCTTTCCCACCCTGTTCAGCCCTGAACTGAAAGAGGGCTTTCTGATGGCATCACCTGTCTGCGTGCAAAAACGGCTTGGCGATGTAGCCCTAAGCCCAGCTGCTCCAGGGCCCAAGGCCACAGGCAAAGAACCGCGCAACAAAAGACGCCTTTCTTCTATTGCGAGCCGGAGTTACGCCCGCGTTTCAGGGTTACGCCCGTTCTGACACGCGGTCACGGAGGCGAGACGAATAAAGCGGTGGCACGGCGCAATGCCAGGCCGTTCGCGGCACACACTGAACTCGTCCTTGTCCATCTGAAGCGCGAAGAGCACACAAATCAGTTGCATGACAGCCGCCTGTTAAAACCACTTTGGCTAAAATAGTTGGATTAAAAGGATCTGAATTCTCTTTAAGCAATGCATAAAGAGCTCAAATCTCTTCATCAACATTGTCTCAATGTTCCCTTCGCTGACGGCAGTTCTCGAAAGGCCAGGACCATTCAATTTGGTCAATTTTATTTTGCACGGTACCCCACTCAACAACAGAGAAGGTGAGCCATGAAAAGCAATTTTAGACAATTAGATAAATTAAATAAAAATGTAAATCTCCCAGTATTCCACGCAGGGATAAACTTGATGACCATGAAGGAGAAAAGAGAAGAGTGTGGGGGACGGTTAGAAAAAGAGTATTGTGAAGTAGCCGCGTCGTTTTATTAGCTGCTGGAGAGGGGGTGTTTTGTTAACCTGCTCTCTTCAGAATGTAATGACAGGCCAGTGCCGATTTGTACTGCCTAAGCAGGTCTTCTGTTGCCGTTTTGTGGTACTGTACACCCCCCTCCCCATCCCCAATCCCTATTCCAAGCTCACTCACATCACCCCCTCATAGACTCTTGTTCTGTCTGTGCTCTGCCTTTGCCCCCCCCCCCCCCCCCCCGCCCCCCCCACACACTTACACTTTTACAGTAGATATATTATCTCAGCTGTGGCCTTTGCTTAATGGGGGCACCTCGCCCATTATGAAGATGTCTGTAGATGGCTCGTTCAATCACTGGGCCTTCTCACAGATCCTTGCAATCAGCGGAGAGCCGCTGCCTGCCGTCGACGTGAGCTATCGCGGGCTGGCGACCGCCGGCCTGCCCCTCGGATTTACGCGGCGCGTGTAACTTGAAGTGGCACTCGCCTGAGGTGGCCTGGCAGCGCGAGGCTAGGTTAGCGTTAGCGTCAGCGAGGTTAGCGTCAGCGAGGTTAGCGTCAGCGAGGTTAGCGTCAGCGAGGTGAGCGTCAGCTTTCTGAAAACCTCACATGACGAGCGGGAGCGGGAGGGCGTCAGCGAGGTTAGCGTCAGCGAGGTTAGCGTCAGCGAGGTTAGCGTCAGCGAGGTTAGCGTCAGCGAGGTTAGCGTCAGCTTTCTGAAAACCTCACATGACGAGCGGGAGCGGGAGGGCGTCGGTGGGATCTGGTCTCAGAGTCTTGGGCGGGTCTGGGTTCAGGAATGCCTCCATCCCTACCTCTATGATCCCTCTCTCCTTCTCTTTAATGGCCTTTTGTTGAGAAAGGGATGACTTTTCTTTGGTCAGAATAGGGAGGCCTCTGGGACGAGAAGCAGGAGAGATGAGGGTGGAGGTGGTGTGCTAACGGTCTCCCTGTGGAACTGCACAACCAGCTCAAAGGTAAAATTATGTGTGAATCAGTGGGGGGAGTGAACAATGCACATCCAGTCCAACCTCTATAGTCATCTGGCCTTAACATTCATTAAAAAGGGCAGCGATAATTGATTTTTATGGAGGGAAAAAATACTGTTGAGAAAACCTGGCTGGTTAAAAACTGATACTAAAGGCAGACCAAATGTAGTTTCCTTTGATGACATTTTTGAGTAACACAAGAACCAAAAACACAGTCACTGTTATTGTATTTGCAAAGTCCTTGGAGTTTGCCAGGTGTGTCTGGGAGATCCCTCACAAAAGGAGAATTGTATCAGGTTTGAGACATGTTTTGTTCAATTACTTTATGAAATACTTCACGCTGGACAAAACGTTCAAGCTACTTTGTACAGCCATAGTAAGGGGAAGTATTCATTATTCATTGGTACAATATTTCTTGTTAATAGAGGTGCAACATAATGTATAATCAATCAATCAACTTGTAAAATGAAAATCAATGTTTTGCTATTGTTAATATGTTCAAGGTCCAAGAGTCTAGTCCAGAGTGCTGTTACTAGCATATTATGTTCTGTGTTTTATGATGTTGTTCAAGTGACAACATTTCCCAAAGGGACAAAGGTTTTAATGACCTATTGTTAGACTAACGGGAAAATGCAAATGTTAATAGGGGTCTTTGCCCTAAGTGAAAGCAGAAAAGTTTTCGAAAACACATTCTGCGCATCAAAGAAGGATTGCTTGCCTCTCTCTGGTCAATCTGTTCTAATCTTGCTGAATGGTTCCTTTATAAGAAAACATCTGAGCATTCATTTATTTGTTAATAATCTCTGTCAGCAAGTTCACTGACAAGAGACTTGGCGGTTTTATATATGGTGTCCATTTATATGGGAATTATGTTTTTATTTTTTTATTTCTTTTATTCTGTTTTTCTCTTTTGAAACTTGACAGCCGGGCCACTGTGGGTAGACATGAGGGAAATTAGGATAAACCGGAGATGCATGTGGAGCAACACACACACTCCAGAGTTTGAGATGAACCAAAAAGAGGGTTATTGAAAATGTCTCTTTTTTGCTATTGCATATTTAGTCTAGGGGTTCAGGCGAGTTCACTTACCTGCGGGAACGTAGGGATGGGAGCAGCTTCTCCTCAGCATTCAGAAGGAGAGGCCATATAGACCTTCTGAAGTACTGAAAATCAAAACATATTTTACGGCTGTTGTGTTATGTGCTGCGTTATCCTCGGTGCGCATTGCAAATTGCTTACACAACATATTTATGGACAATGCATCTGACTATTTCTCAGATACAAAATAGCTTCGCTCACTAACATATTTATCTTGCGGATTTTATTTCACAGGATGTTACCCGCTGATGGGTGTGCGTGGCGTCTAATAGCATTGCACTTTCCTCCTTTGATATATTTGCGATAATGGTTGAAAAGTTTCCATCCGATGCGGCATTCGTTTAGCAGCGATACTGAAGAAGATATACGGCGTGTGCAGGACGGTCGGTATCTCAGTGTAATGCGCACAAAGGTGCTGAGATCGTTCATGTCAATCACCATTTTAAATAATTGGACGTTTTGTTTGTTGTCGTTTCTTTTCTTTTGTGTTTGTGCCCTGTAGAATCCTGATTGCTAGCAATGTGCTGTAGATTTTCCTTCTCTCATTGTCTGCACTAGGATATTTCTTCTTCCTTTGTCGCATATCAGTGCAAAAACTAATTCTGCAGAGTACTAGCTTTGTGTGTATGTTAATGAGTGTATCTGTGCACTCTAACAGCTTATGCATTGATAAAAAACGAGTAAAAAAACAAAACAAAACAATATGTACTCTATCAGTGTAAAATGTACTCTACCAGAGTTCATTAACACATTCGTTTTCATTGTTTATTATTTATGCACTTGAGAGTGCCTTAAACCTATGTAGTACTTTTAGAAACTTTGAGCTACGTCCTGTATATTGCACGTACAATTAAAATAATAATGCAAGGCCTCTGATTCTCCATTCAAAAACACGATGTGGATATATAATAATAATAATAATAATAATAATAATAATGTGATTCATCAATATTAATTCGCAAGGCTTTTCATGGAACTCAGAAAAGCAGTAGATTAATACAATGATTAGCACAGAGCCTCAGACCATTAGAGTTCTCAAGTGCATTAATAAATCATCAGACAGAGTCGGGTTCTGCGACTCGTCCGTCTCTGCGAGCGATACCTCGGGTCTGAGCCACAGCTGAGCACCTCCTGAGACGATGCGAGATTCGGAGGCCGAAGGGGAGGGGCCGGTCACGGAGAGCGGATTTATTATTACTTACAGCGCTTATCTGACGCATTGGCAATTTAGGGCCTATTTAAATCCAATTTAGGGAAGCACATCACATTTTTGTTAGTTCAGCTGTGTTTTCCACTAACAGCGAGATAATTGTTTTATGTAGTCAACAACAAACTTAACACTTCAAACGGTCCTCTTAGAATTCTTATTAAAAGTTGTGGACAGTGTGTACGAGGGATAGATTGAACCCTGAAGTTGAGAGAGGAATCAGTGGCTCATTTACAAATGTATTCAGTGCAGCTATACAATGACAGTGAAGTAACGGAATGTCTGAGCCGCGGTGCGGATCTTCTATAAATTGCATACATAAATAATTTTTGTTTTTACCAATTCTGTTCCCCTGCTTTCAGCTTCAAGGTAAACATAAAAGTGAACATCACTTTGACTGTTAAATGATTATGTCTGCAACTGTGATAAAAAAATAAATTAAAAAAAAAACATTATTTCATTCAAAAAAAGTCAAGCATTTCCTGGTTTAATGGATGAAATAAAATCTTAGAGTAGAAGAGCCATTTATCCAGAAACATCTTTACTGGGTATTGACTTTGATATAAAAGTAAATGCAAAGCAGTAATATCTTGCTGGAAAATGACGACTAAATGAGTGAGATTGAAGGCGTCTCTTTTAAATGTTGAACTCTGCTTCTTCTTTTTGCAATCATGCGATTGATTGACCCCAAAATCCTCAATATCAGGCCTATTCAACTGGCAGCCCGGATGCAAAGTATAACCAACTATAATGCATACTCTTGGCCCTTTGATCAGTATGAAGAGAAATCATTATTCAGGTACAATAACAATTGTGACTGTGTCAAGGTCTGCATCTGCAGTATCCCCATGCCGATTACCAGCGACAGAATAATAAGCAACAGCTGTACATATTTTAATATACAGATGCGTGGAATGCATCTCACGTGTACAGTATTTTATAAATAGCGTGTGGAAAATGTTTGGCCTGCATTCATCTTTTTTTTTTTTTAAAGAATCTGGCCCCCATAAGGAAATGGTTAATTGCAGTCTTTGTCGAAGAGCAGACCATGGACCGGAGAGTTCACATCTTTGTGTTATTTTGTTTCTCAATTCAGGTGCCGAGCCGGAGCACAATGGGCTGGACCGAAGCGGTCAGGGGAGCTCTTGCGAGCAGCGGGGATGAGGTCCTGCGGTAGAACGCGTCGCTCTGCGGCGCCGATTTCCATTTTCCCCGTTCCCCCCCATCCGCTCCCGCGCGGGCCCTCGCCAGCCAGAGCAGAACCAAGCCGCTAATCCGCATCCTTGAGGTGTGAACAGACGGCCGTTATTGAGGGTCCGCGGCCTGAGGAAAGAAACAAAAACGATCGCAGTGGGGAAATAGTAATTAGAAAACGAAAAGCCCTCAAAATTCAATGCAAGCTGACCTCTTGTTCTTTCTTGTGTCAGCTTGTTATTTTGTGGATGATATTGTACTTTCTGTTTCCCTGATTTCCTTATTCCTAAGTCGTTTCACAATATATATGCTCCCTTATTGTATAACCCAAATTGTTCACATGACTTGTCACCCTCCAACTACTTACCTAAGATTAGGCTACTTAATCCTGGGAACAATATCAATGCCACATGAGAATAAAGCCTGAAACCTTATGATATGCCCGGTCTGCTAACCACAACACCACCGCACATCTACAGCGGGCAGAATCCGTGTCTGACAAACGGCAAGTGGAAAGATTATAGCAGCATTATTTGCGTGGTTGAAAAAAAAAAAAAGGTGCTCTTTCTCAGATCTGCACGATATTTCCCTGCCAAAACACATCTACATCCAACAAAAGATAAATAAATAAACAAAAAAGTACTGATAAAACTGTCAAGGTTCCAACAAAAGTAATAATGGAAAATGAAAACAGACATTTCGAGAGTGATTGAACACGCAGCGGCCTTTTCCTGGAATGGGGAGTGGAGTGGGTGAGAGGGAAAAGGGAGGGAGGAACTGTCGAGAAGAAAAAAAGGTAGAAATAAGTTTGGGGCCTTGTGAGGAAATAAAACATAGCCGTCTGCCAATGAAGCTTGTCAAAGTAATAAAAACTGGATTTCGGAATCAAGCGTGCCCTGGACCTTCATTATGGGATGCCTCAAACGATGCATAATAATATAGCTGAGTGTCTGAAGAAAGAATTATGTTCATATCTTAAAGCTTAAAGACTAAAATAAGTCTGTCGTATAAACCTTCATCTATTTTTTTCTCCCCCCTGACACAGTTGCTCTATTTTATTTACACTAACAGTTGGGGAGACATGACTATTAAAAAAAGTAATGTAAAACAGATTACATATAGCGCTGGTTTCCTTAACGTTTCATTTGCTAATAATTATTCCTAATTGACCAAGTCAAAAATATATATATTTTTTAGGATGCTACTATGGATATTTATTTGCCTTGTGCAGAGGGGAAAAAAAAGAATAAATAAATTGTGATAATTGAAACCTTTCACACAATAGGTGTCGTTATATGTATCACATAAAAAATAATGAATGCTTCTATAATTATTGCTAAATATATGGGGATGCAAGCCATACATTTAAAATTTTTGCGAGAGTAAATTGACCTGAAAAGAATTGATGGGATATTGTTCGCATCCACAAAGGACAAATGAATCTAAGCAGGTTTTGGAGGGGGGAAAAGTTATCTTACCTTCTCCAGAACAGAGGACGGTAACTAATCATTTTGCCATTATGTGGGTGGTGCTACGGGGGGGGGGGATTAGATCAATCGACAGCCAAATGATGAGGAAAGATGGAGGACCCTTGGGCGGTGTGGCCGGGACAGATAGAGCAGGTGCGCGGTGCGATCTGTTGGGCTGTAAAGTGCTCTCTTTGTGTTTGCTGCGGAGCGCCGGAGGGGGGATCTTCCGTTAATGACAAATTGCGGCGCTGACGGCGGAACGGGGAGAAAAGCGCTGACTTGGCGGTAAGGCCAACGCCGAGCCCTTCTCTCACCTGGGTCCTGATCGGAGCACACTCCCACAGTCCCCGCCTTCTCCGTTTATATATGCTTTATTTTTATTAGTCTATGCGTCTGAATATTTTCTAATGTTATATTTAAAGGTGTCATTTCATCAGCCTCCTCAATCCCTATAGCCTGGAGATAAGGCAATGTTTGGCCAATGTCAGATTTCAAGGCCTGGATTCAATTAACATGTGTCCTTAAAATGTATACATGTAAGGGTAATATTTTAAACACTTTGATTTGCATACCCCCCTCAGAAAACCTAAAAGAAAACCAATGAAAGGGACAAGACAACTGAAAGATGTATCACAGTAATATATATTATATAAAATATTTAAAATGTATTATTTAAAAAATTAAAATACTTAAAATCACTTTGAACCACTGGGCAAAGGGTCTTTAACTGGGGCCTCTCTCCCTATGTGCAGATGCGATGATTGGTTTCCGGTTCATAAACCTCTCTCGGGATTTTGCACCTCTCAACCGTAATCACTGTCTTGGTAGAAAGTAGCTATAAGAACCCGGGCTGATGAGGGTGCGGAAGCCTCTATATCGCAGCTGTGCGTTCTCTGGGATCTGTCCTAATGGTTTCCGCTTTCGCGCGGCTAATGATGCCGCGTTCCCTTTGGATCTGCTGTTGATCTTCAGAGAGGGATTGTGGGAAAAGTCCTCTATTATTATTATTGTGCCCTCCCACCGATGCTCCCTCTTAAATCTGACAGTGAAGGGTTGGACATGCACGTTTTTGGAGCATAGCAAATATAATCTTACAAGTGTGGGAAGTAACCTTTAGCTTAATGCGTGGTACATATTCATTATTTCAAACGGTGAAAATGGAAGAAGATAACAGTTGAATTTTAAAGATTCGGTAGCATTGGCAGACAAATCAATTGGTTCATTTTGAATTGGCCATTTACAATCATTCACAGGGTACCTTTTCCAGAATAAATAACAATACAATAAATTGATTGAGTTGAACTAAGTACCTCAGTGGATCATGGCTAAAAAACTACACCTGCTATATTTAAAGCTATGCTTTACACTTGTAAAGCCAGTACCAAGGAATCCCATGAACCCAACTATCTGAACATTTTCTTCTTTTTTTGACATTATTGGTATTCCTATCACTTGCAGCAGGAGCAGCCTTACTGATATCGCAAACCCCACCACTGTAGAGGATCCCCTAGCGGGATATGGCTACAACAGTCGACAGAACAAACATATTTATCAGATATGTAAATCCTTATGCATTACGATACAAGCAGTTTTACTTTCCCATAACACTGTAGCCTCCTATTGCCTTATGACTTTAGGCATTTATATTGTTATCATATTGGTTGTACTGTATGTGTGAACCTGGTGTTTTCACATACAAGTAAGATGCTATGAAACGCTGGTGTCAGAAGCACAGAGAATATTAATATTTTGACAGATTATGCTTCAGAACATTCTCAGATATATCAAATATTAATGTCATTAAGTGATTAATACCAACTAGTGAAATTGTGCCATCTACAATGCGGATAACTTGATTAACAGTGTTTAGTAAAATCGCATTTCGTCATAGTAGGGACCTGGATGACCAGATAGCCAGTTTGATAGTTAGCAGGCTAACTGTCAGAATGCTAAATGAGCTAATTATCAGCATCAACTGTGTTATTGCTATAGTTTTTACAACTAAAGTGTCACTATGAATAACCATTCTAGCATTCTATGTAAACCAACAGAAAAAAACCATAGACAGTACCTCTAACTTGTAACAGCTTGCAAAAAAACTGCAGTGCGTTGCTGGCTATGTTAACATTTGTGCAAGGCCATCACTGTATTAGATAAGCAGCAGAGCAAGGTTACACACCTTGCTGCATTTTCCTTGATACCAGCTAATTCAGATATCTAGTCCAGCAAGGCTGGGTGGTTTACCATATTCAGTTATTATTATTATTATTATTATTGATTCCCATTTCATATGAGAAGCATAGGTACTGTATGGCCTTACAGGTGTAACTGAAACATCTTTTACATGTGGAGATAAGGGGGCTGCAACTAGAGGAAGCATAAAAACAAGCTCAAAATGGGAAATGTGCTGTTTTTTTCCCCCTCACACTGATACTCACATTGTATCTTGTTCTGCCACACCTACACATAGCGCATAGCTAGTTATGCTTCTAACGTGACCACACAGCTCGTATGTCATACAGCGAATGGGCTTTGCACGTATACTCGACATATTCCGCTAAATTAATGGAGAAATTCAGCTGGTCCACTGCACCTCCGGAGAAACGAGACTCACAAGTTCCAAACTTTTTTTTTTTTCTTCCCACACTCTGTGAAGATTATCTCTGATCACACATAATCTAACACTCACTTTTTCCAAAAAAATATATAACAGGACGATTTCTATTTCATCTGTTGCCATCAAAGGATTTCCACTGATTTCACTCCCTCCTCTCTCTCCCCCTCTCTCTCTTATTTCTCCCTTTGACACCCCAGGGAGAGTAATAAGAAAGGAAAGGATGGGAATTATTGGTGATAGACTCCTAGGGAATCAGGACCACTGATGATTGACCTGGACTCTATTACTGGTGAATGCATTTTAATGGTGATGTTATTGAACCAGCCATATTCTCATAAAAAAAATTAATATCTTTTTTTTTTTTTCAATTTGGTTCAAGACTGTAGGATTGATAATGAAGTTCACTCATATCAAAAAGTTCCAGCCTCTATGGTTCTTTCTCATGTGCGCACACACACACACACACACACACACACACACACACACACACACACACACACACACACAAGCATGCAGACAAGCAGATAGGAACATTCACACACACACACACACACACACACACACACACACACACACACACACACACACACACACACGCATATGTACATAGACACACACGCTCTCGCTCATGACCACAAGCGCAGACTCGCTTTATTGCACACTGGTTTTGATTTAATTTACCAAGCCAATTCAAAAGCCGGTAATCAATTCTATTCCAAGTTTATTGCGGGGGAAAAAGGAAGATCCGAAGATCCAGGCTGCGGTGGTAATCAGATACATAGTCCAAATTAACTTTATAGGAGGCTCCACGGGTGGCAGTGTGGAAAGATAACACACAGGGGGAAGATTTAGTTGGATATGCAGTACAAAGAACATTGTATAAATTAGCTTTGCAAAGCTTACTGGTATAGTGTGTGCTTGCTGTGTGCATCTAAACACAATCAATTAGAGAAACATGTATGCACTGCGATACACAATGACAATAATACTTATCTCCAGTTATTTTCAAACATTTCATGTTTACACATTACAAGTTCAGAATTTTGAATACATTGAAAATAGTTTGAGATAATAATAAAAACACTTGCTTATAATCCTTGCGTAAAATCAAGAACAAAATGTCATACTGGTTTGATCAATACAGTCCATACAGTGTCCAAATACATGCTTGGATCCCAAGTTGGTTAGCAGTTAGCTAGCGCAATCTCCCCAATTCACACCCCCAGGTGATCAATCCGGTCTTGACTCCCACCCGCCCAGTACAATCGCTAAAAACCGGGGATGAAAATACGAAACCTTGGCACAGATATGATTTTATGCACCTGCACCACTCCCAAATATCACTCCGCTCTCGCAACAGTTGCATTCATGTTAGCGCTGGGCTTTCTGCGCCGTCAAAATAGGGCCCCTTGGTGTTTTTGCTTGTTTTACAGCTGCATGTACTATCTATTTTATTTTACTCTTCTGCTTGTCGGTTCTCTCGTTAGTCATCAGCAGAATAATGTGCTATTGGAGGTACTTAAGGGACTACTGGGCCAGCGTATTATTCTGTACCCTGAAGGAAAATTGTCTCTCTGAGTTGCAAATTGCTTATCTGAAGCAAAGTAGAGCTTTTTGCTAACACAGCTCAGGCAATAATATTATTTGGAACTCAAACAAATAGGTGGCAACACACAAAACTACCAAGGGGGGGAAAAAAAAATCTTCTGTTGCCATAACAACTTTTTTTTTTTCTTCTTTAAAGCAAATTCCCATCTTCGCCCCCAGGTTAATGAACTTCACCTGCCGGGTTACACATGTAATCCATATATAACAGGTTATGACTTCTCAGTATTGGAGAGAGCAAAGTAACTGACATCAGAACATTGGCAGCTAACACGCATAGGTGTTCTCTGGCAGAAATGGAAGGTTTGGATGGGCCACAGAATAGAACCCTTGTATGAAACTGTATACTTGCTTTTGCACTCTCTCATGACTTGCTTTTTTGTCCAGTATTATCACTTCATAATTGTTTTTGCCTGAGAAAGCCAGGGTGTTTAACCAGTTTTTATTGTCGAAATATTGAAATTATTTCAACACTATGCACAGTTCATACATTTACAGAGTATGGTGGTTTGTACTACTGTAACATCAATGCCAACACCATGTTCAAGCGTTATGTAAAATTTTAAGCATCCTCTTCTTTTTCTGAACTCTGTGCCCAACTCTTTTTTCAATTCTTTTCAATTATATGATCCCCTCCCCTCCAAATCCACAACATTGTGTGGATATGTGGGTCTTGCCAGTTCACACATTGGTACTATGAAATGCTAATATAAGCCAAAAAACGAATCCAAAACACAATATACATCTGCTGTTGGGTGTAATTCTGGAACACTTTTAAATATTCAAAGGAAGGCCTGGCCAAGTGGCATCATGGATAAGGAACTCAGGTCTGATTTATGAATGCGGAATGACTATGTTCTTGGGAACGGCTCATAAATGTACGGTTATGCACAAAATGTAAAATTATTCACATGCCCGATTTATCATCCGCGCATAAAAGTCACGTGCGGAACGTTATTTGTATGCACAGTCTCAAATGTATGTGTGGGTGGGAAATACTCCTGTATTTAAAGCAAAACACGTTTTTTGCGTGCAGTTTAGGATGGCATTGGTGTTTAAGCATAGCTGATAAATGAGAGTACTAAAATTCAAGGTAGTCACCATTGTAGCACACCCTTACGAAACTGGATAGTTTGCTGCAAACTAAATTGTTCTCCAAAAAAATGCTGCCAGAGGAATATGTACCACACATTGCCAGTAGTGGCAAACTAAAAATTTTGCCAGAAGTGAATGGCAGTTCCCACAAAGCTAATTTACATGTGAAAATGTGAGCTTGCTGCAAACATGTAGCAACAAAGCCAAAGTTTTGCCGCAAATTTGCTGGACGGCCTATATTTTTGTAAGGGCAGTCCTGAATTACTTAAGCTGGATAAATCAGTATAATGTTAAATAAATAAATATGTTATTTATTTATTTATCACATCTCTATAAGGATGGATATATTACAGATGAATGCTGTAATGAGAAAAGTACTCAATGCAAAGTTTACACCCCATGTAAATATTGTTACCTGCCAAATGCAATTTGCAATTTGGCAGGTATCAAAATGATATACAGTGTTTCACACTTTTGCCAATATTAGCCTGCACATGCAGACACTGATGCATGTGAATTCAACTGAAAAATTAATATATTTATAGTTTATATCTCATTAAAGTTTTTAAGAGGTCCGTCTTGAGAATTGGCTTGGTTACATAATGCATGCCTATCCTGGCTCATTTTTGTTTATTAAAGAGAGGGATGTGGGTTCATGTTTCCCTGTATTTGCACATCTCTTAGGAGTGGCGTGCTGAGACTTGATGGGGCTATGCCATTGGACAGCCAAACCTCATTGTGTGCACTCAAAAACAGACGTTAGATGCACTCCTACAACCTTAATCGCAGCTTGCATGCATATATGCACCTCTCCCATAAGCATACATTCCGTGAGAGCATAGCCATTAGCAAGACAGTTTTTGTGCATCTATAACAGGGGTGGGCAATTCCAGTCCTGGAGGGCCAGTGTGTATGCAGGTTTTTGTTCCCACCAATTACCCCAGCTAAATGAGCTAATTGGCTGTTTACACCAACACTGGTAGATTAGATCACATTAAAATGTTTCATATAGGGACACAAGAAGTCTTCAGTTGTCATTCATGCGCATATTAAGAATTACAGCTAAAATGTCAGATGGCATAAATATTAGGGCTAATTAGGTAATTAAGGCCAGAAGTTGGCATGAAAACCAGAAACGGATACAGCCCTCGTTGCCCACCTCTGTTCTATAATCAAGGATTATTCTCATGAACTATATGTTGATCTAAAATGCGTATTAAAATCAATATTAAATACATAGAAAGACTGCAATAACCAACATGTTGATGCCAACAACAACTTGTCCACCATTTCTGCCTGACTACTTGATTGAGTCTATAATAATAACATTTTTATTTTTGTCATTAGTCATTAAAAATACATACAGTATGCAACACACCAGTCAACTCAAGGCACGTATAGTAAGACAGGACCGCAGGACCAGTTATAGTGTGTAGCCTGTCACGTCCCGTGCCTCCACGTCTCTCCACAGTGCCTCTGTTTCTGGTTTTTTCCGTTTATACTGTATGTATTTTCAGTATTGTAGTCCGTCCCGTGTTTTCCCTTTCTCCCCATTTCTGCTCCCCGCACCTGTATTGTTTCTTCATGTGTTTCATCTCACCTGTTCCTCGTTGTCTCTTCGTTAGTCTGGCTTATGGTCTCCCCTGTTTCTCTGTTCTGTGCCAGATCGTTTTGTGTCCTGCCTTTGTGCTTGTGTCCATTACTTTCCAGCGTTCCTGCCTGCTCCGAGTCCAGTTTCCAGTCCTGTGTTTACCCGTTCTGTTCCTGTTCTCCTGCCTGTCCCACCCGTTCCTGTCCAGCCCTGCTCCAGTCCTCCTGCACACCTGCCCTTCCCCGTCTTAGCCCTATTCCTGCCCTTCGCTCTCCTGTTCCCCAGCTCTGACAGATTCCCCGGTTCTGACCCCTGCCTGTCCTGGACTTCCCTTTTGCCTATTCTGCATTGCCCTGTTTGCTGGAATCTGACCCCTGCCTGGAACTGACTACAAATCTGCCTTGCCTGTATTGCACTGTTTACTGGACCCTGTTCTGTCGACCTTGAATAAAAGCCTTGTTCCCCTGCGATTGGTTCCGTTCCGTTCTCATAACAGTAGCCCTTTAGCTGTGCATTGCTACTTTTAAATATTCCATGTTTTTAATATTTTTATGACACTCGTTTATGTGTGTCTGGATTGGAAACTCGCCTCTCAATCAGTCTGTTTCATGCTGTTATTTTAATGTCCACTGCATAATATAATTCATTTAAAATTCTACTTATAGCGATTGACTACTATACTGACTTGTTATTATGACATACTAATATTAGTATTATAAATAATAATAATAATATAATCTAGTTGTTTCGATGTCTCATAGTGGTGTGTGATTCCACCTTGGCAATAATTATACAGCTGCTTAAACATAACCTTGTAATTGTCAATACTTGGTCAGCAGTATCTGCATGCACCAGCATAGTTATATCTGTGTTGGCTGAATTGCATCATGGAATGTACATCATATAATTAGTTTTGCCTGGAGCAACCTGAATTAATGCTGCTTGATAAAACGCAAACCGGCTAAGGGTTCCGGAGATGTACTGAGGCTTAGAGAATGACTCAAGGCCCCTAGGAACCTGTAAGTGGATGTTTTTTATACCTGTTCCAAGAGTATTCTGGCGCTGTGGCCTGACACCGGAAGCCCATTATAAGTGCTTAGCTTTGAAAACATTAATCCCTGTAATTTCAGGCCGGTGTTTTTCAGCTGTCAGACACATCAGGCAGAGCTGGAGAAGTGATGATGCTCAGAGGAAGCCATGTGGCACTCGCCGATAATTAGAATGCCACACGCTCATCTCCATAAGGTAAAATGGCACTTCTTAAATGAAGAGCTGTCATGCTTTAATTGTCTCCACTGAGGCACATGGAAAAGAATAGCATCTCAGCGAAACATGAATTATCACAGGGAAATGGAAGCCTAGAAAACAACTTGAGAATTTATTTTTTTATTTCATAACGTGACACATGGACTTTCTGTAGCCCTTCCAGATATTCATTATTTAAAATAATGTTAGGACTATTACTACTACGGCTGGAACTATGCACTAGTATACAATGTTTTACCGTGTAACACTGTTTTGGATAGTTAGAGAGCTGGGTTTGCAACTACAAGGTCGTACGCCCGATTCCCAGGTGGGACGCTGCTGTTTTACCCTTGAGCAAGTTACAGGAATTGTTTTAGTGAATATCCAGCGATAGAAGATTGTAATGAAATAATGTGTAAAGCTGTGTAAGTTGCTCTTAATAAAAGTGTCTGCTACTGTGAGCTGTGAGCAATGTCTATACAGTCCAAGCAAGCAAACAAGCCAAGCAACTCACCCCAATAGCCGGAAATATGACATTTATTTAAAGTTCAAACTAGGGGTTGTACACAATGTTACAAAACTTTAAATAAAAGTGCATGGACTGGCATCAAGCCCTTGCTCTGTTCTCTGAAGGTAAGGTACATTTGTTTACGTGACAAGAACTCAAATATTGTTACATAAATACTACCATCCCCTACCTATAAAACTTATCCCATGCCATACAGTATAGTAAATGTGTGTATACACACAATTTTTATTATAAATTATTTTTAAGTTTAAGTTGACTCATAGCTAAAAACTGAACCCTTGTCTTCTATTATGCATAATTTATCTGTGGTTTCTAGTAGTGTGCAGAACAGCATGTACACCATTAATATCAAAACAGTTTAGGTATCCACAATGTCAAACTGTGAACCAGATTTACATCCAAATCCAAGCCTCTAGCTATAAGCAATTAACAAATAATGATTACTTTTATTGCCTGAAATGCACCACAAACCCAAACAATCAACATACAATGAACAGCAACCATTTTGCAAGAACTAGTTTAGCCTCTTGCAGTATCACTGTGAAACACAATGCACAGTAATTATTAGCTAATCATATCCTTGACTCATCATATCCTTGACTCACGAATCCCTGTCTTTCTGGAAAAAAAAGGTTCCTTCTTCAAGTAACACAATGTTGACTATTTTGTGTCACGGTAGTCAGATAGGATCTAAAGTGTCCAATGTTTGGGCCTGGCTTGTTTTGACTACAATATCCTTGAAACTTTGTATTATGTTGTGCATAGATTACTGCTTGTCATTGCCAAGCTATCTGGGAATCTGGAGACAGACGGTTGTGGAGGAACGGGAGAACCAAAGTTATCAGCAGAGAACATATGTATTTGTAAGGGCATACCCTGCACTGGATGTGACCATGTGACATTACTGCAAGATGGAATCTCAGCGAAAGTGGTAAAAAAAAAAAAAAAAGAGGCTTTCTAGACTCAGTAGTGGGTGGGGTTACTGTGTGCTGTCAACCGATGCCTCCTCCAAAGATTTTTCTTTGAGAGCACCGTTATTGGTCAAAGTCGACCACGGACAGTCCATGACTCAAGCCAGATTATGATCCCTGAAGCCTCATTTTCCGCCACTATAAAACACAATCTCACGTTTGAGTAAAGATAAGAACGCACATTGCATAGTGTGAGTTTCAGTCAAGACGGCTGTTTTAAAGAAAAAAAGAAAAAAAAAGTTTACTGGTCAATGTGTAACTTAACGGGTTCACAACCGTGGGCCGATCCGTTTCAGGATTTTGTGCCAACTTCTTACTTATTCAATTAGCTCAATCATATCTTGAGCTGACATTTGTATAAGGGCCAGCTACAGCCGCAGTCTGCACGCGTATCCTACAGATTACTAAAACGAAGGTACTTGGTTGGAACTAAAAACAGCATGCAGATCGCAGTTGTGCACCCCTGGTGTAGCTGTTGAAGTGACATGTGAGTTGCTGCACCATACAGCATCTGAGCTCTTGCAATGTTTTGAAGCAATATATTGCAGTAGATCATGCCAATGTTTGAAGCGGATTAAATGTTTCAAATGCTCAGAAGAGAGAATTGTTGCCAGTGGGTCTCCCAGCGCAAGGACATTTACACATTTACACAGAAGTCCTTTTCAGGGACAGTCATTTTCATTATGTAAAAGTACGTGTAAGAGTAAGAGTATTCTCATATTTTATTTGTCTAATTTGTGTAGATGCTAAAATTGAAATCCCTGCAGGATTACAACAGCAATATTTCGCAAATTCCACACACACGGATACATTCAGGAAATAATAGCACACTTATCGTGATGCACCATCCCACTTATGAAAATGACCGTAATTGATAGTCAACAAGGGATTGCATTCTCGACATGTATGTAAACATACTTCATATATGTGCAGTGGTTTTTTTGTTTGTTTTCATAATATGCATGAGTGTAGCATGGCAGACTGTCTCTGCAGGAGGATTCCTAAGAGGGAGTGACACAAAAAGTGACACAAAATGGCGTCACATATTGAGAGATGTTTTGGATGAAAGTTCTAGGCAGGAGAGTAAATGATAAAAGGAAATACCTGGCTGATGTTTTGCAAGGGTCGTGGAGGCATTCAAATTTATATCCCAATGCGCACTCACCGGGTATTGAGCCACTTAGTACATGGGCCTTCATTTAATTTAAATAGCACAATTTCAAAAATGAAATGCAATTTAAGGGAGAAAGGGGTGGGCTAAAATGGGTGTTATTATAAAAACGGTAAGTGGAGTATATGGGTTTCACCTTGACGAATTTAATCAGGCATGTATTACCAGAGTAGTGTAATTCAAAATAGGAACATTACCTCACTTTGAAAATGAAGAAGAAAAAAAAAACAGAGCCCGTGTTGTTTTATTACAAACATGCAAAGCGTGTTGCAAATTATTATTTTTTCATCATAACATAGGCAGGAGATACGTCAGAGGCCTGTCAAATCCGTAAACTGGTGCTTTACACTTGCTTTGCATTAATTTATTATTTAGTTCTTATCCACACTGACTTACAATATAGGAGGAACCAACGTGCATTCGCCTGATTAATGTGAGCAATAGTGTCAGACCAAGCTAACAACATGCCCACTGAAAATTCAAGAAATTATTTTTTTTATGTTTATTGTTTATTGTTTTATTTCTACAGCATATACAGTTTCAATATTTTGACGTCGATATGGTTTAATTTCCATTTAGCGGCTGCCAAAGTTTTTACAATGCGTGGAAATGTAATAAATAGTTAAATCTAGAGGTAATCACCTTGTTAGCACATGGGCAATGGGTGTCTATGTAAAATGTCATCTAACAAAAACATTTTGAGAATTCAAATATTTACTGGCTGCTAAGCAACATATGCATTTATGGCATTTCTGTTGCCTCCATTTGTATCAACATGTAATGTTATGTCATTATATATTGTCCATAGGGTCACCCAATATTTGCAGACTGTGGCATTTTATTTATGTGATATCATCCACAGGGATCCAGCTATGAGGGCAGGTTTATTCGTCAGAATCTGTGGAACATGACTTCCATGTTCATGTTGTAATGAAAAGGCTGAAGCTGGAGACATGTCTCATATTTAGAACTAGTTTTAAAGGGTAACTAACCCCACTGTTTCAGCCTGTCTCTGCCCACAAAACAATTTAGAAAAATACTTTGTCGGGTGAGCGAGGGAGAGGGGTGGGGGCGGAGGAGCTGTGTCCATCGTCATTTGCATAAATTAACGTAGGATTGTACAACTTATTTTGTATAGCTCGGATCAAACTGTCAAAATAGACGTTGCACATCAAATTTGGATCAAGATTCAGCAACTGCATGGCCTATTTCTCACCTCAAATATCTTCACAAACATATTTCAGTGGACTATTTAGGAGAGTTTATGAACAGGACGCAACGTTGTTCTGGTTTAAAAATGTGGAGCCGAAACTAAAGTAGCGTAGCGGGTCTAACCAATCAGGTGCTGGCTGTTTCCGTTGTGGGCAAGAACAATTATCTATATGACGTAGTAGTACGAAGAAATAGGTACAGACGTCACGATTAGGGTGGGGCAGCAGAAAGGAAAATTCAACCGTTCGAGGCAGCACAAAGATGCTTTTATACCAGTTTCTCCTGATTTATGTTATTATTTCAGAATTGTTGAAATAACGGAATGGATGAAGAAGTTTCATTATAAGGTAGGCATACAAACACATTTACAGCAAAAAAAAAAAGTGATCTAGGGTGTAGTTACCCTTTAAAAGAAAAAAGACAAATAAGACAGATAAATAAAACAGATATAAAAAATATAATTCACAAGTCAACAAGTCCCTTTATTGCCATTATTTCATAATCAAAACAGAAATCAAGTGTCACAAAGGGAAAACCAATGAACTGAAATAAAAATACCGAAAGGAAGGGAAGATTGGGAGAGAGAGAACAGCGAGTAGGTAACTTTATCAATCAAACGCTCATCAACCAAGACCCTGAGACTTTATATGAGATGATAAACAACTGGGCTGATTACACACCAGCCTCAGCTGTGTATGCCTGCTTGTAGCAAACTTTTCTTGATACATAAGGGCTGTGTCCGAATCAGCGCTCGATCTACCGTGACCTATGTCCTGTGTACTGTGCGCTAGCACACTGTTTACTGTATACTGTTTGGTACGCAACATGCAGTATGCTAATAAATATCCATACTGTGGAAGTGTCGTATGAAGTCCCATCCGTGTGCGGCCATGTCAGGTGTTGTTTTTGTTGTTGTTGATGAAGGAAAACGTGATGAAGCTGCGCCTCATTTGTAAGGTGAAACTGTGCATCATATTTACAGGGCAAAAATGTTCACTTCCTGAAAAGTATGCTCCTGAATACACTCCCGGACATATTGTACAGTAAGTATATCATCCAGGGATTTTAAGTATGCTACATTAAGAAAAAATTTTGCCTACTTAACAACTTTCTCATCCAGTGTACTCAACAGGCATACGCAATAGTATGGAAGGGTGCTGATGATTTTGATGGGAGGCTTTTGAAATCTGCTTGAGGAGCAGCCGCCCTCTGTGTTCTCTGTGTAAGTGGTGCTTGTCCACCACTTACTTTGGAGGGTACGTGGGGCTGTGCTAATGCTGACAAATAGCAACAATTTTTACCAAGTTTTGTCCACTGCGATATCCGCTCACCAAAATAACTTTGCTTCCTAGACATTAATAGGAGAATGGCGCTTCAATTGGCTTTGACATGAGAAACATGTAACAAGCCTTTTTTCCTGTCTGTTTCATATCCGCCCTGAATCTTTTATACATGAAAAATGGAAAGCAATCGAAAAATAACCAAAAACCTTGAATGATACATTTGTAATATTTTAAACCGATAAAACGGTAACCAATCAATATAAATGATTAAATAAAGTGAATAAACATAATACAAATATTTAATGAAAAAACTAAACAAAGAAACGCATGCAAAGGCATCGGTTCACCTGGAGAGCAAGGCAATCTAATGTTATCCCAGGCTTTTGTATTTAATTCACTGACCGTGCGGGGTTCAGGAACAATATTGGAAATGACACGTTTGTATTACAGTTGTTAATCATTTCTTATTGAGTGCGAGCCTGATGTGGTTTCACAGGCTGAGTACGACAAAGAGAAACCTAATGCGTGTCAATACAGCGCATCTCCGCTCGAAGGAAAGGCAATTTTACGTCCCGCGCCAAAACTACCCCATTAATCTCTCGCCCCTTTCGATGCCGTTCCCTTCTGACGAGGGCAGACCATATTTCTCCCGGAAAATTTATGGGTTCATTATATCTTCAAATAAATGCATGTTCTGCATGGCGATGATGATCAGATAATGCGGTTTGTCTAATACAGAGGGAGACCATCTTTCTGCTCCATTCGCCATTCCGCAAATCTTGATTGATTTTTTTTTTCACCGGATGTATAAACCTTTACAGCATACGGGCGACTTTTATGTTCAGAAGGTGGAAGATATTTTTTTATGTTTACCAGGTAAGTGAAAATGCAATTGATGCATGTATCCTAGCCCTACCCAGAATGAAAATAATTTATTTTTCAAGGATAATATAGCGACATTCCCTGAAGGGTTGCCAATGGTGTCCATGGTGCATGTCACATGCAGTATTACCAGATCCTATATTACATGGCGACTGTATTGTCTGGTGGAACTTTGTGTCGCAAGTGAAGATTTGTTCTCTGCTAAATTAAATAAGCCTTTTTTTCAACTAACTTTGAAACGGCAAAGCATGTAATGAATTTAGATCACTCACCGTGACCACAATAAAGAAATAAGACCTGGCAGTATTTTGTGTTTCTCCGAGAGACCTTTGACCACAGTTCACAATTGGAAAAAAATACAGCTGACAGATTTTTATAGAATCCTTTTCTCCCACTGTATTGAATTGCATGAAAGATCTGAAAGGAGGGCATTTCTATGTACGTCCAGCAATATTGTTCCTTCAGGCTCTTCTACCGCACGATGATGCATTAGTTTGACAAGTTATCAGGGCAGGCTTTTCTTTTGCAATTCCGTGAATACCTCTGAATCCTATTTACCCGGGAGTGGATTTATTTGTTCCCCCCGAACGGAATTTTAAATCGCGAGTCAAACCCCCGCGCTAAGTCTCAGAAGTCTGTAACCATCACACCCGTGCTCTAAAGTGGTCCGTTGTTATGCATACATAACTGTCCTCTACGGCTCTCTCAGGCCCTTCTCCGCAGAAGGGGGGCACCGGGGAGACGCGCCATCCACGGCAGGAACAGCCCGCTCCCCCGCTCCCCCGTGCGAGAGGTATTCATAAGTGTCCTTCTCCCCCTCTCCTCTCCTCTTCCTCCTCCGATAGCCCCGGGGTTTATGGAGTTGCATGCACTGCACCACCTTCCGCTGTTCCCGCCCCGGTCCCCGAAGTCCCGCCGCTGAGCTGGCCATCCGTCACTCGTAAACACGTGCGCGCGGGTTTGCGCTCTGTACGAAAAGAGGAGACTGGAAGTGCTGCAGTGGGAGAACGCTGGGTTACCGCGTGCGGCGTTCTTTCCTTCCAGATGTTACCCCGCATGGCGGGGGTCAACAACAATGGCACGAGCTCCCTGGGAAATGACTGAACGGCCAATCTTTGTCCGAGTTTCGAGTAAGGGCACGGTGGAAGAGAACTGCACACTGTGGTATTGTATCAGTGGGGATATTTTATGAGCACAGCTGTTGACCCCCCCCCTCATGACACACCCTCCCCAAGCAACCTTAGAAAACTCCCAATGCATTTTTAAAATGGTTTTAAACAGCCATGCTTGATAAGTGTTGATGAATGGTTTGGCTCGCAGCGGGTCGGGAAGCAGGCTGAAATTACAGTGCGGATTGATTGATCTCCATAGTTCCGCCACGCAGCGGGGGCAACAGGTTAATCGGATGAGTGAAGATTTGTGCTCCGGGGGCGTGGCTGAAGGACGACGCCCGCGATTGTCTGCCGATATGACCTTCGGAGCCTCCCGATTGGCTGAGCTGGCCTGGGATCTACAGCTCTGGTGCCAAAAGCCGCGAGGCAAACTGGGGACAGGAGCAAGCCAGGAGTATGCATAGATGTCACCTTTCATATTTACAACTGTTTACATTAAGCGCTGTAGACGCAGTGAATTTCTAGTGCCTTAGCAGTAAATTAGTCAGTATTTTGGTCCTGTTTGTCAGCAGATTAATTCTATAGGTATAGTTTTTTATCCTTTACATTTGCACTATAGAACCCTCTTTGAGCTCCTCGAAGGCGATGTGACTGGCAGCCTCATAATGGAAAGGAGATTTATGGATTAATGACATATTCTGAGGTAAATACATCAAAATTCTCCAGACAAAGCCAGGCGCACATGAGGTCAGGGCAGCATGCTGCATTGGCTAGAGAGGAAATCCACCCTCACTCCTCAATCTGGCAACCTTATCCATCAGGGCACTTATTTAAACGAGGGCGCTTATTAGACAATACTTAAACAGGGTTGCCAAATACCATGCCTCCGTATGAGAGCTGAGGATCGTGGAATGCATTTTCTCCAATGTTAAAAGCAGAACAAAAACCAGGAAGCAAGCCTCTGGGTTCACAGGCTAGGTACAGCTCAAGGCCGTAAACAGGTGTTGGATCTCCAAAGATCCCATCTGTCACACGCCATCCTATATTGAACTGGCACCAAAATCATTACTCAAGAGGGAAACCCCTCTCACGGGTGATTTCACTCAAATGTTATTGTGTCCATTATTCCAATCAGATGCCATCAGCATGTCATTACTTATTCATCCCTGTGCTAACGTTGCACTTTTTTCGAATAGACAATGCGATGCCTTTTGTTTGTTTGCTTACCCGCTGTGTTGAGCTTTGAGATGTCCCTATAAAAATTGGGGCTCTGCAGAAATGCAAGTGTCTCCTTGTGGAAGGAAGTGGCATGTCAGCAGAGGTAGGAGGAGCACATAACCCCCACCCGGAATTTTCCGTGAACCCACTTTCTGAAGAGACTTGCAGTGTCTGCAAACCAACACAGCATCGTCCTCTGTATGTCACACACACTCACACACGCAACACACGTGCACACACACACGTGCACTCAGCAACACATATGTGCACTCAGCCACATAATCGATGTCTCCTTTATCCCACAGAATGCAGTAGTGTCTAAAACGTAATTGTTAAAAACGTATCGCAATGGCAGTACACACTTTCTGTTTCTCCATTAAATGCCATCGGGATGCCTCTATGTAAGAGCTGCACTTGCAGCCACATCAACAGGGAATACATCAGTAATGCATGCAGATATCTTCTACTGCAGCCCAACAGTCATAAAACACCCCCCCCTTTTCACTTCTCATTTCACCCAATAATAACCCGCATCACCGTAGACCCACTCGCTTGCCTGGTACAGTGATGTCATAAACCCCAGTTTGCCCCATGTAGTGCATTGCTGCGAAAACATTTGCGTGCAAAAAAGAGAATGCACAAAATAATTAAAAATGGTGTATCGACTTTGATTTGCTTTTGTCAGGGGAAATTGTGAATTAAAACTGAAAACATATGCAGTAAACGAGAGCAAAAGAGGACATTTATTACATTTTGGCATCGAGGTTTGCCATTTAAGAAAAAGATTTATAAATAAAAAAAAAACCCGATAATTGTGATCACAGCCCCCGTAACAGCGTCGGGCGCAATTACACGCCATTACAGAGCCTCAGCATGGAGAATCTTGAAAGCAAGTGCTCCGTTTAACGATTCCAGTGAGCAAGGCCTACCTCTCAAAACTTCAACAAAAAAAAACGGTCTTTATGAGGCCGCCTCTTTTCACCGACGCGGCGGCGTGATAGGCCTGTGCCGGGGAAGCATTAGCTTTCATCCGCTCTTCAGAGGTAGGCCGATTTACATAATGATTAAACCCGCGGCAGATGACCTTCCACTTCTGTTCTCTGAATAACATTACGCTGCAGCTGTTGCTTCATGCAAAAGGCCTCTACAGAGACGAGACAAAAGGATTAGAGACACTGCTGTCTCCTGTTCATCATCTTCACCTCGAGACCGACTTTCCGCAACATTGTAGCCTCCGCGGCATCGCCGTGGGAAATGTGTGCGCGCGCGCTCGTGCATGAACATGTGCGTTTTCAATTTTGTTCGCAACAAGTGTTTTTTTTTTGGGGGGGTTTTTTCTTTTTGGGGGTTTTTTTTGGCCAATCGTGTACTGCTGGTGTTTATTTTCTCATAAAGGGACCCCTGAAACCTGCGATCGGAAAGGGTTAACGGAAAAAGAAACCGAGTGAAGAAAATGTTCACTTGAGTGTGCAACAAGCTTGAAGTCTGAAAAATATGTCTTTGTTTTAAATGTCACACCAACAATTGTCCCCATTATACCCTCTTTCAATTTTCATAGTGAACTAAGAAAATGAAAATGCAGAAATAAACTCGTTAAAAAAATAACCCTTTTTTTTTTTATTGCAACTATTGACCCGTGTTATTTTGTTCCTTCTCAACTGGGCGTCCTTTGTGTCTACAGGGCTGCCTCTCTGCCACACCGTCTTGCACCCAATACTTAATTGACTTAATTGAGTTAATTTAATGTCATAATAGTGTATGTGTTACAAACGCATGCGGGAGAGCACGGTCAATTCACTCGAAATTCAATGGAATCAATATACAGTAGAAGCTTCCATTATAATCCATTCACAACAGAGTAATAAAAGGCCTATTATGCAGAGTAATATCATCTTCTGTAGCAATGCTGAAATACTAAAGGGACAGCTGGGGTAATTGTAGCAGACATGGTCTAACTTATTGCTTTCTTTCAATGTGTGCTGAACAACATTTAGTATACGGTGGTCTGGGACAGTAACAATGTTACAAATGTGTTTACTTACTATTGCTGTTGTATTTAAGCATCTTCTCATGTGCTATAAGTGCTGGGAAGGGTGACCTTATTTCTCTCTCTCTCTCTCTCTCTCTCGATTGAAGCAAAAACAAAACCATAAAAAAGCATTCAACGTGGAGTTGTATGTGTGGAGTGCTATCTTGGAACTAGGCCTTGCCGGTTCAAATCCCTGAAATGGGAATATAGGGAGACAGCTGAACAGAACGCTTCTTTTGAAATGCATCAGTACATTTCCAGCTGTGTAGATGGGTAATAATTTGAACATAAGCTATTGTCTGTAAGTATGCCCTGGATAATGAAGGTTATAATTACTTTTTTTTCCTTTTTTTTTTTTCTAATCGACTCTAGAAGTATTTCGACTGTCATAACTGTTTTTTTGTTTTTTTTTTCTGATTTAGCAGCAGCAATTTATTGTTTCTGCTGTTTTTGTGTAATGCCTTTCAGTCATGTACTGAAATCGCACACAATAGTATCAAGGGCACTTGGTGTTGAAAATGTAACGAATCTGCAACAATACATCTAGTGCTTCCCAGATAACATATTCGCCTAATACATTTGTGTGAGGTGCATATGGACTCTACGCTTCTTATTCTACATTTAGACTGCTTATCTGACATAGATCAAAACAAAACTTTTTTTCCACCCAATGTATAAAAGAAAAAAGAAGAAGAAAAGAAACACAGAACAGATCAAAGTTCAGTTAACCACTTCCATATGTACGATCATTTTTTAGTTGTAATTAATTTCCTATTCTCTGAATGTGACCTGAGTGTGGACCCATGAACATATTTATTTGCATTCAAGTGCTTTGATAAAGTTACTCTCCCTGTGTATGTTTTTTTTAATTTTGTGCATGTGTGCCTGAAAGCACAGGCACACATACACACAAGGCACCCATGAGATAGCTTGCGGAGTCATACAAAAACATATCTGATTTGAGCATACAATTTAAAGACAGAAGTGTGCCAGATATGTAGCAGTCTATGTAGCCTTAGGCCTGGAATCAATCAACATGTGTCCTTAACGTTCACTCTTTGGGCCTTTAGTGGGTTTCAAAACCTTTTAGCACATGCTAAACCAATAACATGACCAATGATTGGTCGTGGTATTTGTTTTGCACCAATCATCGCTTGTGTTATTGGTTTTGCATGTGCTAAAAGGTTTTGCCTTAGTAAATCAGGCCCTTAGTGTTTCCTTCACAAAGCCAATTTGGGGAATTCAGTGCTCACCAAAATTAATGAACAATATCTATTTGCATAAAAAGAAAGTCCATTTATTTTATTTGTCTGTAAATTTAAGAACAGCTATTGATTGAATCCAGGACTTCTTTTTTAATAAAGATCAATATGGGATTGATACACAAGCACGCACACACACACACACATGCACGCACACACACACACACACACACACACACACACACTGTAACAGCAACCATTTAGAATTCGTACGGACTCTTCCTGACTTTCTCAAAAAGGGTGTGTCAGCTGGATATCATTTCAAAGAGAAAGACCCATCATTCTAACCTTTTGATGGAGTGTAAGTCCATTACAGTCAACTTATTATGCAGTCCTTGCCTTAGCTTTGCACGGAGGAAGATCATTACAGCGTTATGTCACACGCAGGAGGTTAGGAGCACGTTCGCGCTCTCCCGTCCCTCGACGGACCTCCACCCACGTATCTCCCCGTACCGCATACATATCTAACCACTCCGCTACTTCCTCGTCTCAATCTACATATTTATGTCCGTGAGTATGATCGATGGGGCAATCTTAGCAGGTTCTGCTAAGGGGGACAGTGCATCAAAAGAGACAGGCCAAGATAAAGAGGCTGAAATCCACACATTCATTTTCTTTTTATTCCCCTCCCATTTAGATACCCATGAATCTCTGCAGTGGCTCCCTCGGGACCGAAGATTTGTAGGAAAGGCGCCGGTGCCCAACTTGGGCCCAAAAAAAGGCCCCACATCACATTTACACTTGAGGCCTTCAGCAGGCAGTCTAATCCACAGTAACTTACATAGAGGTCCTTTATATAGCCGGATATTTACTGAAGCAAATCAGGTTAAGCGACTTGCTTAAGGATACAGCAGTGGGGTTAGAAACGATGTTAGCTTAGCCATCGTGCTACGCTGCTGCCTAGCATCACAGCCCAATCGTACTCATTCACCACCAATTTGTTTGTTACACTTCGTAATGATCCTAGGGCAGTGGTTGTCTTTCTGTGGCTGTTCATCTTTCGTCTTGCAATACTGTGTTGTCGTGGACATTCTTCTGTTTAATAAAGAAATCAAAGTATTCCACGAGGCAGCGATACGTTTGTCAGAGTTTATTCAGCTGAAGAGAGCACCCAGAATACACAGACAAGTGTCTCCTTAGGATAACTCTGCCCCATGTGCAAAGTAACACATTTAACTCTACTTCCCTATAAATCCTTGTCATCATGCAGTGGGTTGTCAAACAACAGTGGGTTGTCTGCCTTATCTAAAGGCCTAATTTAGTATCTATGCTCTAGGGTTAAATGCAAAAGGTTAAATGCCTGTCTTCTAACGTGTAGTGATGCATAACATGTGTAGGCTATAAAATAAGAAACAATTCTTCCTTTCTCCCACGGTGTGTTTACAAACATGCAACATCTGTGACAAACTGAGACTGAGTAGGGACATGTGCTTCAGAAACATTGAGATAGATGCAATCATTGTTTTCTTAAAAGAATAGCGGGACATAGTATATGTACTAGTATGTAGATATATGTATACAGGTAGTATATGCACAAGAATAGCGGGACATGTAATGTAATGTAATATATATATGTTTGCTTTTAGTCTGGTAGAAAGCAAACAGGGTAACAGTCACAGAAGGGTCCACAGCTGAGAAAATGCCGCGGACCTTCAGCAGGTGGGCAGAGTCACATATGGCTTGAGTCAGCTGCACTACAGACATCGCCACATATCTCGCAATACAAAAAAAAATAAAAAAACAGGTAAATTACATATGCAATCCAAACAAATTGCAGATCTAAACCCTAACAACAAGTGATGCATCTTGGAGAATTAATGCTCGGGTGCTGTAGCTCCGCTGCAGGTCACAGTGCTGCGCTATTGATTAGAATCAGGCCCAATTTCCCACTTTTAAAATGGCCACCGCAGAGGGGTTTCTTAACAGAACTGTTATCAGCAGTTGCCTTAACATTACAGGCAGAGCTGGTCAGATTTTGGGGAGACTTTGTACAGAAACGTTCCAAACTCGCCCTCAGATGGCACGATAGATAAACGCGCTTTCCTCGATGTGTCAAACAACGTGACTCTAACGCTGTTTATCAGTCTTCATCTGAGCTAAGCTGATTTTCTTTAAAATATACAGAGAGCCTGGTATCGATCGAGCGGGTAATTCCTCAAACCCTCAGCACTGACTGACACAGACTGACAGTACGGAAAAAGCTATCAAATTAACTTCAGACTAGCATTGCTAAAAAATGAAAACGCTTTCTCCATGGAAATCTTGGTGGTTCTCCAATACCTTTTATTGTAATTACAAAGGGTGCAATTGAATTGCAGCCATCACAGTCATTTAGCCGAGACATTTTTCCAAACGTTGTTTTTCTTGATTTGTTTTTCTTTAAATTTATTTTTTATTAGCCTGTACTTGTGTTGTTTTGCAAGTGGATCACAGGAAATTCAACTTTTTTATTTAGGTCTCCAAGTTGCTGGTGAAGTTTGGAATTCCTGCAGACCCATCACTATGAACATTTTAAAGGATTAAATATGATTAAAAAAAATATATATATCTTTTTTTTTTCCAGGAATGTGTAATGCACTGTTCAAGGGGAATAAGTGCGCGTTTTCCCTATTATAGTGTAATCTATGTGCTTATTGCATACCATAACCATCATAAATTAAAATGCATTTGTTGTGATGGGAGGGAAGGCTGCCGTGCACTTAAATTCTGATGTTCCTTTTTGGCTTGTGGCATTTACTGGTTGCTCACAGACCGACGGGATAAACAAACATGCAGAAATGCATTTCCTAGCGGGAAACGCACCTTCCATAAATCCCTTTCATAACGAGGTGCCATTCAGCCGATATTGCATTCAGACAAATATGGTGGCAACCCGCTGCATTGTCCTCTTGAACCGCGGCGTGACTGAAACCGACTCCCCTTCCCATTCCCACCAGACAAGGGAGAAAAAGCCGAGCCGACTCGCTGCCTGACAGTCAGACGGAACGGGAGCGGAATTTAATTTCTGGGCCAGCCTCCCCATGTAATTACCTATTACTCCGCACACAAAAGAGCCTCACATTGACATAGTTGCTCCTCTGCAGCAGGAGAAATAAACAGCCGGGATTCAACAGACTCATTGTTTAACCCCCCGCGGTTACCCGCGCTGCCTCTTCCCCCGAAATAAAGTGTTCTGTCTGTTATCCGAACGCGGGCCTTCGGTCGGAGGGAAAGTGCGTAGAAATACATGGTTTCTGTTCTCGGTCCTTATTCGAGGGTTAAGTGCGTGGCGAGAGCAACTTTAATGCAACAGATTCTAGCTGCTGAATAGGCTACTAAACAATACACGGTTGGGATTCTTTAAACAAAGAACAAGCAATTGAACTTGAGCGACGATTGCTAAGGCTGACATTGCATCATAATGGTTATCGAACTAGACTTGCGACACAAAGGTCGTTGGTTTGTTTCACCGGTGGGGCACTGCTGTGGTGTACCCTTGAGGAAATGTGTAATGTTCATGTTGTACCCTTGAACAAATCTACGCTTTGTTAATTGCTCTGAGATACATTTTAAGGTTAAGATTTTTCACAGTAAAAAAAAAAAATGTGTGCGTGTGTGTGTGCGCCTTGTCTCATTGCTGCACCATCCCCTGGCAGTTCTGAAGGGCCGCACACTAACACATGCGTCGACAACCGTTTCTTTTCCACACTGCATTTGGTCAGCGGTGCAGCGATGTGCAACTGGCACATGCACACAGCAGGTGCCCGGTCACCAGAGCGATAAGGCGGGGTTACCCTGCCAACCAAAACCCTCCCACCCTATGCATACCGACAGTGATTGGTTATTCCAAGCAGGGTGTGGGTCAGTTCAATTCTAAATTCAGTCAATCCACAAAATGAATTGAAATCCAAATCATGTTTCACAAACTTCTCATAGAACCTTCCAGGCATTTTTTAGCTTTTAATATATATTTGTTTAATTGACTGATTTGAAAATGGAACTGACCCGGGCCCTGATTAATATGGAATTAAAATGGATTCTGCACACCTCACTGAACTGAAGTTATGGCCTTCTCGGGCACGCCGATCAGGAGCCAGTTCTGTAATAATGTGAAAAAATATCTTGGGGAAGAGCCATTAAAATGTATTGACACACGGACCCAGATAATGCTGATATCGACTTTAGCCTATGCTTGCTTCATTATTTTTTATAATATTTCACATATTATGATTGTGTGCCATGGTTGCACATTTGTAACATCACATACTCACTGTCTATAGGAAACTTGTAAGAGCTACTCACTGGTGACACAGACATGGCAGCAACAGTTCAAGCACGATAAAATTTCTAAATGTAGCCCATGAAAACATTACTTCGTCCTGAAAGATAACACCTGCTCACCAAATTGTGCTTGCATTGGCCGTGGCTTCTTATAGCACTGGATTTCATGGAGGAGATAACAATTATCTCAGCGGTGAAAACGATTTGGGGTTAGTCCTAATTGCCATGGTAGATCATACCCACCATGGGGGAACACGGGCTCAATGAACGGCTTTGTTAAACCGTTAACTTCGGAATGCCGCCTATATTTAAAAAAAGTCCCCACTGACCAAGTTAAGTCTGTGGAAGAAAAAAAGAAAAGTGTGAATGAACATGTATGTTCAGGAAGCATATCTTTGTGTGCAGAGGGAGATACAGAGAGAGAGAGAGAGAGAGAGATAGCTTTGAATATACTGCATATATTGATAATATGCAGATGTTTTTTCTAAACACAATAAATATATTTCACAGCAGCATGATATACAATGTGAACGTTGCAGCGATCACAATTTTTGCCCATACTGTGTATTGAGTAGCGCTGCAATATCTCAGCGATACATTTTATTTCCTAATATTTTCAGTATATTGCATTTGTGTGAGGGAAGAGCAGACAGAGGCGCATGCACGCATCCCTGCTCCAGCTCTGGCAGTTTGTTGTGCCAGTGTGAGTGGACTACCCACAAATTCCCTGCAGGACCGGGCTGGACCCCTGGGACGGGAAACCTGGCTACAGACTGCCATCTAACCGGGGAACAGCTGTGGGAGCCATCTGCTTGCACTTTGTGGTAGCTACCTGAAAGGAGCACGGTGCCTTTTCCCATTTACCCTGGGCTGCACAAGCCAGTCCTGCGCTCTGATGTTTCCTTGTCTGCCCCGCACTCTAATGGCGGCTCCTTAATGAATCCGCAATTTCAACCCCCAATTCTTTTGAAAGGGATGGAAATTCCTTCACGTACTGAATGCAAACATGTTTTCTGTGAGTCAGAAAGTGATTATCTCCTGATTTACTGTAATGCACATTTTTATCCATTTTGTATGTTTCAAGTGGTGTGTGGACCACAAAATGTACCTGATTTACATCTTTGCCTTTCAGAGGTGCACTGTAAAGTAAGAATTAGCACTTCTGTTTTACATTTTTTGGAAGTATTCTGTGCATTTGCAGCCCATAATGTAAATACAGATTATGTAAATAAATAATTTTAAGCAATGGCATTAAATGGTACAGGGGTCCTCTTCAATTTAAGCCATTACACAAGTGTGTGTGATGTGCACATCTGGGGTTATAAAGCCAGAACAGTGCAAAACAGCCGGAAATTGGCCCAATTTTGCTTCTGCGCAAAGAGGTTAATGAATCCGTTATTCTGTTTCCCGCTTCATTCCAGTTGTTTGTCAGCCACCAATCCACCCAAGATACTCATCAGTCATACAGACTCAATGCCCAGACTGTTTCAAAGTATCAGAGATATTTCTCTCCACACATTTCCCATGCTATTCTGCAGCATTTATAACATTTCTGTAAATGTTTTATATACACTATTCGCTCGTTAATTGTTCGGCACGGCAGCTTTTGGATGTTTACTAAATGAGCGGCCCTGGTTCGTCTTGCATACTGCAGCAAAAGGAAATGTGTTGACGTTCAAGCGATGCGAACTTGCAAACCCTAGCACGAGCATCATGTTTTGATACCCTTCATAAAGGCAAAAATAAAAATATATCTCTCTACACACTGTTGGATGTCAGATGAAATTGCGCAAAAAAAAAAAAACGAACACCTGCTCTTTTGAGGCGATGCACACGCTGGTCTCCATTTATCAAAAGTTGCTGTGTCATTACCTACCCAAATGAGATGGTGTTAATTGCGATACATTACAGTTGCATTTGATGCATTAGTGCCGCTCCGCCACACACAGCTGCTTGGGTTTTTTTTTGTAGCTGCGTGTTGGTGTGATGCGACGGCCCTGATGGGGTCTCCGTCATGTTTCCTGCAGGTTTCAAGCTTCAGGATTCTTGATTTTAAGGAATGTATTAGGCGACTTATTTCTCTGGGCAGTGAAATGACAGGTCGCTGGCCTACAGTCAGTCGAAATATGACCTTAATGTTGAGTTAATTTCACAAAAAAGGAAGACATTGACAAAACTTACTTGAAATGTATGCTACACAGAAATGTTACAGTATGATAAGGTTCAATCATTAGATGTACAAAAAAAACTACACAGAATAAAATAAGTGACTAAAATATGACCGGGCCTGTTACAGGCAAAAAATTTAATATATCCCCAGAATTAATTTAGAACTTACTCAGACACACTTTATAAAATGTTAAATATTCTGTGAATTTGAAAGTTACAGACGGTCAGGTCAAAACACTGACCATAAATTATACAGAGTTAAGGGCAGCTTTTTCTTCCTCTTTCTTCTTCCTTATGATCTCATGCATTTAGTCGATATACCAAAAACTGAAAATGGCATTTTTCCCATTGCAGAGGTTACCATCACACCCAGTGTCGAGCCACAAAGTGGCGTGAGGCAATCTTCCCTTCAGGTTTCTGAGAAACCCGTCACCGTCTACACGTATGCCGGTGCTTTTTCTTCTCTGCGGCTTTTAGCCTGCAGAATACGGCGGAGCCAGGACCGGGGAAGTCATGGGCCTTTCAAGTAGACTTCTGATTTAACTCCCACGACCCAGAGGAAATTGAAGTCAAGGGATCGCAGCACCTAATACTTGGTTGAGGGGGGGGGTGTGGATAAGTAAATAAATAAATAAGATTAAATAAAAAAATGTATAAAAAACTCTGGCATGGCCTCGGTTTAAAGGGGAACGAAAGGAATTAACCTGTAGACTTACCGGCTAAATTAAAAACAATGATGAAGGAAGGGGTCAGAAATGGATCAAACCCGAATAACAGAAGAGGCTTTAGAGAAAGCCCACTTCCTCTTAATCCCGCTAATCTCCTGCTAATGGCCGCTAATTCCTTAATCACGTTCCGCAGGTACAAGCGAGAAAACGTGCTTGAAGGACGGACCGGGCTGTGATGAGAGTGCGTGCGTCTACAGAGTCACAGAGAAAAGCACAAACGCCCGTTTCCTTTTTACCTCTTCCCTGGTCTCGCCTCCACCATCATTTCCCCAACTGTTGGCCTCGACGGAATGGTAGTGATGCGTTTGAGCATGTGGTAAACGTTGGTGAGATGAATGAGATAAATCGCCTCCCTTCACTGTAAAGCACCTCGGGACGGCAGTGTAGTATAATGGTTAAAGAACTGTACTTGTAACCGAAAGGTTGCAGGTTCGATTCCCAGGTAGGACACTGCCGTTGTACCCTTGAGCAAGGTACCTAACCTGAATCGCTTCAGTATATATCCAGCTGTGTAAATAGATAATATGTAAAAGAAAAATGCTAAAAAAAAGTTGTGTAAGTCGCTCTGGATAAGAGCTTCTGCTAAATGCCTGTAATGTAATGTAATGAAGTGACTGCAAAGCACTACATAAAGACAATTATTTGTCAGTATTGAAATCATTGTATTTGCTATAATATGTGGTCAAATCAATGCCCAGTAGACTTCTATATATTGGAATGGCCAAGTCAAATTCCAGAACTAAATCCAAGATAAATGCTATATTGAAGGACCAGAAGGGAGTAATTTATGCGATGATGACAAATTGCAACAATCTGAAGCAGTTCTAAGAAGAAGAATGAGACAAAGGTGATGCACGAGAATTGAAGAGGAGAAGTTTAGTTTAAGTCATTGCTGCTCAAGGAGGTACAACCAATAAATCAAAGGATTCACATACTTTTTTTTAAACAAGGATATTTCATGTTGGATCATTTTTTAAATACACAATTCAATTTAAATGTACATTTAATCAGGTTATCTGAATCTTTATTGGGATTTAAATTATTATCTAATAGCACTGCGAGTCTAAAAAGTCAAAAGGGGAATCACAGTTTTTCTTGGCTTTATATACACCTACGTATATTAAAATTAAAAATGGTAAAATATCAATCAGAGTTGTATAACAATTTTTCCAGTTTGTTAAAAAAAAACTAAAATATAAATAAACGCTAATTCATAGGCTTGTGGGGACCCTGTTTCTTTTTTTTTTGAAGAAAACAAGTACCTTGTCAAGAGTAAGCTAAATAACAAATTAGCTAAAGAACACATTTGTGCATGTTGTGCTTAGGTCAAGTAGTACAGCAGCTGCCTAAGTGCTACATTGAACATTGCTAATTAGTTGCTCACACATTTGTTAAAAAAGCACAATTTCCAGTCGTTACTCAAGGAACACAATGAACCACTGATGGTCTCACACAAATTACCTACCCTGAAGAATACTAGGGTGAGTTAAATTTAATTTCCATGCGCTGCTGTAAATGTAAGATGTGCACTTTGAACCCAGCACTACTCCCGAGGCAGCACCCAGGACCTTGATCTCCGAAGCTCGAAACATTACCAAACCCTTAAAGCGGTGATCTCCATTAAAAGGAGGTAATCAAGGTTTTTTCTTGTGATGATGTCAGCATCAGCAACTTCGAGGGCAAGGTTTTTTTTTTTGTTTTTTTTTGCAGCTAAAGTGGTTCCACTGCATTTTAAGGACAATATTGGCCATGACTCCGGCAATACAAGACATATAGTGAAGACTGTTACAATCTACAAGATGGCGACATAATATATTAGACATATACATCTTAATTATTAATTTATGTATGTTGTATATATATACTGTATGTATGTTTGTCCCAGAATTTAAATCCAGGAGCAGCAAACCATGTCCCTACCGCAAACACAATTCCCCATTTAAACAAACTGAGGCAGGAAAGTTGACAGAAAAAAAAAAATAAAAAGAAAAAAAAAACCCTCTTGGAGAACATTGGCCTATAGGCGTCACCTGAGGAGTTACTTCAGTAATGGAATGATTAAGAATACATCTCGGGCGATGTCAGCCACTTGAGTCAGTCACCGGATTTATTGAGCAAAGCCGTGCTTTCCTGAGCTTCAATTTGAAAAATCCATTTCATACCTTTTCCAGAATAATAGACTCTTGACATCCTCAGCACCCTGACACAACCTTGCTGTCTCTTCGCCAACTCCAAAGCCTCTTTTCCATATACAGAAAGTGTCAGAGAAAGAGGGAGAGAGAAACTACTAACGGGGGCTAAAAACTTTATGGTGTGTTCAGCTAGTGCATTTCTGCTGCCAAAGCAAATAGGACAGGACTTGAGAGTAAATCATTTTCCTGGAAAATATTTGCTTCCATAAATTATACCATGGCTCATCTAAAAACTTGTGATAATACATCAGTTGTGACCGAGTTAAATTACAGTTTCTGAGAATGCCTGAAGAAACGGGAAAGTACAATGTAAATTTTAAAATGTCGAAACGCATGTAAATAGATGTATCCCCACTCAGTGCTAAGAGATTGCACAGGCTTCTCTCTTCTCACCTGCAAAAAAAAATATTTACTAGGACATCGGTTCTGGAATGTTCCTGTAACCAAGGCAACGGATTGCATGCTCCATCTATGACCAGCCGCTGTGTCTGAACATCCAGGTGAATTTCTGTCCTCCGGCTCCAAATCCATGTGGCACAGGAGTGCGAGTATAGCCTACATCTCTGAACAATAGCACAAAAAAAAACCAATAGCACAGATTATTCTCTGTGAGGTTTATCTTTTTACTTCTATGAGAAATTACTCAATTCTATGAGATTATTTTTTTTTCCTATTGGCAGTGCAAGTGAATTTCTTTATTGAAAATTATTTATTACAGTTAATTATTTATTTACGTCATGTCTGCATGATGAAACCAAAATGTATTGATGAAGTATAGGAAACGAAGCCCAGAGTTCCCGAAAAGGCGATCAAAATAGAATAACAACAACAAAAACCTGGTGCTGAAAAAATTGTTATCAAAGACCCTTTGACGCACAAAACGTATATCTCTCTTCCTCAGGCAGCATGTATACAGCAACCAAAATGTATAAAAATAACCTCCAATAAATGCTGAGAGTCTGCCCTTTAATCAATCCCTGTGGAGCTATTGGCTGCAGCCGGCACTGGCACGGTCCGGATTCGATCTGAGGCTGTGGGTCTCATCCACGCACCACAGTGTGATGCCTTAACCGAATGAGCCATCCAGCAGCCTGAAATTAATGTGTGAACTCACTTAACACTCCCTAAAACAGAAAATTAATCTATGTGATTGACATTGTCGATGTAAATAAATTGATAACATGTTTCCATCATATTCTGCCACTTGTATGTCCTGCTGCCACTTTTTTGTTTGCCGAAAACATGAATTTATAGAGTTATCAGGGCTAGTAACATTTTAGCAGGATGAGTTGAAATTTCAGGCTACTAGCCCGGCTGGCTAGTGCCAAAAATCCTTAGGTTCCACCTCTGTGTGTGTGTGTGTGTGTGTGTGTGTGTGTGTGTGTGTGTGTGTGTGTGTGTGTGTGTGTGTGTGTGTGTGTGTGTGTGTGTGTGTGTGTGTGTGTGTGTGTGTGTGTGTGTGTGTGTGTGTGTGTGTGTGTGTGTGTGTGTGTGTGTGTGTGTGTGTGTGTGTGTGTGTGCAGTGAAACAAAGAAGTATTGTGACAGTGACGCCATTTTTTGTTCTTTTGGGTCTATACTCCAGCACATTGGATTTTAAAATGGGGTCTATGTATAAAAATGTATGTAATTCCTAAACAGATCACCTGATAAGGATGTACAGTAAATACCATCAAATTAAAGAGGACAGTCTGCACTTCAACCTCTGTATTGTTTCCTTTTCAAATCCAATGTGCTGGAGTGAAAACCAGAGCGAAAACAATGAACATCGAGACACTGTCTCAATACTTTTGCATTGGACTGTATATATATCATTATCGTTTCAGGTCTCAGTCCAACTGACAGATTAGATTAAATGAATAGAACCAGGTGCAGCTTAAAGAGGAGTGCCAGAAGATGTGGAAAAGAAGGTGCCAGAAGCTTTTCCGTAGGCAGCAAGTGAAAATAAAAAACGCACGGGCATTTATCTGAGTACCATGGCTTCATTCTGTCAGCAAGGCAACCTAATGAGTTCACCCTATAGAACAATTAGGGCCTCTGGCCACCTCAGCATGCAGTCGCCTTATTCTGTGGCCTGTCACTGACAAACAGTGATGGTGTCAACCTATCCAAATACTTGCACTTTGTGTACAGCTTATTCTAAAAGGTGACCAAATTGCTTTATATTTAAAATGCTCGAGCATTTATTTGAATCCATCATTCTGACATGCTTATCTATTCAGAAAAAAAAAAAAGCTTTTTATGTTTTTTTTATAGTTAAAGGTCCTCTGCAGATGTTTCCTTATGTTGATTAGTTGTCCAAATGATTGCTCTTGCAGATAGCCTATGGGTTACTTACTGAGCTCAGACATGTACCATGTGGATCATTTACACCTATATTGCATTGCTGAAAGGTACACAGTGTCACGCCTGGGGCTGGAACTTGTCACCAACTGCTGACAAACCTGATAAACTATTTATTTATTTGTTTATCTCTCTCTCTCTTTTGACAATCCCAAATTGGTGACTGCAACTCTGTTTTGCTGTATCCTCCAAAAATGCAGCACAACACATGTCCTTCTTTTATTATATTTGCCATAACAGCACAAGCAATTTTTGTAATGAAAACTAATGGACTATGTTCACCCCAGTCGAGTGCTTACTTACTGTTCCTTTAACCCACCTACTCACCATTTATGATGTGCTAAGCTAAATGGAAATGGCATTCGCGTGTTAAATTTAAACGCCATCTTGTCTATTTGACCAATGGATAAATTCAGAATAATATGTCAAGCATGGGAAAATGCATGCAGTCTTTTTCCAGCCATAGCTAATTTTAGTCTTGTCTTCTGCACATTTCCAGAGTTGGTTATCACATGGGTAAAGAAATGTTCTGAAGTAGACGATGGAATATTAGTCTGAAATGAGATGAGACATGTCCAGATATAAACTCGTTCAGAGACTGTATTGGTTCTGTCATGTGGTGTAGCCAATTGCATGTTTTTAGTTGGCCTCATGAAAACTAGTAAAATGACATCATTAGTTGAACTCTCAAGGTAAATCTACTGTCGTTTTAAATATTCATTTATATTTTACTTTCTGACATTTTTGGACCAGCGATTTTCCAAATATCCAGACTTTAATAGATGTTTAAGCTTCTTTGTCAAATATAGCTGAATAACTGCTATTATGAGGTCTGATCCACCAATGAGCCTTTTAAAATTATCAGTGAATTATGAGTTATGCAGGTTACTAAGGGTAACCTACTTTTGAAAGTGCTGGCTTTCTTTTATGTGTTTGTGTTACATTTCTACATTTTGTATTAGTCCCTCTCAGACATATTCACTGTGGAGTGCTTTGCGACAATCTACCTGTGAAGGCTGCGCAAAATAAATATACTGGAAGTTCCACTTTCAAAGGGTTTCATGAGTTCCTGGTTACAGATAACCACACACATTCATATGTTGAATTTTTATTCAGGTGTTTGCACAATAATATCGTCTGTCATTGTGAAGGACAAGAATATTAAATCTGACCAGTGACCAGATTATATGTTGTATCCAGTAAGCAACACAATATGGCAACAGTATGCCAATGCTGGCTTGAGCGTTTGTATGCGGCATGTACACAGAGAAGCACGGCGGTCAATATTTCGGCGACGACTCAATGTCATATAGACATGGCATTTGAGATATTTTTAAGCCTGTCCATCAGTTTGACAAATTGAAATGTATGTAAGCACAAATCCTGGATTCCTGTCCTAATAGCTGAGCATGGAGCACGGATGCTTCCAGTGCATTGCCACAATTATCTCAATAATCCTCAGGTTGAATGACATCGCAATTGTCACACAGTTGTTCACAATGGTTTGTTTTGCCCAGTGAAACTCCAAGCCTGGTCTTCGCAGCATGTGGCCATTATTCCTTGTGTATACTGTATGTGACAGGATTGCCAAATGTATTACATTCACACTACTCACTGTTTACTTTTACTATATAAAGTGTAGCCTTGTGCAGTACAGCACACACTAGCATGCGAGGATGCTAGCATGCTATGTAGGCGTCAACTCTGCTACCTGGTTTTCTCAGAAGCTAGGTCAATCAATTTAATTGGCTACAAATGAGAGCACTGTCCCCTAAGCAAGGACGCCTTACCTGTGACGTTTCCGGTGCTCCTGTGTAGAAATCCCTCGTCGTTCGAAAAAGGTGTCCGTAGATCGAGTGGCGATGCTTGGCTAATTCAAACCAACCGGGGCTACCGGGTTGCTTTCTTACTCTCTTTGACAGCTGTGGTTTGGGACTTGCACCAGCAGGAGGGACACTGTAGTGGCCTACCAGGAGGGAAAGAGGGGGGGGTTCTTGTCACTGTGTACGTGCGTGTGCGTGTGCGTGTGTGTGTGTGTGTGAAACGTATGCCTAACTACACTATACCTCATAGTTTACAGTTGCTGTGCACGTGTGATCTGCGCCGTCAGAAGTGCCTGTGGGGATTCTCTCTTCCGGTGTGCGAGATCCCTCCCTACGGTGAATTCCTACCTGCATGCATTGTGTGGCACCCCAAGTGGCTGGGGGTGTCACATTACAGTGTATGAAATTGTCTTACCAATTGTAATATAGTTTTTTATTTAACTTTCTTTTAAGAGTTTGGTGGTCTGGTTGTTGTGTGCTTTGCTCAAATAAAGCTTGCACATTTATTTGATTGAATCCATGTCTCTTTTCACTTAATTTAGTTGATGGTGCCTGAGTGGGGAATAATACGTGCCCTCAGTGAATTGTAAAACACATTATTTCCTTGGGTGACATTCTCAAGGTGGCGTGGTCAAACTGTCATTATACAGGCTACATATAACATAGTGAAGGTGGAACAGTGGATATGGGAAATCACATGGATTATTTATATATATATATGGCACATGGTTTACTGACCTTTCTGTGCTCTCCTCTGTGTGCAGTTTAGGATTTGTAAGAATGAATAGTGTGTATAATATGAAGCAGAAAGGCCTGATTTACCACCCCTGCTGTACAATCACATATAGGGCTCTATTTTAATAAACCAAACGCAATGGTGAACGCAAGAGTAATCGCTTGGCGGTATCGCTCTGAGGGCGTGTCGGCGAGAAATTTGGTAATTTCATGACGGCAATCTTGGCGCATCTGATGGCGGTATTGCTAAAAGGCTGGGTTTAAATGTTCAAGGTGTGTCTCTATGGTAGCCAATCAAATAGTTGTTCTCATGCTTTTAAAAAAAGCCAGTTGGAACGCAATCGCTCCATGCAATTTCATAATGAGCAACCCAAACGCACTGGACCGCCAACGACAAGAGCGATTTTCCGCACAGGAATCAGACATACTTGCAACAGAAGTACAGGCTAGGACTAGTAATTTATGGATCACAATCCACACCACCTCGTCTCCCTGAAGTTCGGAAGGCACGGGAGGAGGTGGCGAATGCATTAATTAGCCTACATGAGGTGATGTAGGCATAATTATGATTCAAATGGTAGGCTTATGATTCAACTGTGTCAATGTGTAATTTATATATTATAGGCTATTGGCCTACATGATCGCAAGTTTCTTGTAAGCTGTCCTGTTTTATTCTAGTAGTTTAAATTAAAATTAATTAATTAATAATAATTATAGGCTATTTGTTCATTAAATGGAAGTGTAATGTTGGCATCACCTATAGACACTACATAGAACTACATGACTAACAAGTTGCCAAATTGCCAGAGTCTATTGCGTTGCCGCTAAGAGGTGGTTCCAGCGGATCATAACGCAATGGGTTTTCGTTGGTTCAAATTGTCACTGAGCCGAAAGTATTTTAGAACATGCCCCAGACAGCGCCACCCATCCCACTGCAGCGCAAGCGAAAGGATGTTATGTTGAGAATTTGTTGATCCTAGCGGTATTGCTGAGAAACGCCATAGCGCCAGTTTTAAGACGTTGATGCTGTCAACAAGCTTGCGTTTGACTATACCGTCCCCTTGCGCTGGTTTGAAAATAGAGCCCATAATGTTGTCAGTGCAACAATAGCAGATCTGCTACAGGTTTCAGAGCTTGGCATCTGAATAGCACAATGAGATAAGATTCACTTGTCAAGCTGTGAAGACCAATGTCTCCAGAAAAGGGGACTAATTGCACTCTTTTTCTGGCTCTGGAAGGGGAGGAGTGTCACCTTCTATAACAGAGATCCGCTCAGTCGTGCTTCCAAACTGCTAAATTGGCGATGCACGCAGCATTGATGTTTTAGTACGGGAATCGCGGTAATCTAATTCTAATAGATCAGACTGGAGATTGTCTTCTGGTTTTCTACATAATGTACCTGTCCTTTGTGCCATCACTTTTGATGTAGTACCCTTGAATTGTTGAGTGAGCCGTATTTGAGTGGAATTTCCAGAGGTATAAATTCACTGTGCCTTAGTCATGCATACTGTGATGCACATCTCTTATAGTATGGTAGGCTCTTTGTCGTCTCTGCGATCGTAGAGCATAAACAAGCTACAAGAATACAAAGGGTACCATACTGTGCACAGCCTTTCAACTGCCTCAACGAGACGGAAACAACAAAACACAAACCTCTTTGTGTGCTTCCTACAATTTACAATTTGCCGTTTAGCTATTTGACAGATGCTTAGCTAAAGCATCTTGCAGAAAGTACATTTCGATAAGGAAACACCACTAGAGCTAGATACAAGCAAAGCTACAATCACATAAGTGCCAACATCAAGGTGAATGTCTCAAGTCCTGCAAAATAAAGTTCATATATTTATATATGTTTTTATTCGGAGATGGACAGTAGCAGTTTCTCCACTTGTTTCTTCCCGTTTTGAGTCTAGTCCAGCCAGTAGCAGGTGGAATGGGCTAGCTGTAGGTTCTTGGAGCCTCCTGTTGTTCCTTGGATGTCTCTAGCAGAATAAAAGGGCTACAAGACCTAAACTGGTTTGTAAGTGAGGTTTGGTTGGTTTTATTCAAACCGAAGAGAACATATTAAAGTCAACACCCCATTGCAATTATTGAAGTCAGTCGAGCCTGACCCTAATGAAATGGTGCACACACACACACACACACACACACACACACACACACACACACACACACACACACACACACACACACACACACACACACACGTGATATGATGGGATGCTTCAATTTGACAATTCATGTCACTGCTCAATAGATGTGTGTCAATATTTAACAATAAGAAATGGAAGCTAAGGGCAGAATTTATGGTGATGTGATTGGGTGTGAAGGTCACCTGAGTGTGCCCTCATCGTCTCCATGTGATAGAGGTTAAAATAATGCAAACAGAGTCATTATGCCTGTACCACTAATGTTTCTAGCAATACCTCAGTCCAGCACTTCATATAAGACTTCACTTCATATATTTCTTCCATTTTGGGAGCTAGGCCAATGAGAGAACCTCCATTTCAAAATTATGTTCTTCCTATTGGTTCTCTCAAGACACTGGCTTCTTTATTCACCTGCTATGTCATTTAATAATCTATGCTTTCTTAAACATGTGAACATGGTGACCCATATGAATACATTGGAGCTTTATATTGTATTCATCCTAGTTTTCTCGTTTTCCATATATTAATTCATATCAACATTGTCACATGACTCACAGCAGTTTTATAGATATAAAATGTTTGAGATAAAAAAAGACAGTTTTGACACCAATCAAATCATTTAGCAACCATTTAGTTTTAAATATTCAGATACACCTGACATTTAGCACTGCACTGATGCACATCTTTTGAATATCATGCAGTGCTATTAAAACGGCAAACCTAATATAGCGGCTGTCACAGTTAATAGGCCCCCAAAACACCCTATTCATATTTTTAGATGAATATTCTGAGCTCCTGTCAATTATTAATTCAGATTACAGCAGGATCATTGTTGTGGGTGATGTTAACCTACACGTAGACAATGCTGCAGAGGATAGAGTTTTGGACTTTAGCAACCTGTTGATTTGTATAGATGTCATACAAAACTTAAAATGAGCCCACTCACAAGCAGGGAACACGTTCTCATTATACTGTATCTTTCCATTGTTGGATTTTGATATTATTCACGTTCATTTTTATGTATTTCTTATTTTTTAATGTGCAATGAGGTTAGTCATATTGAAGGTACCATTGAGAAATGCTACATTGACTCTGATGCTGACCATTTTTTTGGCTGTTTTTAGGAATAGGGCCTCCCCCTGCCTGCGCTCCTCCAGTAATGACCTGGTTGATTGCTTTTGCAAGCGATTAAGAGCAAGCATTGAACATTTGGCCCCTCAAAGTTAAAAAGAGTTACGAATAAACTCAGGTATCCCTGTAAAAGTGAAGAGACAGCCATTCTTTAAAAAAGATGCGTACAATGAGCACAACGTAGAATGTGGAGGAAAACAAAACCACACATTTTAAAGGAAAGTCTTTTAAATTACAATCAATGCATCAAAACTACCAGGATAAGCATTTTTTTTTATTTATCTCCGACAACAAAGACAAGCCACACATTCTATTTTCAACAGAACATATTGAATAATAAAGAGCCAACATTGATAATATAAGGCTGGCTTTACCCACTAACCACACACACCCTGCACAGATTGCCAATCTATCACAAGGCGCGCACACACACACACACACACACACACACACACACACACACACACACACACACACACACACACACACACACACACACACACACCATTCACTCACACACTCATATCTTGGGGCAATTTAGAGTCTCCAATTAGCCTAACCTGCATGTCTAGTAGTAAATAGTCTCAAACCATCCACCTTCTTGACCCTTGACCCCATAATCACCTGTTTTTTTAAGAAAGTCTGTACTTACCTTGCCTTTCTGGAGAATTGCTGAATATCAACCACTCCCTGCAGACATTTTTCCATCCACATTCAACACCATAGTTAAGCCCCCTCTTGAAAGGAACACCTTCATTCCTCCATTCTCAATAATGTCAGGCCTACCTCAACTCTCGATGTCTCTCCGTAATACCAGTGTGAAGCTGGTCTTCTTGCAGTTATCAGATTACTTAAACACAAATTCTACCATTCGAAAAAAGTAAATTATATCAGAGTTAATTTGGAAAATAGACATTTTTCTGGCCAGGTACTTCCTCACATATCACTCCTATTTCAAAATCATAAATTTTAGAATTGATTTAAAGTGGCCTTATTGGCTTTTAAAGCTGCGTGTGGACTTGTCCCTGACTATTTAAATCTTTTAGTAAAATATGTTCCTGTCGGAGCTCTCAGATCTTCAGATTCCCTCCTATTGCCCATCCCACGATCTAGGACTAAAACCTATGTCGAGGCTGCTTTAGTTCATATACCCCCAGGCTCTGGAACAAGCTTCCTTTGGTTCTGAGGGCAGATCTAGGACTAAAACCTATGTCGATGCTGCTTTAGTTCATATACCCCCAGGCTCTGGAACAAGCTTCCTTTGGTTCTGAGGGCAGATCTAGGACTAAAACCTATGTCGATGCTGCTTTAGTTCATATACCCCCAGGCTCTGGAACAAGCTTCCTTTGGTTCTGAGGGCAGATCTAGGACTAAAACCTATGTCGATGCTGCTTTAGTTCATATACCCCCAGGCTCTGGAACAAGCTTCCTTTGGTTCTGAGGGCAGATCTAGGACTAAAACCTATGTCGAGGCTGCTTTAGTTCATATACCTCCAGGCTCTGGAACAAGCTTCCTTTGGTTCTGAGGGCATCTGACTCTGTGGATATTTTTAAGAGAGACCTGAAGACCTACCTCGATAAATGTGCTTTCCCTTAGGAGCTATTTTACTCAACTCAAAAAAAAACTATTTTATATATATTCTACTACCCTTTTGTCTTCTTTTCACTTGTCTGTTTTTTTAATTTATTTCTTTCATCTTTCTATAAAGCGCATTGAATGGCACTTGTGTTTGAAATGTGCTATATAAATAAAGATGATTATTATTATTCTTACATTTTAAATGATTGAAAATTTAGGCCTATTCAGTTTTATTTTCTATCTGCGAACAGTGAACTTTGGACATTTAGCTTTGAAAGAATAAAACATCAGTCAGTAAATCCACAGTGTTGTGATAACTATGAGCCGGAATACCATATTGCCATATTGCCGGGCACCTGGGGGGGTTGATTCCTCACTATGACATTTTCTGTACTATGATCCCATATCTCTCTGTAACCTTCTCTTCTTCCTAAGGAAAAAAATTAAAATAAAATCTGGTAAACAATCTGGGGTTTAAAGTTTGTGACGTATAGTCTTCATCGGGAAGGGCAGCGCAGGGGTCCGGCCTCAGCTGGCGACACGCGGCGGATCACGCGGCCTGAGAGCGTATTAAATGTGACAGGGAAGAAGCCTTGGCGTTGGTGGGCTGCCTGATTGGACCTCCCACCCTTCAGCCCCGGCTCCACTCTGCGTATATTGCTGCCGTCTATTTCTGCAGAAATAAATTAAAAGTCAGAAGTAATTTGCCTGATGGGGGATGCCGGTGGATTTTTCCCCCCTTTTTTTCCATCGGTAACTTTACGAAATAAAAATTTTCCCAGCCTAGAAATTAATGGAAGCCTGCTCTGATGGGACGCCAGAGAGGGAGGTAGCGAGGGGGGGGGGGGGGGGGGGGACGCTTATTTTCTTGCTGTGACAGTTTTGCTGCACCAAAAAGCGGGAACCTGATTAAAGTGGACGCACTGAGAGATTGAGGTCTTGTTCCAACAGCCGGTGGATCAAGGCCTCCTAATCCTATCTCTAACATTACCAAGATGAGCAACGCATATCACTTCCCACACGCACCTTCACAATCTTGGCTTGGATGAAATTTCTGAGAGGGTTGACCTGACATTGACAGGTAAATCTATTTTTAAATGTATCTATTTTCTCGGGAAATGTATGGTACAAGCCAACACTTAAAACTTTAGAACAAATGTTGTCTTCCAGACAGGAATAAAAATAAATAAAATGCTGATATTTCTTTAGTGCCATGGGTACTCTGTTTCAGACAAAATGTTGAGGCTTCCTGTTAAGGGTTTCGTACACCACCTGTTTATTGTGCCTGTAAAATATGAATGGCAGACCTGCAACCTATTGCCTGAGAAAATATGTCTTACGATCTTGACAGCCCTTGTCATTCCGTGTCAACTGCTGCATGCTGGTGTTATAGAGAAATTCTGAAGACATGTTCAAATCTTTGTGACAGGTGTTTAGCCTGTTTGTCCACCTACTGCCGCACAGCTCAACTGTGATTTTCACGGATTTGGAAGGTACTGTATAAAAGTTCTGGATTTCTGCAACTTCTATATGAGGCTGGGTGAGAGGGGAGCTGAAAATGCCTCACAATTAACCGATGCTAACGATACTGACACCTACTTAAAATAAGCTACATAAATACAGCATATTATCTCTCATTTCATTCATGCGTTCAATTGACATTCTGCCCTCAACTGTAACTAAGATGGAAGTGTGAACAGCAGATAATTTTCAGTCACCATTAAGACAGCCATGCTAAGGAGATGAGGTGGTATGCAGTTTAACCACTGCAGTAGTTTTTTTGACGTGAAATGTATTGATTGAGCAGCACAATTAACTAAGTGTTAGTATGCCATGTGCGTACACCATTGGAAAAATGTATGCAAACAATTGTTTTTCTAATGTATTTAATAATACAGAATTATACTTATGAACAATGCAACACAGTGGTTTTTCTTGCATGTGTCCCTTTCATACAGTATGAAAACATGCTGAAAACATCATAATAAGTGTTACATCGTAATCAGATATCGTACGGTCATCTCGATCCGTCAGTTCTAACAGCTGCAAAGCTCACTGGAGCTAGCGCCGCGTGGTCAACACTGAATTACAGGGGTGACATTCCTGATAAAATATGACAAAGCATCCGCAGGTTGATGTAGAGTCTCCCCGCTACACTCAGGGCCTGGCATTGGCTTCCTGGAGTGACTGAGAAATCACCAAGGAAACGCATGAACAAAGGTGACCGGCAATGGCCATCTAAAAGTCTCAGGGATTTAAGATTATAACAAAGGCGGTCCAGCACTTTAAAGCAGACTTTTTTGAAGGGAAAAAAAAAAAGGTCATGTGTCAAAATTCAATATATGTGGAGTCTTTTTTGTATTATTTTTTTGCCTTTCCTCCAGACTTTGTGTGGTCTTCATGTTGTTAATTTTGTCTAATAAGAAATATTTTCAAAAAAAATGTACTGCTTGCAGTTTGCATTAGAATAGCCATCCCTGTGAAGCTCTCTTATTACTGTGCGTGCTGTAGTTCTCGAATATCAAACAGCCTGTTTTATTTTTGTCTTGTTTATGTAAACGAGGGCATTTGGTTCTGGCCTCCAACCCAAGATCTTTCCAAGGCCTCTTGGTGAACAGCTTTGTGTCATCGCCGGTGCTTAGAAACATCAAGGTCAAGCTTAATTTACAGGTGTCACTCAAGTTCACCCTGCAGGGGACTCAGGGCTTCCTTTGATGTACACCCGCCTCCACACGCACACGCACACACACACACACACACACACACACATCACTACAAAGCTGCGAACATGGTGGGTGCAAATCACTTACATCAGCCGTTAAATTTTATGAAAGCGTTTCCCTCGTTAAACCCCGTTCGGACTGATCTCACAAGATGAAGGTTAACCGTCCTAAAAAGTTGGCAACCAAATCTGCCGAGGTGAAAATGAAGACAAATCGGCCCGCTCGCGTGTCTTCGTAAACATCTGGCCCACCGGCGTCGATAGCCGTTACAGTCCCAGCACACCTCATTACAGAGCAGCGATCACTGATTTAACATCTCTGGGTGACGCCGACCCGGTTTAAAATGCTATTAATTAGGCGAAGCGTTTAAGTCGGGTTTTCACCTCGGCCGTAACGTGGAACCGTTGAAAAAATGATCCTCGTGTGAGTGAAATCCGAACCGCTTTCCCCCCTCTCCATGGTAAGTTAGGGGTAAGTAAGGTAAGGTAAGTAAGGGGCGGCAGTGTAGTATAATGGTTAAGGAACTGGTCTTGTAACCGAAAGGTTGCAGGTTCGATTCCCAGGTAGGACACTGTCGTTGTACCCTTGAGCAAGGTACTTAACCTGAATCGCTTCAGTATATATCCAGCTGTGTACATGGATAATATGTAAAACATGATAAAAAAAGTTGTGTAAGTCGCTCTGGATAAGAGCGTCCGCTAAATGCCTGTAATGTAATGTAATGTAAGTTTCGGGCCTTCTCGATCGCCATTGTTGTAATTTCACGAAATACAAGCTAACGTTAAAAAAAAAAAAAGAAAAGATAAAAGGCTCATCATTTCCTATCACTGTTAATGGCCTCCGCTTCCCAGCACATTACGCTCCAGCGCCCGTCAAGCGGCGTCACCTTTGCTGGGAGGGAGATGGAGGAGCGGAGGCCCAGCTGCGCGAGCCGAGCTCCCCGGAGAGAGCGTCCAGCCGGGGCAGTCAGAGAGACAGTAAACAAAAGAGAGGCGTCCCCGTAACAAGCGCTGCGACCCCCCTCGGAGGAGATGCGACGAGGAAAAGTGTGTTCCCCCAGGAGACCCGGCGAGGCTTACCACAGAACTGCCCGGCACACGGCCGGGTGTTATTAATGGCTGCAGTTGGAAGCAAAACATTTTCATCATGATTGTTGTGTGTGTGTGTGGAGCTGGCACCCCTTCTACGTACAAACACACACAGACGCACAGACACACACACGCATGCACGTGCTGCACATCCTTCCTGGAGCAGTGGCACTGTGTTCTTCCTTTATTTTTTTACGGTCTGTCACTAGGTTCACTTGAAGAACTCCTTTCGGGGTATGGCGGCCTTGTTTGGGCTTTGATCAAACCCAATAATGTCAATTTCAGGGGAGCTGCACTGAGGTGTTACATGATGAAACACTCAGAAAGGTGCCTCTGCTCTACGCTTCATCTGAAAATAATCATGTCATCTTTTCCCTTCTAAGGAAAAAAAGAATATATATTTATATATATATATATATATATATATATAATATGTATATATACTGTATATGTATGTATATACTGTATGTATATATGCGTGTGTGGGTGTGAAGTAGTGTTTAATATTTTCCTGAAAATTAACTATTTTTAAACGCAGGATTATAACACCTCGGTCCCGGGTTTCCGGGGAAATCCTGTCTAAAAAACCAGGGGCGTTCTAGTGGCTATTATCAACTGTGTGACCCTACTTATTGGTTTACAGGCTACCGCCATCCATATGCCATATAAAAAACTATCTTTCAGCACAGGCATTGTCCACTAGCCTACTATTGGCTGAGATTCTTGAATATCAATAAGAACAAACTGTTTTTCAAAGACGTTTTATTAATAAAAGCAACACATTTTCTGTACAAAATGATGGCTGCTTTGGAACTTCAGACATCTAAACAAAGGCAATAGTGCTATTAGGCCTACCTGAACCATGAGAAGTATTAGCGCTGGCTATAACAAGCAAACGGCCAGTGTTTAAGGAAAAGGACTATACCCGCCCCCCTCAAAAAAATAATGCCTACACGTTTGTAACCTCTTCTTTAAAATGTCGAGGGTTTCGGCGGTGAATGCCCAAAACGGAAAAAATTTGGAAATAAAGTAACGTGTGTTATGCAGAAATTTTTCACCTTTATAACAAACCAATAAAAAAATAAAACCTAAATAAAAAAATCTAGGTTTTTGCTGCAAGAACTGAGAATGTGAGTAATAGGCCTACATTATATAGCCTAAGCAAATTATATGGCATAAATACAATAACTTAATATGATGGCATAAATACAATATCTCCATCAAGACACATCAGCAAATATACGCTAGCCTACCGTTGTGAAATGAGGGAAGTTTAGCCGTAAGGCTACGAATTGGTAAGAAAAGCGAAGGTATCTAATATACTTGCAACTTGCTCTAAGAATTCCATCTCATTTTGTAATTATAGCTGGGTTATATTTCTGCAGAATGCAATGTCCTGGAATAACAAAACTATGGGTTTGCGTTCTTTATTAGGCTACCCCTTGTCCCTATCTACAGTTGCCCCCTAGTGGTAGCCTAGTTATTGACGTCGTAATTATAGTAGCCTATTCTTTTCCCTGAAATGAATTTACAACTTTAAAAAAACCTAACATTTTGCCTCGTTAGTATTAAGTTTCTCAAAATTCTTCCACACGTTGCTTGACATGATTTTGCTCTCCACGTTTGGAGCAGGTATATTGAACTTCCATTTCCTGTGCCTGCGCTAGCAACATTCACGTGCCCTAAAGTGCAATCAGTTACCGAGTTTTCGCTTGTCAATAAGCAGTCATGAGTAGGCGTCAGTTTTTTCAAACGGTGGATACTGCATTTTGGAAATAATCTTCATATATTGATTATTTTATTGTACTTAATTAGGCCAAATGTAATGCAAGAGTTATTTATCTGCATTGCCCATGTAAAATTTCCTGGTTTCCCGACGTCACTCCCGGTTGGGAACGGGAAGGAATTGTGACGGGAAATACGGGGATTAATCACTCGTGTGAAGGTAGGCATGTGTATGCGTGTTTAAACACATTAAGATATGCACATGATACATATGCATTGAACACGATGTATTACAACCATATGCTATGAGTTTTTTTAGTGATGTTTTCTCTTCTAAATAACTGCAGACAGAGATACTTTATGCTGAGTGGTGGCAGGAGGGCAAACAGTCTGGGAGAGATGGCCTCCTCCAGAAAACATTTACTCTTCTGCATTATTACCAAATAGCTGGTTAGCTCTCATTTAAATAATATTTATTCACACTTAAAAAACATCCTGTAAACACACACACACACACACACACACACACACACACACACACACATGCCCTTGCAGTAAATGCGATTCATCAAACAAGCAGAATTATAATCCTTAAAACAGCTGACAAGGAGGTTATTGCAACACCGGGCTGGAGTTTGCGCCAGTGTAATTTAACAAGCCGTTATTCTTTGCATTAATGCAGGCAACAACTTCTTGAGAACATTTGGAACTGAAATGAATAAGGGGTAAGTTCAGGCCTCACTCGTTAAACAAACCCATCTGTAGTCTACATGAACAGTGCTGGTGAGTCAGACTACTTGGTCAAACTGGAAACACAAATATTTTAAAAGACAGGATGATTCCACCATGGATTCAGTGTATAAACAGAATCCTTGGGAACATAAAACAGTGGCTTCATTGAAATTATTGCCTGGACCCATTTTAAACATTCTTGTCTGAGATCAACAATACAGCAGATACGCTCAGAGGTTTGGAAAAAGAGGCGAGCTCTGAAAAAGAGGTGACACTGTTGAATGCTATCAGTCTTATCACTGGTTTATGTAACTCAGCGATTGGCACAGTGTAGTATATGTCCCCATTATTGGGTTAGTGAAGACTGGCCCTCATTTTAAAACACAATCGTTTGTGACTCAGATGTTTTTTTTCAGTCATGAGTTTTATCTTTGCTACATGGCTAATAAGATGGATAGATTCATGATAAAAATTGAGGTAACGCTTTATTTTAAGGTTCCACTATAAGCCTTGCCGGGTCTCCTGGGGGAACACACTTTTCCGTGTCGCATCTCCTCCGAGGGCGGACGCAGTGCTTGTTACAGGTTCCGCTATAAATAATTGTAATAATAACTAATGTAAACCATTAGTAAATGATCTATTAACAATTTATACAGTGTTTTCTAATAATGACTTATTAGAAGAACTCATATTTGTAAAGCATTAGTTACTAGTTCATATGTGTGAAATCATGTATATGACACATTCATGAACTCAACTGCACCACCTAAACTAAAGTGGCCACAGCTGACTATATATTAATATGAATTAAATACAGAGAAGTTAGTAAGACATAATAACTCATATTTGTAAAGCATTAGTTTTGTTTACAAATTCTTTATAATGGAACCTTAAAATAAAGTGTTACCAAAATTGGCAACAATAATACAGTTTTCTTCAGGAAAAAAGCCACACGCCGCTGTGGTGGTGCGGTGTGGTTTCCCCTGTGTTGCTGGTCTTCCTTTCATCTGGCTCTGTCATTACACATCATTTAGATTTGTATGTCTAAATCACATCTGCTCAGAGGACTTCATGTGTTGGTACACAGCAAAAACGGTGTGTACCATAAGTCCATGGACACATATAAACACCCTATGGTGTTAAATGTACACCATTAGTGTTAATTTTACACTGCCATTTTTGCTGTGTGGTCTTATTGTCCTTTCCTGACATCTAAATGCATGGCGTATAGACAGTTACACATGCCTGGATCCAATCAACATCTTTCCTTTCAGTTTGACTTACACATATGGAAGCATTACTTTATTCACAAACATTGCTGAGATTTCGGAACTTGCCAACTTGTGATTTTGAATCCAACCTACAGGATAGCGAATGGATCCTGTGACGTTTTTTGTCAAAACACCCTACTCTGTCACACATTTGGGCCTTTGTCGTGTTGTGCATGCGTACCAACTCTTTTTCTGAACCAGTTTATGAAAGTGAGGCCACCTTACCAGGTGAAAACTTGTCATGCTAATGTAGAACCTCAAGTTGGCTTTACGGAGGACCTGCACCTGCCGGATACTTCAGGTGGCAGTTGAGTATTTGAATGCAAATCGTGATGAGTCAGCTTCTGGGCTCTGGGTGGCGATTAAGTTAATCACCTCCAACAACCAAAAAGGGAAACACTTAAACACAGTACATAACTACTCACTGTGTGGGAGTCCCATATCCAAGTATGTGATTGCATTTCAGAGTGACTAAAAAGTGGGCTTTGAGCCGAATTATGTAAGCTAATGGCGCACAACACAGTCAATTTCAGAGTTGACTCTGTAATTCTACAGAGTTCTAATTCCTGTCCTTGGAGCCGGCTCTTGGACAATAAAAATCCTGCAATGCCACTGGGTATGAAAAGGCTGATAATCAGACAGCTGGGAGGCCCGTCTTGTTAAGCAACAGTTTTAGTGTGTCGATGGGCTCCACAGTTTGATATTCAATCTGGACCATGTCGGTGCTAGACGTGGCCATCAGCCCTGTAGGGCAGCGCTTAATTGCTGGAGCGTCATCCGAGCTGGGAGGGACTACCTCCGCTATTCAAGCAGCTGCCCACAGCCTGCCCGCGATTCCCTCTCGGTCTGATTTTAGCAGGCACACTGCGGAACTAAAAGAAGGAGCTTGACATCGTGTTTGGTAGGAGAGGGCACGCTCGTCTAAGCTTCCCAGAACTGACAGAGGAGGTGGGAAAACATGGCCACCAACAAGTTGGCCATTCTATTTTTCCCGCCCAAAAGTCTGATAAACTAACCATTCATTTTAAAATCTCAGTAACAGTTACCTACCAATCACACCTCTTTCAGATATTGATTTTAAAAAGATGCTGAGCATTCTGATATTAATATTTAATCCTGTCTTCGAAAGAAAACGCGGGCAAAGTTCAAATCTACCTATCCATATTACTCTAGATAACATTAGTGAGAGTAGATATGCTATTCTGAATAAAATATACTGATCACATTTTATCCCTCAGCGAAGTGAATGAATATTTACCACATGTGAACACTTACACCATGTACTTGCAGCATGATCGCCAGCTGTAATATGAATTTACATAAATCTGGTTTTATCAGTATCAGCACATATATAAAGTCAATAAGGGATGTGGAAGTGCTTGTGTGAAAATTTGCCTTAGCCTGTGGTTTCTTTATATTTCAGCTAAATGCTTTATAGTTCACCTAAATCTGATGTGAGAAAGAAACGTTTGCTATCTAGAGCCATGACTTGGCACTGAATTGTAAAAAAGAACGATAGCACAAGAAAAATGCACAATTCCTCACATAGTTTGTAGAGATGGGGGAGCAAACCGTTACGGCACTGAATGGCAAACGCGCTGTGTGCATTGTTTAGGATTTCCAAATTAAAGCCGTTTGCTTTCCTCTTCATGAGCACATGCTGGGATCATCAATTCAAATCTGGAGTTCCCTCACATTCAGTAGTCGTTTGAAGGGTTCATAACCACATCAAAAGTAAGATTTAATGCGCTGAGTGAAAGGGCATCACTTGTTTTCCTTGGTGGACAGATATAAAAGAAAAGGGTGAATAAATATCCCTGCTTGTCATGGACTGTGATGAAAATCCACATCCCCGGTACAGTGCTGACGCACCATACCGCTTAAAACCGCATGTCGTCGGGGTGATTGGCAGGTTGGCTATGGAAATCTGTGGTCACTTATTTGGATGAGGCGGGAGCTTGATAAAGGAAATAAGAGGTAAGAGGGGTATTTGGGAAGGTGGGGGATTTTGGGCAGAATGTTTCTAAAAAGAGACCCCCATCACACATCCCATTAGACTTATACAGTGATGATAGCAGTACAAAACGGAGCATACTGTATGACACAACTGAATAAAATAATATTTTCAAGGAGTTCGTGTGACCATTACTTTATTTAATTTATTTTCTTGTCATCATGTTGTACCAGCTTCCTGCAACTTTACATTAACATGCACGGCATTTTAGTTTAGACTTATTTCAAAAAATGAAACGTAGAGCTCCGCGTCTTCAGTAAATTGATTTGGCTGTCAAGCCTATAACGTGTACATGCCAGGTAGGGGATAGATGCCTGATTTACAATGCCATTATCCAGCAGTCCCAAGGAAGCAGACCTGGCCGACGGCATATTGTAATGTTGTCACATGACGACGCAGTTTGCCAAGGAATGCAAATGAGACAGGAGTCTGCTTACAGTTTCTCGTCAGCAGGGGGAAATTATTGGTAATCATCCGTGTAATGTAAATGCCAATCATTTTTTTTTCTCCGCTATCTTATAAAATGACACTTGCATTGCATAGACCTGTTTGACGATATAATTTGGGAAGCTATCGAATCTCTACCTCCCAATACTTTGAGGAAAAAATAAGCTTGTCATTTTTGATAACAAAAATGCAGCTTATTTATTTGCCTTGTATGTATTCACCTGTTATGGACTGACTTGTGTTTTGAATAGCTGAGGCTGAAGTTGAAGGGGGGGGGGGGGGGACCCCAAAAAAAACGCTGGCGAATCTTAAAAGGACATCATTATTATTTAAAAGGCTCTTCACTGCTCTTGAAGCCTTTGGGTGCTTTGTGAGGAGTGCTGACCGCATGCATGACTGACCCGCCGGGTTTGTGAGGACACTTAATAAGTGCTCCTGTCTCCCCAGGGGTCAGGGACCCGGTACCTTTCCCTGCTTTCAGGATCCACCCCGGCGGTAAACCTGTCACCGTAACAAGAGCGGAGGACCACGCGAAGCCGGCGGATCGTGCCTTCCCCATTCGGGCGAGGCATTGTCCTCCGCCGCTTAAGGTATGCATTTATTCTGATCTGCCGTTTATTTATTTATCGGGAAATATGCCCCCGGAGTCGACGCGCGGGACGGCAGGACGCCCCGAAGTACGCCGGCGCCGCGAGGGCAGTTTAGCGCTTCAATCAAACTGTCTTTTTCCAAGAAGGTCACACCAATTGATCTTAATCCCAGTCAATGTCAGCCCTCATTATGTTTCAACAAACACATTTGTTCACATTATTAAGCAGTCTGACCTGAAATTCTGTGGGGGAAAAAAAACAAAAAAAACACAATGTTCAAAGGCATTTGCATAGTGAGAGAGAGAGAGAGAGAGAGAGAGAGAGAGAGAGAGAGAGAGAGAGAGAGAAAAAAATGGGTAAACGGTCGCCTGTCAAATCGCCAAATCTGCTGGGCGTCTCTACAACAGATTTACGACTCCTGGAGAATATGGGTGTTTTGCATATGAAAGGAAATATTTTTTCTGACACATTCCTCTGGAATAGAACATGCAGAGGGAACACTGGAAGGCATGTCACTTGAGTTTACTGTTCTATAGAGTGGAGCAAACCTTCAAGGGGCTTACAGTAATACATGGATATATATAAAGGAGAAAAGACACTTGCATCCCCTGGCTACTGGAGTTGAATCTTTATCATAGCCACGGCTGTCAAGCACCAGTAGTCTTTAGTGATTTGGTTTAAGGTAAATTTAGCACTGGCCGCCTGGGAATTAGGATTCAATTCCTTTTTGTAATACAATGGAACTAAGTGTCATGTCATGAAATAAATTGCCAGCAAGTGATAGTGTGTGTGTGTGTGTGTGTGTGTGTGTGTGTGTGTGTGCGTGCACACGGTGAGCAATCCTAATTTTATAAATTTGCTCATTTTAATAATTGAAAATAAAACATTAATTTATTTGTAAACAATATAATAAGTACACGTACAGACAACACACTTTTGAGGCAATTAAAGCCATGATTGCGCATATTAAATTAAAATGATGCAGGCGACTGAACATTACATTAATACAGATAATTATAGTAATTACGGAAGAAGTGCGAACATTAAAATGAATTAAAGTTAAAGTTAGAAATCAAAGTGAAAGGGAGAATTCATGGTTAGGCATGACCTTTACAGTACAAGATAACCGTGAAGGCTGGCATAAACAATAATGCCGGTGGGGGAAGGGGTTCCACGGAACAAACTAAAAACCAACTCATTGTTAATCGCAGACCGAATGCAACAAACACAGATCCAATAATAACCCTTTAATTGACTGCCATGGAAATCTGACCTACAACAGAAAACATTTAATCTTGAGAGTATACGGAAGATAAAATTGCATCGCCCCCAGTTTGCGTGGTCAAGTTTATCCCGAAGCCAAGATCAATGAAATCATACAGTGGGATTTGTAGGTGATTATGGGATTTTCTCCTCGTAATAGATTATGTGATTAGAGTCAACGTTATGAGCAGGATCAGGCTTTAAATTGGATTTAAGGCATGAAGCATGTGTTCAGTTCTCTTTTGTTTGCATGAAATAAAAGTCAAGGCAGGATACATTATCGATTTACATGAAAGATGTCTAATAGGATTCTGAAGATAACTTGTAAGGTAACAACGGACGTTCAATTGGATTTTTAGATACAGATTTAATGAAAAAGAGAAAAGTCCTTGTTAACTACCCGTTGCCATAAAGGTTGGATCATGGTATGGCTTTGTGCCTGAACGGATTCCCAAGATTCTGGAACATTTTATTTAACACTTTCGTTTGACATTAACACACACCTCCAGAGTAACACAGATCGAAAGCCAGACTACGAGTTCAATGAGTTCATCAGGTTCACTGGAAAATTGAAAGATGAAGATCTATATAAAATCTACATATATTTGGTGTGTGAAAGAGACTTGCACACACCGTTGGATCAGGTACTGCTAGCCCACCACACTATTTCAAATTGCCACGCTGAAACAAACTTCACCCTTGAATAGGCAGCTCACAGATAATGAGGGTTTTGAAATAAACGCTGCGCCACTAACTAAAGGTAATGCAACAGCACTCATATGCACCAAGGATTTCTGATGTTCACATCCCTCGCATGCTGGGTAACCAAGACGACGCAGGGTGTTAAATGACCTCCAGACTCTCGGATGCCGGTGGCGTGCCAGTCCTTTTGTTGATTTTGTTAAACTTCAAAGCAATCACAAGCAACATACAGCTGAGCTTAAAAAGGTGGAATCTGAGCTCTGACCTAGCCAACGTGTGCATGTTGCCTTCATAACTTCAGTACAAGGAGTCAAGCCAGCACACTCCGCCACGGTTCTGTTTGCCCAACTCTACCCTGACACCATGCTGGGATTTGCTAATTGGTCAAATTGATTAAATTATTGTAATATAAATTAATTTGTTATTTTTTATGCACAAGGAATGGCATCCACTGGAGACAAGAACAAAGAAACAGATATTTTCCATATAGAAGGGACCTGAGGCTTTTGTGAAATATGATCATATTTTATTTCCATACTGTTTTTTTTTTGTTTTTTTTAAATGTAGTCTAGGACTATCACTTTTAATATATATCATATAGAACAGCATCAATCAATTTTAACCCTGAGAGACCTAAGGCAATTTCTATATGTTTTCACTATCCTCAGTTTTTACAGCTTAAATAGGTATATGTAATAGATAAAACCTGTTTAACTACTAATTATGATTTGTGCCATGACATTGTTGATTAGGCTAGAAACTATTGAAGCAGGTGATGAACAGCCTACTAAAGTAACATTACTCCCAATGTAACAGACACCGTTTGAGAATAACTGTAGGTTATTATTGCCTATAAGACAATGGTTGTATTTCAATGGTTATAATGGTAAATAAACTAGTAGAATATGTAATCCAAAAACATCCAAATAAATGTTGTTTAGGCTAACTATTCAGTCAACCCACCATGTATAAATAAAGGTTAAATAAACAAAATAAAAATATAAATAGTAGCGTTTGCATTTTACAAATGTATTTGACACGATCAGTAAAAACAACAAGTAACCTATTAGAATAGTGGTATTCACTTCGGATTCACCTCAGCCTCAATTGGGTCCATTGCATGTATATAAAAAAATCTGCATCCCCTTTTCCAGAACCGGAATCTTTGTCACTGGAGGAAAGAATGGCTTCAGGTTTTTTAGCATCCATGTGTCTCTTCAAACATTTCTTTGGAGTAATTTTGAAATTAATTCAAAGAAATCAAAAGAATTAAACTCTTTCCACAAGTTTCTGTGTCATGAATGAGTATAATATGTCCACGAGTGATGTTTCCCTGACTCTAATTTTGGGTGTTCTTTGCTGACATACTGAAGTATCTACTGTAGATTGTACCACAATGGTCCCCAATGCATGTTACTCAAAGTTCAGACCCTCCCCCATTGGTTAAAAAAAAACAAAAAACTGGTAGCTAGAGTTAGTTGGAGTTCGCTTTGGAAATGATGGAGATATTAATTACCGAAGAATTGGCGTCATCCGGATTCAAGGAGTAAAATAAATGGGAAGTTTACCACATTATCAGTACTTTTTTTATTTTTTTATTTTGTATTTTTATATTTTTATGAATTTAGCCAAAGCTATTAACAATGGCTACATTGTGTGTTTTCTTCCCACTACTTTGGCAGCATGTCTGTTCTTACCTGTAAACAACCGGTTTGGACAGTCGACATTCGAGGGGGAGAGGGTTGTTAATGTTTTGTTGTTAGGGGTAATGGCAGGAGCCTCCGTTTGCCAAAGTGGCTCTTTTCGAAGAGCTAAAATCACGACACTTAACTTCCAGCACATTTGTGGCTGACCTTCACCATGTACAGAGGGGATGGATGGAGAGAGGGAGAGGAGAGGGGATATGGGGGAGGGCAGGGAGGTGGAGTGAGACAGCCATACCAGAGGCCCCGGCTTCCTTCAGGCAGTGTGACGGACAGCCGTTATGGCTGCAAATAAACACAGGACCACTCACTACTCACTGCCCGCCTGCAGTCAGCTCAGTGGATCTGTCACCAATGGCCACCCCCCCCCCCCCCCCCCCCTCCCCCCACCCCAGCCCTGAAAATCACCCATGCTAAAGGCGCACTTTGCTCTCACTTTAAAATGGGGCCTTAATGATTTATAGCTGTTTGCTTTAAAAAGCCACTGGCATTAATCCCATGGCTCATTAACTGTTTAATTAAAATTAAACTCTGTGTTAGGAGTTAAGCAGATTGTAGGAGCAGAGAAATCCTTCCTCGTGGGTGGTTGCCGAATTACCTTAATTTAGGGAAGGTTCCGTAGAGAGAATGAAGTGTACTACCATGTTTTGAGGATAGTTTAACAGTAACCGCTCAGCAATAACACACGGTCTTGCTTAAACCCAAACTACGGTCTATCTGCTAATCTGTAATTGTGAAACTGAGGCAGGAATAGGGTCGTTTAAGTGGCTGGAATTAAATAAAAAAGAAAGGAATCTAAAAACCCAGAATGCATTCAAAATCCAAACACACTGTGCTTGTGTGCACGCGCACACTTGCATGGCGCGCGGTGAGTGTGTGTGGGTGTGCGCGTGTTAGTGGTAGTAAATAGTAAAGCAAAGAATAGTTGCTACATAGTATAGAAATGCAAGGTAATTCAGTCTTGACATTTGCACCATGAATACATCACATCTCTAATGGCACTCTGTTGCTATGTGGAAATCAGATGGAATTGGAATGAAAATTGAAGTGAAGTGGGAACAAATCCACTCCGATGAGTCAAGTCTCGCCACTCTCTCACACAGGCATGGCACCCCTGCGGTGTACTCTTGGAAAGTTGGCCTGTATTTGGAATTCAGTGGTGCCATATCCATTTTTTTCCTCCCCGTTAAGCGCATCGCCTTGGAATATGATTAAAAGACGGAACTGTGCGACGGGAAATGAATCAAGAGGTAAGCCAAATCACAATTATGGTTTTTACTTTTAAAGCAATCGCATATGGCTGTAGTTATGGTCATCGAATATTCAAAGACTGGAGTTATTTATTAGCATATTGTTCATTAGCATACTTTTTTTTTTGCATATTAATATTAATTAACATACATTTAGCATTATATTAATTTCCAGGCAGATATGGCTTAGAGCAACACTTGACCCACCTTTGAATCCAAGTTGTGTTGGTGTGGAATCAACAGTCACATTATGGTCCCAATGACAGCTTTGTTTTCCTAATAGTTTTAAGTGAGGCCAGAAAAGCAAACGTTGTGAAGGTAAAGTTACATAAAAATAAATGTTATAATGCCTTTATTAACATTCAAAGACCATGTAGAGAATTTCTAACCGACACAATTGAAAAAATACTATATGAAATGTATTTATTTATTTTAATTCAGATAAAATGAATAAAATGTTCTGCAATCAACTGGCAAATTAGAAACAGTCATTGCCAGTTTTTTTTTGTATGTGGCACAGTTCAGGAGCTTAAATTAAGCCTAAGTCTCAAAACACGTATTTGTTCTCAAAGATTCGTGTCAACCTATGAATGGCTCCGCAATATTATTTATTTATCTATTTATTTAGAGATAGACACTTCCACTGTAGTTTATTTCTTTCATTTATTTATTTTCCTAAAAAAGGAAGATGTTGAAGTTTAGGCAATCCAGTTTGGGCAATCTCAGTTAATCTGCAATGGAAACCCAAGTCTAAATCTATGACTTCATGCACTGTAAATGCAAAATAATTAAATAAATAAAATTCACGACCAAATTCATTTTCGACCTGCGGTTTCTGACGGGAGGAAAACGACAAAGGAGGAACTTTCAAATATTTTAAGTTTAATGTGATACGGGATAATTAAGAGGCCGGACTTACATTCAGTGCCAGGAGCTGAGTGCCTTAAATTGCCCTCTAAATGGGTCTGTGTTACCTAATATGTGGCTCTTCGTACGTGTTGCAGTGATCTGACTGAGAGGCGGATGGAGGAAGAGAGAGGATGCTGATTGATTGCGAAGTTCCTCCTTGTAACTCTACCCTCTCTCGTCCCCGCCTAGGTTTTTAAAACATTAAAAATAGCGGCTTGGTAATGGCAAACATGGGTACTTTGCAGAACAAGCTGCGGTTTGTGCGTACCGGTAAATGCTCGAAGGTCACGGAAAGAACGCGCCGTCGATGGAAACACGGAGCCCCGCCACTCTGAAAGGTTACTTTGCGTCAGGAAGGCCTGGATTCAATCAGCATTTTTCTTCACTTTGATTCATACTTAAATGCAAGCATTAGCTTTTTTGTTTTTTTTCTCTCTCTCCGACAAACATGGCGAATTAGTGCTGCCAATTGCTGAATCTGCCAAATCATGTTTGTGAACACGTGCATTTTTATATAAGTTAAGGTTGAGGACAAACGTTGAGTCAATCCAGGCCCCTTATAAATGGTAACCTTTCCGTATAGAACATTTCTGGAGGTAGCCAGGCTAGTACTTGTCACAAGGGCAAATCAAGCCATGACTTAAGACTGCCTTTGTTTCCACTTTGTGATATCTTGCTGTAACGATTGTATTGCTGTTACAATAAGGAGGAACTTATCCATTTTCAATGAGTTTTTCATTTTCTAGAGTTGAATTCTCCTTGATACAGCTCCCCCCTTACATTCAATTACAAAGCCACAATTTGTCAATAGCAAAGTTCCTCATCAACATTATTACTTAAACATATTGACATCCGTAAAGTAATTCTCTACCAATGTCCCAATTACCATGGCTGTTAATGACTGTATTGTCCTATACACTGACATCCCTGTATGTCCTTCTCCCCTCATTCACAAAGCTGCAATACATGGAGAAATAATAATCACTCAAACTTTCACCCTTTACCCCAAACGGTATACCGAACGAAGTAGGGCAGCTTGATTCTTAAGCAAATCCCCTAGAATACTGAGGCAAGTTTGGGCAGTCTGTTTTGGGACAGTCTATTGGGCAGTCTGCTATCTGGAAGAGTCCCTCAGAACTACATCCGCCCCCAGGGGCCGCACACAGTAACGTGCTAAAATCGAACGCGTACCGCACGAGCAGAAAGGCAAAGCGGGGGCCTTAGGAGACGAGACCGAATCCACATCGATCCGATACATTGAAACCAGGCACATCCCTTGTGGGTTATAATTGACTTGCACAGCCCTGTCAGTAAGCAGATCTATTTCAACTGACATCTGTGACATTGCAAGTGGTGCTTGTGGCCATAGGCTGCCGGTCTGCAAATCAAAACCTGGAGCCTCTAAAATCAAAAATATTAATCTGTCATTCAGCTGAAAAATCAATGTCCTTCTGTACAGTACAAACAGTAATCCTTTGTTATGTCACTGGGGAAACGTGTTAGAAATTGCCACAGATGTCAAAATCTGCCAAGACCAATACTGTGCTAATAAATGCCATCGACTGTAATTATGACACAGTAATGCATGCAATTGAGTGGAGTACACCTCAGCAAATTACAGTATGAGCCTATCATAGCTCTTTAGGTTGTGTTGGTATGCATACATGCTTCGAACCTTTAATAGTATATTACTATATACAGACGGGTGGGAAATTAAAGGAGAAACCAACATAAAATGTCTTAGTAAGGTGTTGGGCCACCACGAGCCGCCAGAACAGCTTCAATGCGCCTGGTATAGATTCTACCTCTAGTCCAGATTCTAGTCTCTGGAACTCCATTCTTCCAAAAGATATTTCCTCCTTTGGTGTTTTGATGATAGTGGTGGAGAGCGTTGTCTAACACGTCGGTCCAAAATTCCCCATAGCTGTTCAATTGGGTTGAGATCTGGTGAATGCGAAGGCCATAGCAGATGATTCACATCATTTTCATACTCATCAAACCATTCAGTGACCTCTCGTGCCCTGTGGATGGGGGCATTGACATCCTGGAAGAGACCACTCCCATCAGGATAGAAATGTTTCATCATAGGATAAAACTGATCACTCAGAATAACTTTGTATTGATTTGCAGTGACCCTTCCCTCTAAGGGGACAAGTGGACCCAAATCATGGCAGGAAAATGCCCCCCCACAGCATAACAGAGCCACCAGACCCCCTCACTGTAGGGGTTTTTCCTATAATTTGTCACCAGTCTGTATATGGATTGGTGTCTTTAGGATCAGAATCTAATGCAGGTTCATATAGCTGAATCCGTTCAATGTTCCCAATTAGTCTCAATGCCAAAATGTTCTACTTATAAGGTTTGAAAAGTGGCTCATTGTCTGATAAAAAGCCAGATCGTGTTGGCTTGCTGTGTTTGGTTTGTGATATAGATGTTATAGTGAAACAAAACCATTACAGTTTAACGAACATTCACAAATAAAACATCTTTCTTCACAAACACAGCATGGGAAGTCACCAATCGCCACATTTATTTTTAAAATTGTGTCAAATTGACAGTAAAACTTGACTTTAATTGTAAGTAGATGTAAAGGACAAATGTGCAGAGAATCCTGGCCTACATCTGGATTCTGCAGCAGAAGTCAGGGGTGGCAGTGTCGTATAATGGTTAAGGAACTGGACTTGTAACCGAAAGGTTGCAGGTTCTATTCCCAGGTAGGACACTGTCGTTGTACCCTTGAGCAAGGTACTTCACCTGAATCGCTTCAGTATATATCCAGCTGTATAAATAGATAATATGTAAAAAAATAAATGCTAAAAAGTCGCTCTGGATAAGAGCATCTGCTAAATGCCTGTAATGTAAGTCAAAATAGCCTCTAACCATTGTATATTCTGTTAGTATGGGCATCATTCATAATTAACAATATATACTGTATATTTTACATAGAACTTATGAAACATATGTATTGTCCTTGCTTAGATACATCACCTGTTAGGCTTTGTGACCGAGCATTTTAGTCATTCATTGTAAGTCGTTTGTAAGTCATGTATTATTGCTGAGCATCTTATTAAAATGTATGTGACTTAGACAGCAAAACAACTATAGTGATTACACCATGTGGTGTTTTTGTCAGTGTTGGCTTTCCCTGTTTTGCCCTGACTGCTTCAAATACAGCAAACAAACAACGCGGCGACTACAACCTCTGGCTTGAATGATAAGAACGGTTGGACTTTACATTTTCCATACTAATGTATTTACTGAAACTGGCATGGATCCAAAAAAGAAGGCATTTGGCAGACTTTGCAAATCAATATCTAAACTAGCCACCTGGTCACATGGGGTAGTCTGGGACTGCAAAAGGCAGCAGCTGGTAAGTTGCTGTGCGTTCTTCTTGTTCCGTTGAGGGTCTACATTAATTTAAATGATGGGGATTAATTTAAAGAACCACAGCCATTATTTTATGTGAAGCATTAGGGAAAAATAGAGATTTCCTACAGGAGCTCAATCAAACTGAAACATTTGAGTACATCTTGCAAATGTGACTGACCTCATGCAACCCATTACTTAATTAAACGACTCACTTGCCCAATTGGACAGTTGGAGATTGTTTTAAGGTTTATCCAGTTTGTGACGAAATGGACAAATGTAATTGAATAAGACCAATCAGCATTTTGGCAAACTGTATCAGACATATGAATCATATAGTCACTTAAGTTAGAGAATTGTGTACTCAAATGGTAACCATTTTGACCTTGTTTTCTTACTGTACCTCATTGCAAGTGAATAGTTTTGAAATTAGTGCATTTTAATATCAGAAAATGTTGCTTATAATCCTGAATCAGAGGACAAAATTTGCTAGCCATTACTATTTGGTGAGATGGTGTGAAATGTAGAGGAAAAATTGAAGACGGTGTGAATGTAGGTTGTAACAACTTTTATGGTGTTCCAGTAAAAATATCACAGAACTGGCAGTGAACTGATAGCTATTGTGAATAAAAATATTATATACAGTGTATATGCATATGAGGGCCTCATAATAACTCACTCACCTAAAAAAAACAAAAAAAACAACAGACAAACATTCTAACCAAGCAAATAACAAAAAATTACATTATATACTTTTGTGTCAAGCCTGACCAAGTGCCAGACATACTTTGTGTATACAATGTTAAATGCAAAGTTTACCACTATAACATAATATGATTTGTCAACTGGTTTGATTTGAGGATTGACTAATTATGGAAAGACAATTCTAAATCGTCGTGTCTATGTACAATAACCTATGTACAATAGTACTATTTTCTCCATAAAATAACTAAAATAATACCAACATTATGTACTGTATATTTCAAATTAATGTTAAATCAAGTTAAATCATACATTTTTTCTTGTCATTCAAAATGTTTTAAGACGTTCCTTATTAAACTGCAACGTGACATCCATATGACACCAAAAATTGTGAAAACGCAAATAATAAATGTCCCTTTAGGAGAAAGTGTCACTTCCAATATGAACGATATACTGTCCATATAATCTGACAGTTAAACTCTCACATCTGCCATTTGGTAAACAAAGTCCTCTGTCATGGACTGACATTGTCTTGCTGAATGAAAAATGTCAGTTTGTGCATAATAAATGATGCACATCTGTGTACAGTGCACTGAGTGCTTATGTGCTCAATAAAGGCTTTTAGACACGGGCTGTGTCTGAATCAGCACCCATTCCATACTATATAGTATACTTTAAACCCCCGTATGATACACTTCGCTGAGTATATTCAGGAGCACACTTTTCAAGAAGTACAGAAACATTTTGGTCACATAAATATGAAGTGAAACTTTCTTTTTGAAAAAAAACAAGGCGCAGCTTCACTGACGTTTTCCTTCAAATACAACAAAAACAACACGTGACATGGCCGCACATGGGTTGGGATGTCTTACGACACTTCCACAGTACGGTCGGAAAATAGTATGGCAGATATTTTTTGCGTACTGCACGTCACGTGCTAAACAGCGCACTTCTGTTTGTGCATAGGCCAATTTTCGCCTGTTTTGCACTGTTCTGTTTAAGCCTTTATAACTACAGTTGTGCTCACCACACACACTTTTTTAATGGCTTAAATTGAAGAAGACCCCTGTACCTTTGTGTGGCTTAGCTTAAAATAATTAAATTTCATAATCTTTATATATATTATGGGCTGTAAATGCACAAACTCTTTGCAAACAAAATAAAAACGAGGTTGTAATTCTTAGTTTACAGTGAACCTCTGAAAGGAAAAGATGTAAAACAGGTCATACTTTACATTTCCTGGTGCACACACCACTTGTCAACATGTGTACAGAATTTTAGGGGGATATGTCAATCTACTCAGGTTCTATAAGCTAATTTGTAAACAGTGTATCCTGGTGTCCCTTATGGTCTCCAAATCTATCCAAATGGATAAAATGTGCATCACAGTAAATCAAGAGATAATCAGTTTTTTTCAACAGATAAAGTATTCTTACTCATAGAAAACATGTTTGTATCAACTCCATGAGGGAATTTTCACCTTTTTCCAAATAATTTGGGTTTGGATATATAGGGGTCCAAAAACCTATCCGAAAATGAATACAATGCTTTTTTGTCCATATGAAGCATTTTATTATGTCCTTTGTGGTAGTAGGAGATAATTACAATCACTTCACATTCAGAGGGTGATACATTTATTAGCTCCAGTTCAGTTTATGGTTCCAAAGATTTATTTTTCTACCAGAGCCCCGTTAGCCAGCACAATTTTGAATAGAAAATGTATGTTGCAGCGTTGACTGAAGAGGATATGGTGTGCTGTTACCACCTCCTACGACGTGGACGAGGGGTTGGATTTTAGGAGGCAAAAACAAGAACGTGAACAGCAAAATGTGAACCAGTAAAAACACTAAAAATATATAACTATTTACAATTCTTGTCCGCCAGATGAAATGACAGACACTGGGGCTGCATATTCAGTCCTTCACAGTGCCTGTCTGCTCCTGAGGTCATGCCATTCAGTGAAGCAGAGGCGGTCTGCAATTATACAGAGAGGAACATCACAAGACCTGCACTTGTAGATGGTCTTGTTTTTCCTCTTCAGGCTGAGGCAGTGAACACAGTACTTCCTCCCTTTCGTGGCCTTTTCCCGAGGATCTGTGTTGCTCACATCTGTGACTGCTACAGGAAAGCAGCCCTCTGGCCTCTGCTCCATTGCTGCCTCCTGTGGCTGTGCAGCTGCCATCACCATCTCACCCTCGCCCTCAGGGCTCTCTTTCCCACAGTCAGCTAGCTGTAAACAGAGAGTCTCTCTGAAGAGCTTCTGGGGTAATGGGCTTGTGCTGTTTCTCCAGAGCCATCTCCTTGTGAAGGATGTAGCTGTTCACAACAGCGATGTCCACAAAGTGGAGAAACAGCTTTTTGTACCAGCGCCTGCACTTCTGAGTTACACTGAAGTACTTGATGAGGGCATCTGACAGGTCAACGCCCCCCATGTACTTGTTGTACTCCAGTACAGGCTCAGGAATGGTGACCGCACGTCTGGCCCAGGTGCCATCAGGGTTCCTTGCCCGCCGCAGCACTGACTTCCCACTGTAGGCTTTGTGAATGGAAGAACACATCGAGACCTCTCGTGTGTCCTTCCACTTCACATAGAGAAGGGGGCCATCTCTGATCCACCGCATGTCCCCTCGAACAGCCTTCTTTGGGAGGCTATTCACTTTGGTCTTGGGAAAACCAATCCTGTTCTCCCTGATGGTGCCGCAAGCTCCATAGTGGATACGGTGGAGATGCCGAAAGAGAGCCGCGCTGGTATAAAAATTGTCCACAAAGACATGGTAGCCTGTCCCAAGGTATGGCACCCGGAGCAGGTTCACAACAGCATCAAAGCTCAAACCGTTCCCACTTGGAGTGAGCGCTTTCCCCTGGTACACACTGAAGTCACATGTGTAGCCTGTCTTGCTGTCAGCCAGGACAAATAGCTTGAAACCCCACTTTGTGGGCTTGTCCTTCAAGTACTGCTTCATCCCATGCCGAGCTTTTGAGGCTACCATGCGTTCATCAATGGCCAGGTTCCGATGAGGGTGGTAGTAAGCCCTGCATGCAGCCAGGATCTGGTCCTGCAGAGGCTTCAGGCGAAACAGGCCATCATAACCTGCTTGACCTTTCAACTGGTCATTGATGGCATCTGCTGTTGTGTCACTCATGTGGATGAATGCACCAATGGCCTCATACCTGTAGCCCGGCATCACACTGCAGGGAAAGGGGTGTTTGTGAAGCCGGTCCTTCCTCCATAGGTCACGGGCAGCAGATGGCTTGACAAGACCCAGGTACAGGACGATGGACAGATATTGCAGCATGTCCTCAGCATCCACATCAGACCATGGCGTATGCAGTCCCAGAGCATGCTTGCGGGCTGCGTTGCCATTTGTGTTGTCGCAGAGGAGCTTGAGGACATCTTTGGTAAAAAACAGCCGAAAGAGATCCAGGGGGCTGTAGTCCTGATGAAAGTCCAGCTGCACTCCTGGGGTCCTCCGGGGGCAGAAGGGGAACTGATGAGGCTCTTCATCCTCATCCGCCATGTCGTGCCATCCTTCCTCAGACTCGGGCTCTGGCTCGCTTGGCCTTTTTTTTGGAGCTCCTCGCGGTGAAGGAGAGCAGGGCCTTTTTGACCTCCTCACCAGAGTCCTGCGGGGATGAGCAGCAGCAGCAGCAGCAGGAGTAGGTGCAGCAGCAGGTGCAGCAGCAGGAGTAGGTGCAGCAGCAGGAGCAGGTGCAGCAGCAGGAGCAGGTGCAGCAGCAGGAGCAGGTGCAGCAGCAGGAGTAGGTGCAGGTGCAGGAGCAGAGGGTCCAGGACTGTCCACAGCAGAAGCATCTTCTACCCTGAAATATTTATAAGAAAGCAAAATAAAAAAAACTGTACAATAAGAGCCACATAATGTACTATGTTGCAAATCAAAAATGAAAATTCTAGACTGCGATTAAAATGTACCCTAAATTAAGTTAGTTTAGTTTATTTCAGTCATTAACATTTTCTTTACAAAGATGTGTGTACAAAGATATAATTAAATAATAAGAAGTCATTTGACTGAAAAGGTGTAGGAAGAAGCTTTAGCTTATTTGACCTACCCTTCTTACAATATACATTAGAATTACAAAAATAATTACTTTTTGTAATTCGTTTCTAAATTAAGTTGTTACTTTAGTCTTATAAATATTACAATAATCAATGCCAACCAGTGACACTGGATTACTATTGACAACCAGCAACAATGTCATAGGTTAATTTATGGCCCATTTATGCTGGTGTGCAAAAGATACGATACATGCTAATGCACTTATTATACAATACATGATATTACTTATGCTACCATTTAGCCACAAGAAATTAGATAAATGCTATATTTTACATGGCTACTGTGACTAAAATTCAACCTATGCACAAATAAAGTTATTACTTAATTTAATACAGTTCGTACTTACATGTCAACAGCCACATCTTCGCCCAGGGCAAAAGCGTCTTCCACAAAAGAGTCGATGCTTTCAGCCTCAGAGCCACCTTCACTCTCCCCCTCCGACTCACTCCTGAAAATCTCCTCCACTACATCCGACAGGGACATATATTTTTTCGCCATCGTATATAAAAATAACAAGTCCGAATAAATTAATAAATAATTAAATCGAATCGCGTAATAATGATGACGCAGTATGCGCGCATAAAGCAGGCCGAATTGTGATCTAAAATGGCTTCCGAATGTGTGCAACCTAGTCCTATGTTACGCGTGGATATCGATCAGCTGGTTAAATCTACCTATGGGAATGCCATACCATTTCAGAAAGCTTAGGATGTGCTCTATTGGATGATATAAGTGTCAATTAAAATCAAGTTTGTCTGAAGGATTTACTTGCGCTTCTTTTGAATGTGATCATTTACGCACGGCTATTTTGGAGCATGGACACATGTTGAAACAAGGATTGAATCTTAAAAACGGGTCAACCAAGGCAAAAAATAACCTCAGATTCTTGCAGGGGACATCTTAATCTTCATAACCAAAGGTAAAGTTACGACTTAATTTCATATTTTACCGGAGCTTTTTATAGCAAACGAAAGTTATGTGGTGACAAACAAATACCACTCGTTTTTTTTTCCTGTGGAGTGAGTAGGCATGTTGACAGTTTTGCTTGTGTGTATTCAGGATCTTGGAAGGTGTTTCTTGCAGCTGTGATAGTAAACGATTTTTTAGTGATATAATAAAAACTTTAATTAACTCTCAAATATGTTTAAATGGCTGCTATCTTACATGTGGCCGGGTCCATTGTAGATAACAGTGTAGCAGCATAGCATGCTACTTTCATGAATTACAAGCTAATAGTGGCAGATAGGAACGTGATATCTCGCACGCTGATAGGATATTAAGTACTAATTATGATGATATGTGGTTTATGGTTATGAAATCCGTATTCTCGTGGAACTAGAAACGCATATGTGATGTTTTTAAAATGTAGACGCCTGCGTCTATACCACTAGGGGCTCGCACAATCAAGTTAACAAACATTTAGGTTATAGATTTGCCCCATAGGGAATGTAAACAAGTGAGCTGTGGTTTGGACTGATGTAGGAATGGGTTCTGAGTATTTTGGTCACATCAACTCTATAACTACAAGATATATGAAAATGATATATGATAAGACTATTATTTCAGGTAGTGGCATTGTTTGTACTATCAATTTGAACAATATTTTCACTTAACAGTACATTATCATTATCATGAACTTTGATAATTTCAATGAAAATATACAAAATATGAATACAGTGAGTGGGAAAAAAAGAAAAGAAAAAAAAGAACATCACCGTAATTATTGTTATAATACATGCCAGTTGGTCTTGATGCTTCTCATCAACAGATGTTTCATTTCTACAGTGATTTATTAGTCAGAGCTAAGTAAAAACTTTTTTCCTTTGTTTCCTAAGTCTACTGTAATTACCCCTGTGGAAATCTTATAAAGTAAATTACACTGATTTCCTTAAAAAAAATAAAAAAATAAAATAAATCTAGGCCTATCAATTATCCATCTGTTTTCCAGAGCCTCCATAGCAGTGATGCGACTCTCTGTGCAGCACACACACACACACACACACACACACACACACACACACACACACACACACACACACACACACACACACACACACACGCATTGCAATGTTAGTTTTTTTCAGCCCGCCTAGATCAAAACCCACGGCCAGCGCGTAGAAACAGCTCATTGGTTCTGCCCCGTTGTTCCTTCTTTGTGTTTTTGTTTGCTTGTTTGTTTGTTTATTGTGATTGTCCTCTCCTCTCTGATACCGTCGGCTTCCTTGTTTCGTCTGCGGAGAGGCCTGAGGGGGTGGAAGGGGAGGGACTCAGAGCCTGAGGGGGCCGGCTTGGCTTTTCATCAGCGCGGTTCAATCCTCCGGTGCCCGCGGGATCCACGGGTCTCCAGCGCCGGGGCCAGTTGGGCTCTGGCAGCGCCCGATTAATTTATCTGCCTTTGGCTAAGGCCGCGTCCGGGGAGAGTCAGTTCCTGGATGTCATTTGTTTTGACCACATTTGGCAGCGAAGGATTCTTGGCCCTGCGTTAATTTTGGATTGCGAAAAAAAAAAAATACTAATAATTCGCAGTATTATTTATTTGTTGCTCATGTTTGTAGGGATTAAACAGCCTGTTTAAAAAGCATGCTGGACTGTGCGTTTTGCCCTATGGGGTTAGAGCATGTAAAAGCACGGCTTTTAACACAAAATACATTTTACTTGCAGTTGGGGCAAAAATAGAGATGATAAGGGAATGCAAATAACTTTTATTCTCTTTCTGTTCACCATATCTGTAGGAGAAATGTGTGAGACACAATTCCTTGAGATGAGAAGACTCCATATGAGAGGAAAATAAGTATTCTGTAATATCTAATATAACTGGATCGCTTTAACCAGAATAATGCACCCAACTGTGTTGACTGCAGCTTTTCTACTCACAAACTGAATCACACGATATAAATTTGTCACTGTATGAAATATGTAAAATTCTGGTTTGTCTAGCGAAAGGCATTCAGTGAGAAAATGTTATATGGTAACACATTTAACCCAAAGTTCACGCAAACCGAGGGCGCTTTAACGTTGTGAAACACGTGTTGTGGAACACAAGGCTCTCGATGTGCCAAAACGTGTGTTTCCCCTCAACGTGTGTTCGATGTTATCTCCCCCTTCGTCTTCCTCTGCGGGAGGAGAGCAACTCGATTGTTCTGGAAAATTCTCAGGTTCAATCTCTTTAAGGCGTCATGAGGCGGGGGAAGAGAGAGCTCGGCTGGAGACGTGCCGTTTAGTTCTCGCTTTATCTCCGTCTCCAGACAGACACATAGCCATCACTCCGGGTCCCGCAGAAAACTTCTATCAAGTGCTTTTCAAAGGACGTCCCCACAGACCCTTGTTTACCGATACCGATTCAGGTGGATTTGCAAAAAAAAAGACGCCGCGGTTGCTAAGGCTGTACACGCTTCAAGAAGATCCTTTGAAAATAATACACGGTATCCATAAATGAACTTTCAAAATGAAAAAGCTTGTGATTCTCTAATTGTACAGATTGATTCGGAGAATAATAGTCTTTTCTGCAACTTCCCACCCTTGCATTATGACTTATTCATCAGCAATTCTGTAGATTAGTTTGTTTAGGAAGACTGAAAAACAAATGCTCTATTGTTTAAAACGCTACCAACCACTGATGCATAAATAATATGTTGCGCTGTGCTAATTAAATAAATTAATGCTTCAGTCACGCTCATTTTGTAGGATAAGCCAGACGCATTCATTAAACGGTAAACATTGTTACATAGAAATAATTTATACCAGCGAAACATTGTCATTACTCCTACAAAGCCTCTTCTTCTCATCGGCTCATCAAGTAGATACAGTTTTAAATACACACTTTTTTTATGTGTCTAGACTTACAGCCGCTGGGTTTGATCTTTTCAACCACCTGACCAATCACACCCTGCGCACCTTTTTTCCAATAGCGTAAATCTGACCGCAGCCATCAATACCAAATGTGCAAAATCAATTGATCCACGGCCTTGGTCAAGGCGTCTGTTTACTTAATATTATACCGCTTTTGAAATTCAGGCGAGTGTTTATAGAGATAAGGGTGCAACTCCTGACTCTCCTGCCCGCAGCTGGACAATTTGTTTGAAAGGCTTTAAACCTTCTGATCCAGGGACCGCCACCCAGTCCCAAAGGCATCCAGGGGACCCCCATTATAAGTTAAAAAAGGGTTATATTTAAAAGAAAGGTTTTCTAAAGACCGTTGGTGGGAGGGGGGGGGGGGGGGGGATGGGGGGGATGGGGGTAGTAGTAGGGCAGAGTGGGTTGAGATTGCGATCGCAGACCCCCTGTTGAAAACCCATGGGTTTAGAACATGCTTGTGGTGAAACCGAAAGCGTTAGCACGTTAACCATTCCTTTGTTTAGACCGCTACATTTACAGTGTCAGGTCACAGCCATGACCCGCTGAATCGAGAACCTGTCTCTATAAAGGCCTGTTTCAGGAATCTCACAGCTTCATTTATTAATTAACTGTTTGTAAAGCCGAAGGTTGTTTCCCAATGTTAACAATGTTTTTTTTAAAACCCACTCAGAACATCTTTTTGAATTTTTTATTGTCAAATCAATATTTTATGAACTATCCAAATTTCATAGATATTTAAGCCACTCTGAAGTCTTCCGACCTATAAACCAAGGCCATGCGGTTGCTGTTGGGGCTTTGTCTCTAAACTGAAGAAAAGTCTCACGTGTCCTCGAAGGATAATAAACCCTTTTGCATATAAAGAGAATAACCTATATCACATGTACTTACCTTATAATCATATCTGCATGTCATGACATGCTCTGTATAAACAGGCGTGGATTCGGGCCAAGGCTATACTGAACTTTCACTTTGAAATAAATGTAAGTTTTTAGGACTTGAGTTTTTGGGGTTCAGGGGGCTTAACTATTAAAATAACAAATATTGATTGAATTCAGACCGAGGAAATCTTTACTGACACACTACGTCACTTTCAGCAAATACCACAGTTAACTCACTGAACTCAGTTTATTACATGCAAAAAGCCTTGGCTCATTTTAATTCATTATAAACTCTTATGAATCGGCTATGATCCCTTATGATGAACTCTTATGATGTGGCAATGATCAATTATACATCCCTATAGAGTACATCCTATAGATACCTTTCCCATCCATATTTCCCTTCCCTTGCCCTGAAGTCACAAATCCCCTTTCTGCCCATCTTCCCAGGCTGATATGATATCATTAGAATAGACAACAGAAAATATTGATTTTCACCATAACATTAAATGGCTTCATGCGGACGTTCATGAGTTTAATGTGCCTGTATAATTTCTGCAATCTCCATTTAAAGTCGCTGAGCTGAAGCAAAACGTCAAGGTCATAAGACGAATGTGTCTGAAACAGCAAACAAACAGTGAAAGATGGCTAGTGGCTTTGTCAGAGCACTGGCAGTCTCTCATTACGTTGTGGGTCGGGCCAAAGGCAGGACGAGTGAACGTGGATTGCCGATAGCACTCTGATGGCATTAATATCGACCAAACCCTCCCATCTCAATTCTGTATCCAATGCGAGGGTTATGGATATTTATTCCATACGCCTTCCAAATACTGTCATTAGTGTGCGTGCGCGTGCGCGCGTGCGCGTGCGTGTGCGTGTGCGTGTGTGCGTGTTTCTCCCTCTGGCCAAATCTTTACTTTTTTGTCATATTAGTTCAAATTAGTTTAGTTTAAATATACAAAATACATATTCCCAAATAAAAAAAAAAGAAACCGACAATTCAAGCAACAATTTGACTTACAGGTTAAACAAATTAAATGTGGAATAATATCACAAGGGCATGGCATTATACATTCGTGTCATAGTACTAATGGAACCAGAAATGCATTACTTTTTTTCCAATCACATTTTGCAGTTTTCCCCATTTACTATTTGAATACAGAAGATTATGTTATGAATTGGGGCTTTTCAATGAGTCACTGGGCTTGTAGCCAAGGGGTTACCAATTGTGATCCCAAGTCTAGCACTGATGGTGTACCTTTAAAACGGCACAAGCATCATTCAGTGAATAGTCTGTACATTAAAAAAAGACCACTGTTTTAATAATTTCTTATTTTAAACATCCCCTCAGGTGAAATTGGATTTAATTAACACAGGCCAAACATGTATTTTAAAAAAAAAGATATATTTTCAAGACGGGGATTCTGAGGTCGAAGAGAAGCAATTTATTAAAACAGTGGTCATTCTTACTTTCTCAGAAAATAGAAACATATAACTGGGGGAGGGGCAGAGATTTGAGCATGAAACATAATTGAGGAATTTAACGTGGAAATGTGTGTGGAATGTAAAGCTTAAGAACAGTAAATGACAGAGAAAATGTGTGTGTGTGCGTGCGTGCGTGTAAGGTTTTTTTTTTTTTTGCTGCGTCGAAACTATACCCAGAACAGTGAGCCAGAAAAGAGATGTCAATTAAAGTATTACCTAGAATAGATTCTGGAGGACTGGCAATAACCCAGTCAAAGAGAAAGCAAGTATCACGATATTTATCGCAGTTTATAAAAAAATAAATAAAAAAAAACTGCTCATAAACAACACAAATGGTTTGGATTTGAACAACATCTGCCCTTGAGTGAGTAAGTGGTGACCAAATTAACTTTTCAAACTGTGTTTCTGAAGAATGAAATCTAATTGTTTGCAATTGCATTTGAGGACATGCACTAACTTCTAAAGATGCATGCTTTCAAAAGAGACAGGATTTTCAACAACAAAAGCTCACGTCATCAATGCCATTGTGGCGAGTTGTTTTACCCTGTAAACAGGATGATCATATAAAAAATATCACGCCTATTATGTCCTCAAAATACCCTGCATAGTCCACACCAGAACTGCAAAGTTGTCTTTCCTTTTTAAAGAGGACCTGCTTACAAAATGCATAAAGTAAGTAAGCTATGCCCTCGGTGCCCTCCCCAGACCACAGAGCAAGGTCTTTTCTGATTTAACAGGTTGTTCAGTCAAGGCCCTGGCAGGATACCGGTACGGTCCTTCGATCACTGTTACTCAGGGTGTATCTGCCAAGGCCTGCTTCCTCACCAGGCAGGAGTCTTGCCCTGCAGCGATCACAGATCTGCTGCCACGTCTGGGCCTGTCTTACGCTGCCTGAGGCGGGGAGAAAAACAGCCAACTAAAGGGCAAGGGCAAGGGCTTTCACTTCCTCCTCTTCCTAAGGTGTTTTGTTTTATTCTAAATAATTATAATGCACATAAGCATATTGCTACCACTAAATTAGAAAACAAAGTTTTGTTACTATAAGGTAACCACTGATCTTGTTATAAAGAGAAAATTAGGCGAGTAAATTATGGAAGAATTGCTACCAAATGTTTTGGCTGTCTCTGATCGATTTATTCAGATTTTTTCAGCTTTTCTAACTTTGACACTTACATATTTGCTCCTCATCTTGAGAGACAACAGCAACAGATTTAGCTTTCTTTTGCATGAACTAATGATGCAATGACACACAGCTGAGAAGCCAATTGTCCAATTAGTTTTGGTCCCCTGAAATGGAGGAATTGTGTGTAAAAAGGGCTGTAATTCCTACATGGTTCACCTGACAACTGACAGTCTGCAGCTTAACCCCATATTCATTGATTAATTTCAAATCCAATCTGATCACAGCAAAAACAACAAAAAATGTGTCACTGTCCAAAAACTAACAAATTGTAAATTCTCTTTTTTTTTTTTTTTTTCACTTTTATCTTTTTTTGAGAGCAGAAAATTAAAAGTCATCCAGACCTTAATATTGGCAATACTTGCCCCTGATGTGAATGTAGACCTGGTGTGCAGTACTACACCCAGGTGTGTAGTAACATTTGGGATCCTGTTTGACATTTACACTTCAGACCTTTTATAGGCAATCTTTTAGATACTGATTTCTGTCAATGTTTCTTTTTTTAATGTACCTTTATCAAAACCCTTAAATCACTGAAAATACAGCTGGGAGTGTAACTGGGAGATGAACAGAAAGGTGTGATAACTGTAAAAGAAGACCCAGCAGTATTGGGTCTCTTTCCTTTTTCTATGAAATGACATATCACTGAATCAGAAAGAGTGTTCAATTTCTGCCATTTTATTGACATCATCAGTGATTCATGCACAATGGGTACAGGGCTCCAACTGCTGTCTCCTGCACCTCACATCCTACCAATACAAAATGCCTTAGAAATGTATCTTCATACTTTAATTCTGCCTAAACATTGTTTTTACCCTTACCACGTACTGATCCTGTTTTAAATGTTATGAAAATACCGATACTCTGCTATTTCCTGGATATAGAGAATATGCATGAACTTTGGGGGGTTTAGGCTGGGTTTTGCTGTGAAGTGCATTGTGACAACTAGTTGTGAAATGCACTATAAATAAATATTGATTTGATTTGATCTTACTTTCATTAGCATACATTTTGAGGTAAGTTTAGATACACATGATACACTATTTTCCCAATGCAACTGCTATCTCGATTTTCTGTACGCAATAATCATGGGCACTCATTTACAACAACAACCTGATTGTTGCATTTTTTAGCATGTAACAAAAAAGCATCATTGAATGCAGTGATACAACTACAAACTACAGGCACAAACAGTATATGAAGGTTGGAATACACACTGCAGCCTCTCCAACAGAGGATACATCCCTGCATTCATTGTATTGTAGTCGCGAACATCCACGCTGAAAAAAACAAAACAGGCCCTCTGTAGTCAAAAAGCCATACAGAACTGTATTTGGACAAGGCCTAAGAAAAGTAAACGGTGTTCATCAGCTCAATAATTTCTAACACTTTTATTGCTGCTACAATGGCATAAAAATCTAACAGCAATATTAATTAACCCCCCACCTCTCATGTATTGGAAATTGCATTGTCTGATCCATTTAGAGCAAGGCTATTAGGCACACTTCTATATTGGCTACTACCGTGTCATTATTTATAGCTCCTTAACACTGCCATTGATGTAATTGTGTTGTTTACCTGGAGTGGGACCATATTTTAAACTTTTAAACCCAACTGTTGTAATAACACAAAGGCGAGAGCCTGCTCAATACAACTCCAAACTGGCTTCACTTAGAAAAACAGGCTTCGGAATTAAAGTAAAAAGTAGACATTGCAATCTTTTCAAGACTACTATTTTTATGAGCTATTACTTATAAATGCGGTTTCTGATATGTCATAGAAGCAGAAGACGGACAGTTTAGTTTGTTCCTATTGTTTCATGAAGGAAGAAACAACATGCACTTCATTTTGATGCGTTATTAATTTAATATCCGCAAAGCAGAGACCCTCAGAAAGTGGTTATGATTAGCTGGAATTTTTGTAAAAAACAACAACAAAAAAAGCATTAATTAAAAAACTTTTTTTTTTTTTACTTGGCAAAATGTATCACTAGGGGCTCTATTTTCAAACCAGCGCAAGGGGACGGTATAGTCAAACGCAAGCTTGTTGACAGCATCAACGTCTTAAAACTGGCGCTATGGCGTTTCTCAGCAATACCGCTAGGATCAACAAATTTTCAACATAACATCCTTTCGCTTGCGCTGCAGTGGGATGGGTGGCGCTGTCTGGGGCGTGTTCTAAAATACTTTCGGCTCAGTGACAATTTGAACCAACGAAAACCCATTGCGTTATGATCAGCTAGAACCACCTCTTAGCGGCAACGCAATAGACTCTGGCAATTTGCCAACTTATTAGTCATGTAGTTCTATGTAGTGTCTATAGGTGATGCCAACATTACACTTCCATTTAATGAACAAATAGCCTATAATTATTATTAATTAATTAATTTTAATTTAAACTACTAGAATAAAACAGGACAGCTTACAAGAAACTTGCGATCATGTAGGCTAATAGCCTATAATATATAAATTACACATTGACACAGTTGAATCATAAGCCTACCATTTGAATCATAATTATGCCTACATCACCTCATGTAGGCTAATTAATGCATTCGCCACCTCCTCCCGTGCCTTCCGAACTTCTGGGAGACGAGGTGGTGTGGATTGTGATCCATAAATTACTAGTCCTAGTCTGTACTTCTGTTGCAAGTATGTCTGATTTTCTGTGCGGAAAATCGCTCTTGTCGTTGACGGTCCAGTGCGTTTGGGTTGCTCATTATGAAATTGCATGGAGCGATTGCGTTCCAACTGGCTTTTTAAAAAAAGCATGAGAACAACTATTTGATTGGCTACCATAGAGACACACCTTGGACATTTAAACCCAGCCTTTTAGCAATACCGCCATCAGATGCGCCAAGATTGCCGTCATGAAATTACCAAATTTCTCGCCGACACGCCCTCAGAGCGATACCGCCAAGCGATTACTCTTGCGTTCACCATTGCGTTTGGTTTATTAAAATAGAGCCCTAGGTGTTAAAAATATTTGTCCTGATCTTACAATTTAACAATTTAATAATTTCAAAAATATGTCTCCATTTACAGTTATATGTTTATTTTCTCTGAATTGGTCCCGTCTGTATTGACAATATTGACAAAATGCAAATATGGCTTTATCTATTTACGTTTCATCAAGGAACTTTGAATAATGCCTCAATAGTAAAATTAAATTTTTTATTAATTATTTTTGTTTTAATGGAGCCATTCTCTCTGGCATGGAAATGACACTACTTTATTGTGAAAAGAAAGGACAGTCAGTGGTAGTTTTCATAAATGCAGTATCCAAAGCAACACGCACTGTAGAGTGGCTCTTTAATGTGTTGAGTAGGTGCTTACTATAAAATATCAGAGCTGCCCCAGATTTAGAAATGATGGTGGACCAATACTGGAGATGTTCTGAATTCTTTCAGATACATGATGGCTTTGATGTTCATTATCAAACTGGCAAGATAACTCTTTTTTTTTGTCAGAAAAATGTAATCATTTCCTTTCATGAGGTCTCACAAGACTGGAAAGCAGGTGAAGAAATGGACATCCCGCATGCGTCTCTCATCTCTTTGTTTAACTCTTGGAGGCAAATAAATGCACAGCCTGATTCTGGAGTATCACGGGAAATAATTGAATTCATAAAATAGAGATGCAATCTAAGTAGTCTCCCTTTGCAGTAACCACTGTGTGCTGTGTCCTCACGGAGCCACTACACTGCCTGTTTTTTTATACATAAAATTAATTATTCAAATGTTGCTTCACCACGACAAATAAAAATAAATAAATAAATAGAAAGGTTTGTAGTCCCCTCATCGGCCAAAATGTGTATCGGGTATGTGAAGAAATACAAGCAGCAAGCAAGAAGTGGTGATTCAGTAACGCCGTTGGGCTCATTTCCCTGGCATGTATTCCTTTCATACCCTTAGAAGTCAAGGTCAATGTCAATAGTTACTTAATGGTACTCGGTTATGTCACCATTCACAGAGCCTGAGTAGTCACCCAATGCTTTGAGGAGCATGCCTCTGACATTGTCTGCGTGGCATGGCCTTCTCAGTCACCGGATCTGGACCTCATTGAGTATGAATGTGATATTCTGGAAGAAACGCTGAAGAAGGAATTTTTACGTGAGTCGATTGTCTTCCTTGTGGAAGAGTGGTGATGTACTCCACGTGATGGCATACTGATTCAAGTCACTATGCAATAAAGCACCTAAGGCATTCATATGTGTAAATCAAATCTGTATCCAACCTGATAGATTTGAGCATCATGCCAGTGTCTGTCCAGAATTTTAAGGATAGGACAATTAAAGATGAATGCGATCGTAATTACAATCGCAATGGCTGTACGGTGAGCACCACGGTCGGCAATATGGTTGTCAAAGCTCATGGCTTGGCCAAGTTTATTTCAGATACTGTGGAAAAGGTGTGTTCTATTATTAACCTGTTTGTGAGATGTTACATGAGTTACTTATAAATGAATGGCTCCAAGGAAACACGAGGCAAGTAATGCCTTTTGTGTACATTCACAAACACAACTAGTGAGCCTGAAATGGAATATTCTGAAAACAGGCTCAAACTGATCATTACTCTCCTGTTTCAGATCAGCACATTCTTTGCCGTGATTAAATTGTTTACTAACTTTAATTTTATCTTACCACATAAATACTGTGTTGTGACACAAATAAATGGAACTCCGCAGCTTTAGACACAAATTAAATTTCTTTCCAGTGGGTACGGTCTACTACGGTGTGATTTTAATCAACCGAAATAACTTGTTGAGACTAATGAACAGCTTAAAGGTCCAACTTCAGCCTCCTCTTTTTCAAACTGATACTTTATACCAAATCAGCTTTTCTGTTTTTGTGTTCAGTCGCAGAGCACATTTAATGGTCAAGGACTACTGTCTCACATTATTGTTAAAAATGATTCAAAGTCAAAATTTTAAGCTCTATTATGCTAAGATTGAATGAGATTCAGTATTGTCCACATTCAGTATGAGATCTACTTACTGTGTAATAGTGGTTCTGACTGACCTGACAGGGAGTAAGCGACTCTCTATTGTAATGTCCTTTACAGACTTAAACCTTGAGAAATCTCTTGTTCTTTGTTCAGTAAATACAGTGCATATTTATGTGACTGTTAGTTGAACTTTAGTTGAACTTTTTTAAGCAGCGGTGGAAATTTTCCAGCTGGGTGCTATAACCACTCTTTTTCTGATTTTCAAGCCAGAATTTGCATGTTACACAGAATAATGATGTACAATACATTTGTATCGTCCTAAATCAAGGATGCTCAAAGCCAGTCCTCAAGGTCAGTAGTACTGCTAGTTTTCATATCCCCCTCTAATTGGGGACTGATTTAGTCCACCAAGTGAGTGAAATCTCTGGCCAATAAGTGATATTAATAAATTATATCGGGTATAAGAAAAGACCAACAGTTCTTCTGGCATCAAGGGCGAGATTTGAGTATCCCTGCCCTACAGTTTTGAATCGGCCACATCATTTATAAGATGTGACTAAAGGTGAGTTGTCATTGAGAGAGAGAGAACACATAATTACAACAGTTAAATCTTAGTAAACGTGACCAAACATGGCCAAAATGTTCCGATTTCCACTTTTCCACTAGGAGAATAAAGTGGTGCAGAAAAATAAAATAGTTAATCACTGTTCATCTTGTGCAAAATTGACTGAAATATTTATGTCACCATTGAAGTTTCAACAGCTTAATGTGTCCAGGAAAACTGCACACATGTCACGTGACCTATGACTGCACTAGAGCTCTCCAAACCCACTGCAGAGAGGGTAAGTGTAGCACCCCTTCAAATCCCCACCACATCCGTGCAACAAGGGATCATTTTCTGTTTCATGTGAAATGTAATGAAATATTGACATTGTCATTGGGATATAAATGGCTTAATTAAATTCAAATTTAAATGCTAGCCTACAGTATATGATGTTAAATATGCTATTTAAAACACATTTGACCAACTAAATTTGCTTTAAATTGCCTTACAGGTCTGTAGCCAGCGTTGCAATGGCCGATGGCTTACCTGTTCAATGTAATCGGTGCCGTAGACTGCACACACGTAGGCCTATGCATCAAGGATCCATCCGATGGCTAGGGTTGCCACCCGTCTAGGTTTTCCCTTGAATGTCTTTGTTTTTGACTATCTTTCCCGGAAAAGTCAGAGAGACTCTAAAATAAGGTATGTGATTACCCGATTTCAGACCACATCTTACACATACAGAACACCAACACAATTACAAAATTAATAATGTATTATTTATTTCCAGGCTGCGAGAAAGACTGTTTGGCAGATGGAGGCAATGTGCTCGCAGCTATGTGTTTCTTCACCTCCAATTTAATGTCAATCCCTTTTTAAATTTCTTTGATTTTTACTACTTTAACAGTTTGTGTGATGGTTGATGCTGCATTGAGGGTGCATGTTATCTCTGGTTAGGCCTTTACGTGACCAGTTCATATGACATTACATTACATTACAGGCATTTAGCAGACGCCCTTATCCGGAGCGACTTACACAGCATTTACACAGTATCCATTTCTACAGCTGAATGTACTGAAGCAATGCAGGTGAAGTACCTTGCTCAAGGGTATCTGGGAATCAAACCTGCAGCCATTTACTGGTTACAAGCCCAGTTCCTTAACAATTATACTACACCACAGCCCACATATGACACCTGAACTGCTAAATTTATTATTCTTTTTCTGAACACCTGCTAATAAAACTTTGATTTCAGGGTCGGAATAATTCTTCCTTCTGCTTTTTCCAGGTGAATTTGACTTTGTATGCACCCATGAATGGAATTTGCCACAAATTCTCATTTCATATGTAAGTGTACGCGCATATTTAGGAACGCTTCATGAATGAGGCCCAGTGTTCCAAAAATACGTATGTATTTGGCTAACTAATGTTAAGAGCTTGGCTACAAACTATTTAACTATTGTTAAAGTGCTACATTACATTTATCATCTAATAAATCAAATAGAGCGAGTTAGCAAACCTAGGACATGACGGCACTGGGGGAAATCCCAAGGTGGACACCTCCTGCAGTGTGGTGACAGTAAGGAAACTGGGAGATTCTGTCCCGGTGTGCGTGTGTCTGCTGTAGGGGGAAGACCGCTGGCTAACGCAGCGCTGCCTGTGGTGTGCTTTTCAAATGTACCACCTTAAATACCAAAATGTCAATGTCTCTTCACTCAGACAAAACCAGTCAGTCCAAACTCAGACAAACACACACTGGGGTGGAAATATGGAATGGGTATCAAAGTTCAGTTCTGGAATGTTCTAAGTACCCTTGTAGAAAATCAGTAACTTTTTTTCCCTCTTATATAATAATAATGTCATAAAAGCAAATTACTAAACTACTTCTTGTTTTAATGATATCATTTTGCTTTAACATGTGATTTGTTAACTGAACACTTGGATTACGTTCATATTGAATGGCACACCGATTCTATCATTGTGGCTGAATTGTGGGGACGTTTGAAACGAGGACAGGCTCCCCGAGAGGTCGCGACCCTCCAGGAAGTCGAGCAGCGGCATCACGGCTGCCTCTATTCCCCCGCGACGGCAGCCATTTTCTGCCGCTTTCTCGGAGAAGCCGTCCGCCGTAACCGCGTGTCATCGTCGCGGAATCTCCATAGATGTGCAGACTGCTACGCCTTGTCACTCAGCGAGGAATTCCGCGTCTGCCGGCATGAGTGCTTTGACCTCCCCCATATCTGCGGATGCCCTCCATTTGGCAGAATCCAATGGGCTTTCTTTGAAATTGGTTCCATGCAGAGGGGACGGCGGCGAGCAAAACTATTCTCCCCTTATTCTGGGAGAGGGACGTCACGAAACAATGTGTGTTCACCGGTGCAACTTCGCCCTTGTAACTGACTTTCCCCAGCGAATATTTGTAACACTCGCTTCAACATTCTGTTTAAATGGCTAATGCCTTACGTGAACATTAACACTGTAAGCTGCCAGTATTATACATAAAACAGACCAGAGAAATTTGCCATATACTGTGTGCATATAAATATTAATTAAACTTTAACTGGCTGTCATTTATGATAGAGTATTTCTGGCAGGAAAACGGATTTTGCAAGCCACGAGAGATCCCAAAGACCCAGGTAAAGTGTTCCATGGACTTGGTACTACTGAGCGTGTTCTTGTAATACGTACTCTCTCATAAAAGGGGGAAAAAAAGTAATAAAGACCTTTTTTTTTCTACATCTGTCAATAAAGATGAAATTTGATTTAGATTTGATGCTGAATGGGGAATTAAGCCAGAAAGACTACAAAGATGTGGAGCTGGTGGTGGGGAAACACAATCCAATAAACATTCGGATTCAAACTGCAGATGGAACGGCTTTCGATTGACGAAGCTCGGTGGATGGCGATGCTAAGTGAAGATTGCAAAGAAAAAGATTAATAACTTGAACTACTGCACAGAATATTGAGTTCTAATGAAAACATCACTCAGTACCTTCCCAGCTGCTTCACCTGGTTTGCTGATGAGCTATTTAAAATCCTGGAGAACTTGTGGTGGTGGCGCTGGGAGAGAATGTAATTGCTTGAGAACTGATGCGAGCTGTATGTGCAGCACATAATCTAGTCTACCGTGTCTTATAAATAATCTGAATTTACTTAAAAGTAAGTACAATTATTGTCTTTAAAGGCTATAACACTTCTCATGCGGCAGCAGGGTAGTCAGTTCTAGAAGCAGCAGCTACAAAACAGCGCCATAAACTGTTGGTTAGTTTTAAATATTTAAATAGTATAGAAGATATTTCCGCTGTGTTGTGGTAGGGCATAAATTAAGGACACCAAATATTTTCAACAAACCCAATGTATTTTCAAGATGCTTATAAAGTAAAGCAGTTTTTTTTATTTTTATGTAATCATTATGTGCATTACAAATGTGTAGCCTAGGCTGTGGGAAAATGTAATTAATTTAGAATGGCTAAACAGAAAATGCATTATTGTGAACGCATATGTGTAAAAATCATAGCAATAAAATGATGTATATAGTATATTGAAAAATATTTTTTGCAGAAAATACCAGAATTTGACAGAGTTAACCATACAATAGCAAACACAAATACAATCAATAACTAATACAACACAATAGTGTTACAAATTTATGTAATAGGATATAGCACAGAGCATTCAGAACAAGCATTGGTGACATCATTGGTAGCCATCTACTACTCTTATTGGAGGAAAAGGCACACGTGTGTGTGTGAGGAGGCTTCTAGCAGGTTCTACTGTTCTACACAAGCTGCCTACAAACTTCGGAGGGCTTGCTGTATATGTGTTTTACATTTAACAAAGTATTACATTCTTACTCAAACAGAGATTGAATTGAGGTTTCGGTGCTCATAACATTACTGAACCCGAGTGTTCAGGATAGTTTGGCTAGTTTATTTTAATCTCCAATTGTATCCTTTTCCCTGAACAGTACCAAATAGCCAGTGATATTCACGGGCCTGTCTCATCGCTGCAAAACTCATAAAAGGCCTCTCCAACAAGTTTTGGAGACGCAGTCAGGTATGAGCTATCCAAAGCAAGCCCTGCCAGCTGTTGCTTCTTCCGACGCCGCAGTCTACCAGCTGAGCTGTGCAGTCACGGCGGCGGCGGAGCGCCGGAGCGCGCTTCATGCACCGTTGACACGGGTCCGAAGAGCAGCTGCCGGCGTGTGACAAGATGAGGACGATCGCGCTGAATCTGACTGAAGCCAATCACGCGCCACCCTGTGGGGTCACCGCACTCCACGGCGCTGCACATCACTCGCTGACAGGTCGACCCACCCAGCAGCCCCCCCTCAAGAACTATATTGCCGCAGCTTCGATGGGCGCCGCCATTTAACCACCGGACAAAAAAAAAAAAAAAATGCTTACCCACAATTCCTCTGGAAATACTAGCTGTGTAAATGACTGTTAAGCAGAAAAAAACATCGGCCGTGTAAGTAGATGCTGAATGAGGCCCCGCCACTGAAAGGCAGAAAAACAGAACGACTCAAATCCCCTGCAACTGTGCGAGAGAGACGGTGAACAGCGACGTCTCTTCCCTGATCCTCTCAACGAGTTTTCGCGCCGTTTCTGGGGCCCGAGGGAGATTGGGGAGTTTGAGACGGGGCTGACGGCTCCCGCGCGGAGATGAAAGAGGGCCGAGCATCTGGCGGAGCCGCGCGTCAAACCCCGCGGAAACCGCCGCGCCGCTCCAGACGGCTCGCTCTGATCCCAACCGGACCGCCAGGTCCGACATCTGGCCTCGATCGGAGGGACGGCCCAGACAGATGCGGGCCTGTCATCGCGAAGGCCCGGCCAACGGCACCGGGTGCCCAGGCTTTGGACGTCAATATCCGCTTTGTGATCGAAGAGGACGCGGGCGGTCCTTGGCCACAGACGGTTGGCCATATAGGGGCCTTATTTCACTACATACTAAACTGACGTCCTGTACCGTGCCGCGCATTTTAATTGCAAACTATAGCTTTTAACATTAAGTAACATTAAGAAAATCTGAAAATTCAACAGTGTAGCGGATCGATCAACATTTATCTTTAAATTCACAATTAAATTTGAGTCTTTATTTATTTGTGTGGCCTTTTCATTTGTATATACACATCACCTGTTTTGGTTTCCATGCTTTGGAGTCTTCTGTTGTTGTTTTAACCTCTTGCTGCCAAACACCCCCTAGCGGTAACGTGGGCGTGACGGAAATTATTAAATGATACATTTCATTAATTTAATAATATATAATAAACTGCTCACCTCACTATTTTGATTAAAATCAATAAGCTTCTGTTGCATATACATGTGTGCTTAAATCTGACTTACAAATAAATTTTTTCTTCCATACAGACAGTGTTTTGCTGTGAGTTCAGTTATCACTAAAATGCAAACTAATGCTTGCATTTATTTGAAAGTCAATGTTCAGGGAAAAATGCTGTTTTAACGCAGTACCATGTCTGATATCGAAAGTGCCGTGTCAAATGTTGTTAATTACCCCATTCTCAACACTGCTTTCAGTCACTATATTGTGAAGATGCAGGGTAAAGATACAGAACTACTCTAAAATTGCATCATTACATTATCATGGATTATGCCCTTTTGAATCATATCATTCTACGATACCCTTTACTTGTGAAATACATTTTCTCATTTTCCAAAATGCTGATATGTAATAAGATATTAATCGTAGTCATAAACGACTTCAGTAAAATACCTTCCATATGGGCTTTGAAAGTCATTTGCATAATGCAATAATTCAATCACATAATGCAATTGCATTGTTCACGAGACCATGCATTGGAAAATGATTGCCTGCTACTGCGACGGAAGATTGTTTTCCACAACATATCATTGTGAAATCAGAATACACTGTGAGAGCATGGCTTCCGCTAATTTAAATTGTGTTAGTGATACTTTACACTTGTGTCTGAGGTTTCAATTGTATCTGGTCTCGCTCCACCATGTACTCTGTGGGAAGACGCACCAAAGAAAGAACTTTAACCTATCTGCCAGTCTCTTTGAGCTCATAATTATCAACACAAAACTTAATGGTAATAAAAGTGTGATTTAATGACTCACTTATCTGAATGAGCACATGCCTTACTAAACGCATAAATATAGACTGTCACCAGAAATGTATTTGATAAGTTAATCACAGCTTTAAAATAACCTTTTTTGCCCTTATTTTTGTCCAAATCCATCAAGTGGCAGCTGCCAATTTGCCTCAATTTTCAAACAAGAAGGCAATGAGATGCCAACATATTTTTTAAAAGCTGATACAATTAGCATTGCAGAGGTGTAGAGATCAGCGTTAAACACCATTGACTACAAGTGTGCATTTAATTTATTTTGGTTTGTCTTGGAGGAACATTCACTAAGTTATATCAGCATTTGAAGTTTACCCTCACAGAAAAATAATTTCCTTTCCAGTTGCCTATAATACGTGCGTTTTAAAGGAGGTGACATTACCAAATATAGATAATAAAATGGGTGTGTGAGTATGGTAATTCATACTCATGTGAACGTGCTTCCTAATATACGATCAAGTCTGATTCATCATACATTTACGCTCAAATCAGTGATTTACAGAAGTTTGATGAATCACACGTGATAATTTCGTACGCAAGCTGGATCCGTCACATATACGCTCTTTTTTACGACCATATTGAAAAATGAGGCCCATTGTTTTGATTGAACTGATAATTCATCTTCACGAATTAAATGCATACAGGTCTCAAATTTCCATACATATGGATGCCATTGACCAGGCTTTGATGTATGGATGCCAATTTGTGTCAGTGTAACCCTCACAAAATTACAAATGGCTTCACAATACGTTATCCACATATCAGGATTAGACCACTGGTCTTACAACAAAATAAATATTCATGTACAAAGATACTCATACATTTGACTTCAGATGCTTTGTATGTAGATTGCATTTTATTTTAAATCCGGGGACAGGTAGAGGCTAGTTTACAGCACCTCAGGACTTTAAGCAGTCCTTATGATATGTAAATAGAGGCTTAGCCTTCGCGATAAGGGAGTGCTTTTCAGGTAATTGCTCTGATACTTGTGAGGCTCTGGGCTGGCAGTTGGCCTCTGTGGATTCGTGTGGGCGAGGCCCTGCAAGGTCGTTCTGGAGAGCACCCTGGACGCAGGGCGTAATTGAATGCCCTGGCGAGGCACAGTGGGCTCAGACAGCAAGGTTGCAACCTCACACGAGCTATGCTAAGCTCCTTCCATCACAAAAAGTGTGTGTGAGAGAGAGGGAGAGATAGAGAGAGAGGGGGTGGTTCCTACAATGCAGCTGTACAATAGCCCCCCGGCCCCCAGGTACTGTGTGATGCACGGTACATAGGCACATACATACCTCACCCAGGACATTCTACACCCACTCTCTCACCCTCCACATTAAGATAAAGGTGGTCTGTACAAATATTTGTGCATACGTTTGGCTTTGTGACATAGAATCAGGTTTTCGGGAAGTCAGGGATTGAGTTCAGACTGATTATGCAGTCAAGGGTAGGTGTGTGTGTGGGTGTGTGCGTGCGTGCGTGTGCGTGGTGGGGTGGAGCGGAGGCATAGTGTTTGCCGCTCGCAGCGTGAGATATCGAACGCCTTCCCCGCCACGTGAGCCCGCCCCTCCGAGCTGCCCACGCCGTTCAAGAAAATTAACAAGGCACACAAAAAGAGCAGCACAGAAGAACAGCGGTGGTAAAGAATGGGGGGTTATTAGTTCTCCATTTGCTTCTCACGTTCCCGCCATGAAACGATTCTACTCTGTGGCAAAAATGTGACATGCTGATAGTGTTTTTTTCATTTTTATTTTTTTTCTTGCTTTTCCGGGAATAATGCTGACCAAAAAGTGTTGTTCCCGGGTACCTGGATTCATTTTCCGTTCCTTTGTTGCACTTTCTAGGAAAACACAGCCCCTCCCATACCGCAGCCAAGAAAAGCAGGAATATCACCACAGGGGAACCTGGCCTTACTGTGCATTCACGCGCATTATGGTCACCTGCAGAGGATCGTTTCATCAGTATCAGCAGTGCGGTCCACTACGGCTGCAGGGAAACGCTTTGAACAAACGGGACCGCGTCCCGTTACAAAAGCCCCCTCCCGACGTCATGTGACTCTCCACAAGTCGGCATAGCAACTGCCCGTCACCTCTTTAATGGCACTCTTTTACCTCCCATCGTGCGTTCAGAAGAGGTGACCGCATGAATGCAGCAGAGTGCGGGTCAGTTTCTCTTATAGAGGAGTGATTAGCTCTGTTCCCTCTCAGGGCTTGTGAAATAGCGAGGTCCCACAGATTTCCTCAATCCGTGCAATTATCAATGGAACCATTAAGTATGTTCCTCTAGTATAGAAAATGCGGATGAAACATGTTTTTGTATATAAAGTTCCCACCGTATATATTTTAAAAGCTTAACCCAGTCTGATGTATCATTAAGAGAAACATACTTGTGCGACTGAACAAATTAGGCCCTCAACAATCAGTATTGTACGGGCATCCACATCAGTGTGTTTTCCCAATGGAACACAAGTAAAATGTACCAGATTTGTGCCACATTTTCAAGTGTGTAAGATAAACTCAGAATTCAGTACTACTACAATTAACACATATGCAGTGCCGACCAGGATTATTGGCAACCATGTAAAATATGAGCAAAAAAGGCTATAAAAAAATCATTTTTATGCATACTGCATGCCACAAAACAGTATGCAGTAAGCAGTATGCTAGTTGACAGTACACAGGATATAGGCCTAAGGGGTGTCCGAATCACAGCCCTATATATTGCATCTTGTGTCCTGTGTACCTGGCATACTGTGTGCTGTTTACTGCGTACTGTTTAATAAGTGACATGCAGTATTCTAAACGTATCCTCCATACTATTTTTTCAACCGTACCGTGGAAGACGTATCACCTTTGCGTGGCCATGTCACGTGTTGTTTTTGTTGTGGAAGGAAAACGTCAGCGAAGCTGCGCCTCATTTTTAAAGTGAAGCTGCGCATCATATTTATGTGACCAAAATGTTTGCTTACTTCTTGAAAAGTACGGGTTCTGAATATACTCAGCGAAACCCCGGAAGTAAGTATAAAATCCGGGGGTTTAAGTAAACTACATTTAAAGAAAATTGCCCCTACTTAACTACTTCCTCATCCTGTGTACTCAACAAGCATACTTAATAGTATGGACCAAATCCTGGCTGCCTCTGCCAGAAGGCTAAATGTGAGCCATTTTTGGATCTTCCAGCAGGGCAATGAACCAAATCATACCTTAAAATCTACACAAAGCATGGTTCACTGACCACAGAATCAAGGTTTCACAATGGCCATCCCAGTCCCTTAAACTGAACCCCACTGAAACCTTTAGGGTTAGCTAGCTGAAGAGGAGAGTCCAAGGAGGACCAAGGAATCTGAAGGATCTGTAGAGGTTCTGGATAAATGGTCTCAAATCCCTTACTGTGTGTTCTCAAACCTCTGCAAACATTACAGGCGAAGACTCAGTGCAATCATCTTGGCAAAGGCAGGGTGCACGACATACTAAATACAGGGATGGCAATAATTGTTACGCACAGCTTCTTCAAAATAAAAATGATTTTGCATGAAATATTTGTTTTTCCACTGATCGATGGTATCACAATTAAACTATACTATTTTTTTTTTGTATAAAAGACAATTGATAAACAATAAACAGAATTTAATCCTACACTTAGCTTTTTTCCTCATATTAATTGAGGTTGCGAATAATTGTGGTGGTCACTGCATACGTTTATTTTATTTTTTTAAGGAAACGGCCTGAAAGACCCTTTTGACAGCGGCGCCATGGTAACATCACCCCAGAGGTCTGCACTCAGCGCTGTATTGACGTGCGGTTGTTTAGCGCGGGCCCATTCTAAACCAATAATGTCACATCGAACCCCGACAAAAGATCTTCGCACCCTCATTACATCCACAAGGCATTAATTACGAGAGCTTAAAAGTTTTAAAAAGAAAAAAAAACAATGCAAAGCTCACTATGCATATCTCAGGTCAGCAGAAACTAAGTGAAACCTCAAAGGGCTGAAATAAACCTGTTTTTAGTCTCTTCCACGGATGACAGAGACCGGAATGATTTTCCCTGGGTGTTCCCGACAATAGTTTCACTGGGGAGCCTTTTGTCATGCACTGTGCATTCAGACACCTTATATAGTCATTAGCAAGAGTACTTTCCGTCAACACAGCACAAAAGCTGCTTATTCGAGTCCTCTTGGCAACAACATTGAAACTATTACACCCCCCACCACACACACACATGCGCACACACGCACGCACACACGCACACATACACGCAATATCAAAGCATATTAGATCTTTTTGTAGCACCAGAGACACCAGGGCATGGTGATCTTGATTGATTTATTTATTTCTCTCTTTTTTTGCGCAAGCTGGCATTTTAAGCGTCTCCCGGCTCTCTGAAGTGCATAGGTAAATACCGCTCCCACACAGGGGCGTTGCTGTGGATGCTTCCCTGTTGGCTCACACCACAGGACTGTCTGCGGGCGAGGGAAGAGTGTGAGACACACGCAGCGAGGGACGCTCGGCAGGGAGGCTTCAAATCCCTCCTCTCCCCTCTCCTCTTCGCGGGGTACCTTCCTGGGAGCCCTGGCCATCTCCTCCTCCCATCCCACCCGACTGGCAGCTTGGCATCGTCGTGGAGGCAATGAGCAGAGGAGAGTCCTTTTTGCTTTGAGGACTTTCGGAGAGAGAGCATATTTATCATGTCCCATAGAGCTCAGTGGCTCTGAAAACTAGGACATTTTTGGGCGTGATTTTTTTTTTCATTCGCCTATTCTTGCATTTACTTTGAGGGTGGTTACGTTATCTTATTATTTGATGTTATTATGTAGCTTACATCATAACATGAAAGCCCTCAATCAAATTCCATGACAAAGTGGGCACTTTGCCTAAATTCATTAGTCATAGTTAAGCACAAAGCTCTATGAAGGTGACCTTTAGGATGGCATTCGATCGGTCTGCTGTTGTTTTTTAAATGCTCTTTTTTTCCCCAACGGAATGCCTAATTGTATGTATGTATTCAGGTACGCATGCACGCAAACACACACACACACACACACACACACACACACACACACACACACACACACACACACACGCACACACACACACACACACACACACACACACACTCACACACACTCACAACATTACTAAGGCTAGTCCTTGTTTATTTGCCCAGAGTACACAGCTGAACTCACTGAATATGTTCAACAAAAAAAACTGACATTGAAGTTTCTCAAAAAGACTTTCATGACAAGAGAACCCAGACCACTTTATTTTCAGGAAAGAGAGATTTCAGTTGGTCATCTGTCTGATGATGCATCTTGGGGATTAACTCTATAAACTTCACCCCTAGTGGTTGAGACGTATCCGTCTCAATTACAGTATTCATGTTTGTCTGAAATTATAAACTACAGCTTTAAGAAAACCCTGTAGATTTTGACACAGTATTTTATAAAAGGGTAGCCTCTTGCAAAAACCTCAGCTTCTCCAGTTAAACTGCAGTGCAATAAATTAGGAGGGTGCTATTAATAGCCTAAACCACTTACGACCCTCCTCTGGTTACAGCCACAGACTGTAAAATGCATAAAATGCACCGTTTATACACGCTAAGAAAATCATGTTCACGTATAGAAACAATAATATTTTTTTTTAACTTTGTACAAATGAACATTCGCCGTTTTCCCTTGCTTACTGTACAAGTACCTGTACCTGATGCACTTTCGGTTTAGAAGACACCTCATTTTTTTTTTCAAAAATCTCTCATATAAATATGTTTAAGAAACCAAGTACTTACCAGTATATTGAGCTACAGCTGTTTTCTGATGAACCCTGAAGAGTTTATCTTGTTATATTTCGCCAAAGTCCCGTAGAGTCGACATTTCCACAGCGACCACCCGACGCACTTAGGGCTGAAATACGTTGCTGTTCTTGTGTAAATACACACGCGCTTTCGTACATTCTTTTTTAAACGTATTTAAATACATTAGGCGATGTATGTTATGGTTATTATATATATATACTGTATGTGACTATTCTGAAATAAATGTATTCTGTAGCAAATTTCTGAATGATACAGCTTCTTCTTCAGTTCGAACTTAAAACCATGGATGTGCAGGGAATATTTTTTTAGATATTGACATTTAAATAAAACTAGTAGAAACCAGGTGGAAATTGCCTCTGAAGGGCAAAAGTAAATAGAGTAAGTTAGAGTTTCCACAGGAACAGTACCAAATATATACAATGAATTATGTGGACTCCATGCCTGTACTCTCCTCCATGCCTGTACACTCCTCAAAGTGATTTCTGAGAAAGAATCCAAGATAAGTCAGATGCCTTTCAACCACTCAGTGTTCAAACCGTCTCCGGCCTTCAACATTATAATTATATACATTATATGTTCTAGTTTTTCTCACAAAACCAGTTTGTGAATTTCAGCAATCTGCACAATGAATTTACCAAATGTTTTTTTTGTGAATAAAAACTTGCACTTGCACTTAAATAAGTTTTTAAAAGGTCAAGGACAAAAATTGATTGAATGGTAGCTTTTGATATACAGTGCATCCGGAAAGTATTCACAGCGCTTCACTTTTTCCACATTTTGTTCTGTTACAGCCTTATTCCAAAATTGATTAAATTCATTTTTTCCCTCAAAATTCTACACACAACACCCCATAATGACAATGTGAAAAAAGTTTTTTTGACATTTTTGCAAATTTATTAAAAATTTAAAAATAAAGAATCACATGTACATAAGTATTCACAGCCTTTGCCATGAAGCTCATAATTGAGCTCAGGTGCATCCTGTTTCCACTGATCATCCTTGAGATGTTTCTACAGCTTAATTGGAGTCCACCTGTGGTAAATTCAGTTGATTGGACATGATTTGGAAAGGCACACACCTGTCTATATAAGGTCCCACAGTTGACAGTGCATGTCAGAGCACAAACCAAGCAGGAAGTCAAAGGAATTGTCTGTAGACCTCCGAGACAGGATTGTCTCAAGGCACAAATCTGGGGAAGGGTACAGAAAAATTTCTGCTGCTTTGAAGGTCCCAATGAGCACAGTGGCCTCCATCATCCGTAAATGGAAGAAGTTCGGAACCACCAGGACTCTTCCTAGAGCTGTCCGGCCATCTAAACTGAGCGATCGGGGGAGAAGGGCCTTAGTCAGGGAGGTGACCAAGAACCCGATGGTCACTCTGTCAGAGCTCCAGCGTTCCTCTGTGGAGAGAGGAGAACCTTCCAGAAGGACAACCATCTCTGCAGCAATCCACCAATCAGGCCTGTATGGTAGAGTGGCCAGACGGAAGCCACTCCTTAGTAAAAGGCACATGGCAGCCCGCCTGGAGTTTGCCAAAAGGCACCTCGAAGGACTCTCAGACCATGAGAAACAAAATTCTCTGGGTCTGATGAGACAAAGATTGAACTCTTTGGCGTGAATGCCAGGCGTCATGTTTGGAGGAACCAGGCACCGCTCATCACCTGGCCAATACCATCCCTACAGTGAAGCCACACAGCCTAAGCACACAGCCAAGATATCAAAGGAGTGGCTTCAGGACAACTCTGTGAATGTCCTTGAGTGCCCCAGCCAGAGCCCCAGACTTGAATACGATTGAACATCTCTGGAGAGATCTGAAAATGGCTGTGCACCGACGCTTCCCATCCAACCTGATGGAGCTTGAGAGGTGCTGCAAAGAGGAATGGGCGAAACTGCCCAAAGATAGGTGTGCCAAGCTTGTGGCATCATATTCAAACAGACTTGAGGCTGTAATTGCTGCCAAAGGTGCATCAACAAAGTATTGAGCAAAGGCTGAATACTTATGTACATGTGATTTTTTATTTTTTTATTTTTAATAAATTTGCAAAAATCTCAAAAAAACTTTTTTCACATTGTCATTATGGGGTGTTGTGTGTAGAAATTTGAGGGAAAAAAATTAATTTAATCAATTTTGGAATAAGGCTGTAACAGAACAAAATGTGTAAAAAGTGAAGCGCTGTGAATACTTTCCGGATGCACTGTATGTGCAATCGCCATTGTCATTGTAGCACCACAAGTACTCTCCTGGTGTGGGGTGTCTTCCGCTTTTCCCCCGTGGTCTGAGGACAAGCTGACGTTGCTAACTGCCTTCTCTAAACTGACCCTCGTGGATGTGCTCTGAGACAGATGGATGACCCCCCTCGCGCCCTGTCCCTGCTGGTCTTGGCTTTGGTTTGCTGTGGTCCTCAACAGACCAATGTGACTGCTGAAAATGCACAGATGGAGATTGTGTCATTTTCCAAAGATATTTAGTGAGATATTGGCCTGGACTAAATAGGCATTTGTGCTTAGTGTAAATGTTTAGTACAACTCTTAATGGAATCCAGGCGACTGCGATACGATAAC
>CM056377.1:44311727-44412635 GCA_029718625.1 Synaphobranchus kaupii | reverse complement strand
CGACTGCGATACGATAACAGAAATATAAGATATCTGTGATGTGTGGGGAAAAAAACAAACAAACAAAAAAACAAAACAATTGTAGGCTTTGCCAGCTTATTATATACGCACTGTTGGAAACCTGTGCCTGTTGGTACGAGAATAGCAACATTCCAGGAATGTCTTACCACGATCACGAGGAGAACATGCCACAGACTGAGAGCCATTCTCTCTACCCTAATGAGCTTCCAAATGTAAAACAGGATGGATGAGAACAGAGATCGACATGTTGGCATTGAACGACAAGTCCCCCGTGCATCTATTAACAGTGTTTGTTAGGAAAGAAAGCTGGTTTTTGCGGGGTCTTACTGAAGATGTTTCAATCAAGCACTCCCGAGAAAGACTTCATATAGTTCCCAACGTTCATTTATTTATTTATTTAATTCGCGTCTGAAACACCTCGCTGGAGAGAAATGGCTGAGGGAGGGGGAAAAAGGAAAAAGATCGATACATCTAAGTTATTGATTTTAATATTGACCAAATGCTCGCCTTTTACTGCTAAATTACATTATTGTATACAGCTATGCCGTTACATTGGGTTATGTGTTTTCCAGATTGGGTTTATGCATTTTTGCTGTCAGCGATGGCTTCGGAGGTCCCTGGAGAGCAACTGAGAGAATTGATTCCTGCCAATCTATGATCACTACCAACGCCCCCCCCCCCCCCCCCCCCCCCCCACGCCAAGTCTCACTTCTCCACTCTTCAGCAAATCAAGGTGAAGGCGGTGGCTGGCAGATCTTCACAGGAAACTCTATATAAACAGCCATTGTATCTTCAGAAAGCATCTTTTTGTTTTGCGGAGGGTTGAAAGGGAATGCATTTCTCTTAAGAAGGGCTTCGGTTTGAAAGGTGCTTTGTCTGAAACTTTGAGGCTGGAGACAGGGGACGACACCCTCTCTCCGCCGCCGAATTCCCAACTGCCTGCATTGTCACCTCCCTCTTTTGATCACTGGCAGATTGGGGATGTTAACTTGAATATTTAACACTCGCGTTCACTGCATCTCCAAGGCATCCTTCAGCGAGTCTTCAGGAGTACTGTTGGCAGCTATTCTATTTATTTATTTAAATTTTTTTTCTTTTTTATTAATCTTCATTTATTTGTTCCGGTATTGTCAAACTTCTGGACAAAATCCCAGAAGTGCGACATCGCCATAGTAACACGGTCGGGGCACAGAGAGCTGATTAGGAAAAATCTAAGATGCTAATTAGAAAAAACAGCATGTGTGGCATGCGATGTACTGGCAAGGTTTCTACCCTAGGCTTGATAATCCCCAGAGCAAGGGCTCCAAGAGACCAAAAGGCAGCTTTCATTATATTACAGAGCACAAGGATGCACTCGTTCCATTTTTAGCAGTGAAGCAGTGATTTTTCCATTTTTGTTGAAACAAACCATCTGAATTGGTGGAGGAAAACTTCATCACATATATTTCAGGCGAAGCCAGCTGAAAGATTGCGCTTACAATAATAAAGGAAATGTTTTATGTTCAAGTAGCGCAGGAACATAAAAAAGATAAATATGGATCATTATAATTTTAACATAGTCCCTTGGCTCTGCTGCTTGATCACAAACATATCCCCATAAATGTAAATACATCAAACGCTAATGCATTTACCTCGTATTAAGGTAATGCCAGAAAAGGACCTACCTGGTTAATATCTACCTGGTTCCTGTAATGCTAGCCAATCATTACAGTGTGTATATATATATATATATATATATATACACATACTGTAGATATATAAAGGGTTGTAATGGTACACATATTTGTACATTACGTGCTGTGAATGGAACAATTTCAGTCTTGCTTAGACTTTTTTTTTTCCTAAGAATGATAGGATGATTTTTTTTTTCTTTTTTGCAGCTGTTTTTCAATTACCTTCAATGTGTTTAAAATATGAAACAAAAACAAATGTTGTTTTTTTGACATTGGGTATTATATTGGACTCAAATACCGTTTTCAGTTTGAATACATTGCTATCATTAATTGTGACGACTGTTATGCATCTGTCTGTTAGTAACTTTAAATCCATGTCTCTTTTATTCGTCTGTCCCTAACCTCAGATACACTTTTGGATTTGTAGATTTTCAAATGTTTCACTAATTAAACATAAGCATGGACATTAACAATTCTCCACCTTCCATAGTTTCCAAACTGCTACAAAACAAATCACAGTTGCAGTACAGAGTCTAAACAACAAAATGTTCAGTGTAAAAGTGTAAAATTAATTAAGATACTTTTCCACTCTAACAATTCACATATATAGGGGTTCCTAATGGACCCACATAATTGTTGATTTTTAACTGATAATTTTACTGTAGATTATTTTAAATATATTTTTACTGTAAGTATTAAAAAAAAGTATATACAGTGAGCACCATAATTCATTGGACAGTGACACATTTTTTGTTATTTTGGTTCCGCACTCTAGCACTTTGAGTTTGAAAGGATACAATGACAATGAGGATGAAGTACAGACTGTCAGCTTTAATCTGAGGGTATTTTCATCCATATCTATTTTCAGCTAAATCTAGTCCCACCCCCAAATTCCCATAGAGATCCATTCAAATACAGAGAGGTTATAGTGTCGCTTGTAGGAGTACCAGAAAATAAGATATCAAGAGTCTTTGGATATTATTGGGTCACAGACATCATGAAGTCATGGCATGCAAAGGATATAATTTTATTCTACATTATGTTAAACTGTCCAATATTTTTGATGCCCGGAAATGGGGGGGGGGGGACTATGTACAAAAGGTTCTATACTTTCTAAAGGGTTCCTCCGATATGGATGGAAATTCCCTCAAATTAAAGCTGATAGTCTGCACTTCAACCTCATTGTCATTGTACCCTTTCAAACTCAAAGTGCTTTAGAGTACAGAACCAAAATAACAAAAAATGTGTCACTGTCCAATGAATTATTGTGCTCACTGTAAATATATACAGTATATATGGATTCCAAAAAGGTATGATAGCGGGTGGGTATATTTTTTAGTTAGCTGGATTCATAATAACAGAGTTTTTTTTGACGGCTGCAGTCATAAATTGAACGGCAGGTCTTTCTGGACAGACAAAAGACTTAAAAATTGCATTCGCTAGTCAGTTTTTATATTCTTGACAAAATCATTTCGCATCATGGTGTTTGAAAAATGAGTTCCACCATGGCAGCTATGCTTCCAGAGATTGTACTTCATAAAGAAAATGGCACACAAGGGTGAAATTCCACGGTAGGTTATGGATTTTCCTCCACCTCACTGATAGATTGGACTAATATCACTTCAGTAAAGAGTTTGAGTTCAACTTTGCAGCTGGAGCCAACGAGACATTTAACACAAAGACCTGGACTGGAGCAGCTAAATTGTAGATTTAGAAAATTACGGGGAATTTATTTGGGAATCAATCATTGTTGTAGCACTATATTTTCACTTGAGATTTTACTAAATGATAACCTAATTTAAGTAAATAAATAAATATGTAAAGTGAATGTCTTGAGACCAAAAGTATTTTGCCAACTAGGGTCTGTCTGGAAACTATGCTGGTCTGAACTAATGAATTTGAAGTGCTTTAGCAAATATCATAGAAACATGTAAATGTAACTGTATTTATGTATTTTGTTTAATATGAGGTATTTTGGCTGGGGCTTGGGGATTGATTTGTTCCTTTTTTAATTCTGGCCATGGAAATCTCTGCAGATTTGCTGAGATGAATGCAAATTGCACTGTTTTAACACAGAAGTGATACTGCCTATTAAATTTTAAATTAGCATTCCACTCTGTGTCCCTTGATCTCCCTCCTCAGAGTCTCTGACCAATCTGCACTGTTTGTGTGTACCTTCTGTGAGTCCTGAGGAGGCCCAGTGCTGGCCAGGTAAAACATATGGCACTGGGGCCATGTGGACTCCTGCTGAAGGGACCATTGTCAGCCCTTACGCACCTATGATCCATTTAAGGAGGACCATGATTACTCAGGAACAACTGTGTGTGTGTGTGTGTGTGTGTGTGTGTGTGTGTGTGTGTGTGTGTGTGTGTGTGTGTGTGTGTGTGTGTGTGTGTGTGTGTGTGTGTGTGTGTGTGTGTGAGAGAGAGAGAGAGATAATTACAACAATTAAATCTTAGTACACGTGACCAAATGTGGCCAAAATGTTCTGATTTCCACTTTTCCACTAGGAGAATAAAGTGGTGCAGACAAATAAAATAATTAATCACTGTTCATCTTGTGCAAAACTGACTGAAATATTGATGTCACCATTGAAGTTTCAATAGCTTAATGTGTCCAGGAAAACTCGTCACGTGACCTATGACTGCACTAGGAGGAGAGAGAGACGGAGACAGAGATCATTCCCTACAAAATTAGAAACACACAATGATTTAACATGACTCTTTTCACATGGAATAACACAGAGGAAATGGGTAATGACATGAGGAAAGCCAGACATTTATGTCAGTACTTCCCATGTGTCAGAAGCCTTTCAGTAGAGTTAATAGCAAAGTCAACAAATATATACGGTAGCTGAAGTATTTGAAGGAACTGGAAACAGTAGCTATGTCAAAATTTTGTCAGCAAAATAACTCATTTACAGTGGGACGCAACTATAAATACATTGTCATTACTGCCTGAACACACCTGGACTGCAAAGAGAGCCCAGAACCTTTCTCAAATTAGTTAATGAACAGGAAGAAGGGGTAAAAGTAAGTCATCATCTTTGACCTCTACCTTCCACACAACTCACACTGCATTCACGGGGCGGACACTACAGTGCTCCGAAAACATGTGTGTTATCCACAGAGGTGTTCTTGTCCAGACACTTGGAATAAATTACCAGATATAGCAGTCCATTACATTTCACTGCAGGCAGAGTCTATGAATTAATCAGGAATATACAAGTCCAGAAATCGCTGATCACAGATGTGACAGACGTTTCTGTAAATACATGTCTCGACATGACATGGGAAACTACCACTCACGACCGATAAACCCCAAATTTCACCGGAATTTAACAGGCCAGCTATCTTCTAGAACAGGGGTCCTCAAGCTTATCCACAAAGGGCAAGTGTGGGTGCAGGCTTTTGTTCCAACCAGGCAGTTATACACCTGATTCTATAACGTTAGGTCCTTAGTAAAGACGTTAGTGGTTGATTAGTAAAATCAGGTGTGTAACCAGTCGGTTGGAACAAAAGCCTGCACCCACACTGGCCCTTTCTGGATAAGATTGAGAACGCCTGTTCTAGAAACTCCTCTCTTCATGCAGTATCGATTTTAGTTGCCACTTACACAAAAACAAATGTTTTACAGGCAAAACTGTAAAAATGCATTCCTAAGGCCCAGTGAATGCAATGCATTTGTACACTACACCATTTGCTTTTTCTTGTCTACTTAACTGTATAAATAATGCAGTAGGGACACAGTGCATTCTGCATGGAAATGCGGCAGTCCCAGGATCCCTGTAGGTGCAGGTGTGCTTCCAAGCTGAAAATTAAACTATTATTTGCAAATCTCTCCACAACGACAGAGGAGGGGCCCCTCCCTAATGACCAGAGGAAAGAGTCAGAGCAAAAAGCCATCCCCCATTCCCTCAGCCCCACTACGCACGCGCACACACACACACACACACACACACACACACACACACACACACACACACACACACACACACATACATACATACGCATATACACAGGTACACACACTTGGATATGTGCTTAACAGGTAACAATAACCTTATTGGAAGTGTTATCATTGACTTTACTGGTTTGTTTGATTTCTTTTAGTTTCTTAGAAACATTGTCACAAAAGATGATTAGCATTAAATTAAATTACATGTGTTGGCTTTTCGATTATGATTTGACTCCAGGTATGCTGTATGTACGTATGTAGGCCATTGTTGTGTTGTTCAAGGTTGGTCACACATGCAGTCTGGTGCAGTCTTTATGATGATCCGTAAGCGTTTCAACAACCTCAGTTCCAGTCATTGCTTCTCTCAAGGAATAAATAGGCTAAACCCCTGGATCCAATCAACAGTCCTTAGCTTTGGCTTGCAATTAAACACTCACAATTAACTTTAATTGACTCACAATTCAATTGAATCAGCAACTGTTTTTTTTCTTCCTTTTATTTATTTATTTATTTTATTTTTTACAAATGTTTGATGAGTTCAGTGATCAGGAAAAAAAAAAGTCATTAAAATGCCTATGCGTGCTTTCGTGTATAACTAAGGTAAGAATAATAGGTAAAGTATTGAATGAATTTAGGGATAAAAAAATGTCACATTAAAAAAGAATGCATTTGTCGATCTTTCTGAATAAAGTTGGCTCATATATCAATAGGTGAGGCACTGCATGGGTGCATAAAAACATGGATTCAAAATTCATTTTTCAAAGAGTTATTGTCAAGACATGAGAATCCGTGGGTCATATTGAAAGGCTTCAACAGTGTACACATCCTGGGCACGGATACTGCTATGTTACAACTACAAATACTTCAGCATGTAAAGAGGTAATAACAGTTGTACTTGAGGAGCGATGGATGAGCCACAATTGGCATTGTGGGTTAAGTATGTTCACTGCTCCACGGCACTTTTCGACCAACCAGTAAATTCCACACATAGGGGTCACACCGCGCAACAGAATAGGCCGTTCCTATCAAACAATAGCTCTTAACTTGTGGGCGTCTTCCTGGGTAACCGACTGACGTGAACCAACCCTACCCCTTAGCCAACTGTCCTCCACTGATGGAAACTCCCAGTCATCATTAGCTGAAGACAAAGTCCAAGCTTCAATCAGCAATGTTTACATTCCACAGGGGTCCAGTCTGTGCTTTGTGACAACTGACTGAATGAGTCATTTGGGGGCCCTGTTTTTTTTTTTTTCTTTCTTTCTTTCTTTAATCTTTGTGCTGGGTTTGCCATGCTACATTATTGGTTTAAAATCCCACTCGTATTAACTCAGGCAGTCTCATCTTCAGTTCCGGTCCATAGATCTACTGCCAGATTACACAGTGCTAACTTTAAAGCAATTGTGGAGGTTGAGAATTATTGATGTTGAGAGAGTACTCTAGACTAAATTATCTATGAATCTCTTTTTCTCTTAGAGTTGCATTATTCTTCTCTCAAAGCGTTTCACTGCTCTGTTCAATTTGCACATAGTACATTGCACTGAAACGTGACTGAATACGGATTCAAATATAAACATAAACCAATATGAACGTCATAAAAAAGATATTCAAAAGTGTAGGCTAAAACACTTGTAGTAACTACCATGTTAATCATAATCATAATTACAAAGTTGTAGAGTTCATTATATTTCCACATAATTAAGATTTTTTATAGTAAAAGCATGATTATTATGTTACTTCCTCATGTATGCTGTGACATGGGGAATTTTATTTTAGCTGTGAAAACATTAAATCTGTATTTAACTTTTCAACCATTTGCTTAGATCTCGGTAATGGGCAGGGGAGAGTATTAAATATGTGCACTGAATTGTCCACCCGTAACAAATCGTATAAAAACAGTCAATACATCACACAAAGCACAGCCTCAGCCAAACTAAAAGCAATATATGTTAATTACTCACTTATCGTCCAATGTGTAACTGTCCTTTTTTATGGGAATATAATTGGCAGAGCATTTGTCTATGCTTGCTTTAAAAGATGCAAGCGCAATTTGGAAGAACTCAAAATAAATTATGCTTTGCCGCTACCCACATAAATCTCTTGGAAAACACTTAGAGCTGGCAATAAAATGACAAGACTTTGATCAAATAACCGCCTGCTATTCAAACACAATTCAATAATGTGAACATATTATTGTTACTAATACAATTCCATTTTTACTCTTGTGGTCAACTGGGAAATGCGATGGGCAGTATTAGGTTCAGCATAATATTGATTTTTGTTTCACTGTTCCAGCCATTTTAAACCATGAATTGGAAGATTTCTTGCCAAGTCCACAACCCCCATAATTTGCTGTAATGAACGACTTATTTATTTGTTGTATTATAGTTTTCATTAAACACACAAAAATAATCATAATATCTTGTGATTTGCACAGTTTCGTGTTCCTCTTGCTCCTGATGTTGTAGAGGGCTTGCAGGGCCTGGGCATATATGGCAGAAAGTGTCAGCGCCAGTGGTTTGCCCCCTTTGCAAGTGGTGGTCTCACCACATGCCCTTGACGGCCACTTATCAGGCACTGAAAGGGTTACTGAGACTGCGTTTAATTTGATCAATCACCACCGGCACCAGTTTATTAAATCATAAACGCGTTTTACGCTAATGGGCCCCCTCCAAAAAAAAAAGAAAGAAAATGAATTTAAAAAATATATATACTGAAAAGTATACTGTAGAGAATGATAGGGTAATCTGAAAATAGTATAGGCTACACCTGGTAGGGTACATTTAGAATATTATAGGGTACACATAGTAGGGTAGTCTGTGTATACCATAGGGTATATTATGGTAGGGTAAACTGAGTGTATAACACTATAATAATAATAATACTAAATACTAGTTATTAAACTATAATAATAATCATAATCATCATATGAAAGGTTTGTAACAGGTTCATAGCCCAAACTGCAGTAGTAAATTGACTTAGTTATGTTAAAAAAAAATGTTTTCAAGATGCAAAGCTTGCCGTGGGTATCTGGAGAAGGGCATCCAAAAATAAAATAATGAAATGATAATTTTGGTATTTTGTACTTAATAGCGGAGTCACACTTCCACATGATTGCATGCACCCTGTCTTCCGAGGGTCAGTCGCCCAGAGTGGCCAATCCCAGGAGGTGGTCCCTTCAAAAACAACCTCTTGGTCAGCAAATCAAGTTTGTTTTGTTTTCGTGTGTGTGTGTGTGTGTGTGTGTGTGTGTGTGTGTGTGTGTGTGTGTGTGTGTGTGTGTGTGTGTGTGTGTGTGTGTGTGTGTGTGTGTGTGTGTGTGTGTGTGTGTGTGTGTGTGTGTGTGTGTGTGTGTGTGTGTGTGTGTGTGTGTGTGTGTGTGTGTGTATATTTTTCTTGCGTGTTTGGGAAGTAGAGCTGAACAGATGCGCGTGCTGACTTTACACCTAAGAAGCATATGGGTGAGTCGCAAGGTGACATTAATAATTCGGCTGCACTGCAACACTCCTTGCTCCGCATCCTGCGTGCTCCAGTTGTCCAAACCGTCTGCTAGTGGGTGTAAAGCTCTGTCGGTGGGGGGAACATACCGCTCTGTAGGCAGGGGGGGGTTAGTAGGGGAGTCGGGCTGCATATTAAACATTAATGAAAGCTTAGACTGGGCAGCCGCAGTTGTCCGGTTCAAATTGTTCAGGGGGCCAGGTGCGTGAACGGTGGTGGCCGCGACTGCAACGCCCTCCATTAAGGCACAGATTCAGTCTAATCGCGTCGTCCTTTGCCCTTGAACGTGGACATTTATGACTTTTGGTTCATTTATTTCCATCACAAAACATTTTCTTTTTTGTTCATTTTAGAAAACACATAATACAATGACTTAACCATTGTAATGTTTAAGTCTAATTTCACAATTTGCCATGGTACCATCATTTATTTATTTATTTTCAGCACAAACGGATTGTTCTTCTTCTTCTGTGCTCTTTTCAAGGTACAGATAGAAGCTGTCAGCATACTCACCAAACGGCCAAGCAAGGGAAGCCTCGAGTCTTCTGGTGCCCCAACTCCACCTATCTACATATTATCACAATAGACCATGATAGGTGGAAGGAGTGGCAATACAGTTTAACCAGTTATCTACAAAGCTGCGCTTGCCCGGGTAGGTCACATGTGCAGAATTTGCCTCTTATTGGCCGGTCCGCAGCAAAGCCTCCGATTGGTTGTGAAATGTAGAGTAGCTATGGATCTCATATTTAGAATTTAAAAAAACGCTGAATGGTTCTCTATGAAATAGCACCGAAGTTAGAGAGAAAAAACATTAGAGAACTCATTTGCATCGTCCAATTTTCACTTGTTTTAAATTAGTCTATGATTGTGTAGGGCAAAACGTAGTTCCGGGTTCACCGAAAATTTAAACCAAACTAAAACATGAAAATTCTACATGCTGTCCCAAATAGATAATGTCAGTTTGACCTATGCTCCTAAATTCCAGCAATTAATTTTTGTCCCCCTGTATGGGACCTGAGTCTCTGGTCTTAATCTCAAAATGTATATATTCTACTATGCTGAAACCTACACTACACAGCAAAAATGCTGGTGTAAATCTAACACTGCTGGTGTACATTTAACACCCTAGGGTGTTCATATGAGACCACAGCCTCATGTAAACACCCTAGGGTGTTATGTTTTGCTGTGTGCAAGAGTAATTCAATAAAAATATGCTGGGTCTCAGTAGGCTATCGCACCCTCAAACTACAGGGTGACTAGTGATCAGTGGATAGGGGTATTGTCCTCTGGAATGACAACCATTTGCTGTGACATGAAGTTAAATTATCACTCATGGTTGTTAATTTCTATTTATTTTATTTGTTTATGTCATTTATTTAACAGGGACAGTGCATGCTGGTCAACACTTCTGTTGGCACGTTCAAAAGAAACCATGTTGGCTTTAGCTGTTCAGTTAATTTCCATGCGTAGTCCCTGGTAAAGTTAAAACCCTACATTAAGGGTTGATTTTAAACTAACCTTGTGAGCGCAAGTGCACCCAAAACATGCCAGCAACAAGCACCCCCATGGCATCACGGAACGACGAGAAGCCTTCACAATTGGAAATTTCTTTTGTTTAATTTCAGTTTTTATTTATCGACCACTACCTGCATCTTAATCCAGGGCTGAAGATATGCTCAGTGATACCAAAAGGCCCTTGGCTTAGACTGAGACATTTTATAGTGAACGCAGGTGGCTGCTTATTACTACGACATAAAGGAGTTAAAGAGAACTCTGGATTTTAACAAACTAATACTCATGCCAGGAATGAATTCTAGCAATTGATGGAGCATACCTTCTCAGTAAGGGCTCTTTCTTGGAGTGCAATCAACTGGATCTTGATTAACAATTGTAATCAATCCAGGCTTTTTCTTCAGCCAGAGAGAGAGAGAGAGAGAGCTTTGCGAATGTCTGAACAAAAATTCACTGCAGACTCCCAATGCGGCAAAACCAATGAATTTCCATTACACTAGGTGCTGGTTAGCAGATGAATCCACTCTTGGGGTCTGACTTAATAACTTGAAGCAAATTGAGGAAATGCAAATGAAAGGTTGAGACATGGTGAAATATATATATATATATACTGTGTACATATATACATAATTCAAACAATGAAACATTCGTACTTCAATTATATCCTGATTGCGGCAAAAAATTTATTATAAATAGGCCTAAGAGCTTTTAACAAAATTATCTTCTTCTTCTTCCTGGCTCAAAGTGGCTGCAAGTCCATTGCAAATATATTTAGCAGATGGGCTCTTATATTCTTTCTGAAAGGCAGGTTTCCTCCTATAAAGGTGGAGTCAATGCCCACAGCATGCACAGTCATTCTATCCAAGTCTAAAAAGTTTTGCTTGTTTTTGCTGTTTGAAATTAATTTGACAGCAAAGGAGCATGACTTAATGTTATAATTACAAGCGTCCTAATCAGATGCACAGAACAGAAAATGTACACCCTCCCTCAATTGTATGTCAGTGTCAAAAACAGTGGGTTTTAGAGGGGGCAGCTTGGAAATTGCTACGCTCTGTAAACATGTGACAACTCCATAGCCATGCAGAAGACTCTTGTCAAACTTAAATTAACCACCTCCAGCTATTTTTTTACATGTCATCATGGACTCTATCAAATGCCAGGAGACTTAGACCAAAATCTGGCTGCTTCTGGCAGAAGGCTAAATGTGAGCCTTGGTTGGTTCTGCCAGCAGGACAATGATCCGTATCAAAACTCAAAAATCTACACAAAAATAGTCCACTGACCATAGACTTTGCGATGGCCATTCCAGTTCTCTGACCTGAACCCCGTTCAAAACCCGTGTGGTGAGCTGAAGAGAAGCGTCCCCAAGCGAGGACCAATGACTGTAGAGATTCTGTATGAAGGGAATGGCCTTGATCAAATCCCTTGCTATGTGTTCTCCAACCTCACAAATATTACAGGAGAAGACTCTAGTGCTGTTTTCTAGGTACAGGCAGGGTGCACAAAGTACACAGGGACAGAAGACATTTGATAAACAATTCATTGAATTTAATCCATATTAATTGAGGTTGCCAATAATTCTGGTGGGCACTGTATATGTATATGACTTTTATGCATGAGAAATAATTGCTGTGTTGAGTGCAGTTTTGCTCTTCTTTTCATTGGCCGCTCTAAGAGACAGCCAATAAAAGCAAAGTTAAAAAAAAATAAAAAATAAAAAAAAACCTGCAATTTAAATCAAGGCTACCTTATTTATTTATTTCTGCAAATGTGATAAACAGTGTGGGTGACTAAACTCTGCAATTTATCTTTGCAATCAGTTTCTATATTAAACCAACATATAAAAACGGCAAGATGTCCCTCACTCGAGAGGCCAATCAGCTATCCAGATAAGGGATTTAGCCAACAGCACACAAGATAAATTAGGCAACTGGGACACTGGACTGCTGTCGCAATCAACCAAACAGGAAGCTGGGATTTCTGTCATTATTTTAAGTATAATAGCTGTGTTTTCTGCATGTTCTCACCCCACGTCCTTCGATAAAGGACCGTAAACCTGCTATAATGCTGATTAAATTGGATGAGTGCAGACATTGGCTACATTTGTTTAATGCAGTCCACTTAGGATCACTTAATAAGCCTTTACAACTGCTGTAAATCATTAACAGATACTTTGCTGGTAATTTGTTATTATGGATGAAAGTTTCCTGCCTTTTGGATTGGCGACCCTGATCTCCTCTGTTCTAGACTGGTCCAAATGTCTTGTCGAGCCAAATTGTGGTTTTGAGGTTGATGGGGATATTGATATACCTATTGATATACCTCAAACAACAGGCATTGTTGTTGGCTGACTTCTCAAATCAGGCCACTGCACTGTCTTCACTGACTAGCGGTGGCTTTGCATGGTACCTTCTCGTGGCATGTCTCATCCATATGTTTTCGTGTACGTGCGTACGTTTGTGTGCGTGCATGTTTGTATGTGTGCGCATTTCTGTGTGTGTGTGTGTGTGTGTGTGTGTGCACTTGTGTATGGATTTTGGATTGTCAGAGGGAAAGATTAAGGACAAATTCACTGTTTCTCAAAACACTCCTATATATTTGTTGTATTTGCTGTGTGCTTGCAAGCACGTGCATTTCCCGAAAGCGACTGATGATACTGTGCGTCAAAATAGCAAATAAAAATGTACATCGCCACTTTATGAAAGACACAAAAATATACACTAATTAGTTTTGCATTCAGAACACAGTTCATTTGCTACAACAAATAATTTTCCTTTAATTTTTTTACATTGACTGACGGCATCTGTGTGAAGCAGAAGGTTATTTGCTAAGAGGTTAAACTTGCAGACTTGGACAATATGTTGACTTTACAAACAAAATAAATACGCGTTATTTTAGGCTATTTGGGTGATGTGTATGCAATGGCGTGCAACCCACTTCAGTGTCGAGTGCACAGTTGAGGCTTAGGCAACAAGAAAAGACCTTGAAACGGTAAATTATTGAAACCGTCTACTGTCATTATCTTTTTTTTTATACAACGTGTATTATTCCGCACGGCCCATCCTTAATGCATTTAGACATACATTAAGATGAAGATAACGCTCCTGAACATCATTAACTTAAGGACTCCTTGTTTGATGGGGGAGCTTACACGTGCCCTCTGGAGGAAGCTCTCGCGGTTGTTCCTCTGAGATTTAAGCCCTTGTTTCATCTCGGAAATGCTAATCGCGCGTGCCACGCTCGTCTGAGAACGCCTCAAACCATTCCCCGCCATCCCCTAGTGAGAAGCCTTTGAGTGCTCTGCCTTTGATTTTGTCATTGTGATGGCGGGGAGAAACAGAACGTCGAATCCGCGCCCCAAAAAGCGTCTCGAACACATTCAGCCACAGATACGGGGCATGCTATGGACTGGATATTTTGCGGGTATTTTTAATTTTTTTAAATGACACCCATGCTCTCTAAACACATGTGAGGGACATCTGTGTGCAAGCATTTCCACCTTCAAATCAAATGGGAACCTAAATATTACATTTCCATGGGTTTCCAATGATTTCTCAATAGAGAAATGACCTTTAAACCCACATTATCCTGGGTGGATACAAACCCATTTAAACACACCATTCATTGTCATTTGGTCACAGATGCAGAGAATTCTGTGGACTACCCACGAAGAGCATGTTTAAATTGCACAGTGCACACAGTGCTGGTGAATGAGTGAACACAACGCTCAACAGTAACAATTTAAAGATTCCCATGCATGTTGTAAATTCCTGTTTTCATTATGTGTACAGCAAATAAACCTCTTAAATATATTAAACCGGAGTAGAGTCAGCCCTCATCCCTGGAAGTGTCACATCAGTAAAAAGGGTTTGATGATAGTAGGTCTTCTAGTAACATCCTTATCCACACAACCCTTACCAGACCGTTTCATCAGCCAGCTCGGTATGCGTTTAGCATCAATCTTCTCCAGAGTCATGCGAGGAGAAGGATCCGATTGGTGGAAACCAGCTGGGTGCCACTCACACTTGAAGTATTGTGCTAACAGCTTTCCATTTCACACAAGGACAGTGATATTTCACCTCACACAGACTGTTCACTCTGAAGGCTTTCTACAGAGAACACATTATGGGGCCTTATAATACAGCAGGGAGGGGAGGGGCGGGGTGTGGAGCACAAATATCTTTCCTCCTGTTGTGGCTGCTGCCATAAGCTTCCTGCTTTCTCCTACAGCCTGGAAAACCTTCAACGATTAAGTTTTTTTGTATCGTGTGTTTCCTAAGCAATTTGAAAGATACTTCTATGACACTCTACTTAAAAGTGTTAACTGCTCTTGCTCCCAATATTATTTTTTTTTTTTTATAGCCTTAATGGCTATATGTAATTGCATATACCTAATTAATTGGTAAGCCCATGGCATGGAGAAAATCCATAACACATAAATGACATAGTACCATATGTCAAATGCAGATGGCCAGATCACTAATGTGTAAAAAAAAAAAGAAAAAAAAGTGAATCAATCAAGCCAAGGTCTTTTAGCGAGGCTCCTGTATGGTAAGAGAGTACGTTAAGAGGAATCGGGGCTTTGAAGTCAGTGAAGCCTCCAGCAGAAAACAATATTAAAAAAACACAGTGAAACACAGCTCACGGGGCTTTAGTTCATGACAAACAACCTGACGTGGCCCGAATACCCTCCTTCAGACCGAGTGTCCAGATAATGCAGCGCTTGCGCCGATCCTTTTAGATCTTCGTACCAGTCCATTGCCCGCGTGCGTAAGTGCAAGCGCATTTATGTTTAATGAAAGCCAAAGTGAGTCTCCCCAGTCGCATTGTCTCTGAACGTTGACCATACGTTCACCTTCAACGCGCTCTCTCGGAACTCATTTTCTTTCCGTCGAGAGAGAGAAAAAAAATCGATTGCAAAGCTACGCGGCATATGTGTACAAATCGATGGACCTTTGCAGGATATTTGAGTCTCCTCAAATCTCCCCCATCGCTGTTAAATATGCTCTTCCTCTGTTTGTGCATCCGCATTAAGCACCTCTCTCATTATGGACACAGAGCCTATGGCGTGTTCCACAGCTCCGCCACCGATAACACGCAAAGCTGTGATCCTCAAAGAATTGACAAGGCAGGAATAATGCTGTCCCCGGGCTTTGCTACAGTAGATTTGCCCTCCAGGCGTTCAAGGGATATTTTAAACACATAAGCAGGCTCTTAGTTGGCCTTAATCAACGGCAAACCACACATTTCATCTGAAGGAGAAAAAGCAATAAATAGATAACCGTAGAGTAACCTGGGTACTTATTTCTGCTGAAGGAATACGTAGTCTGTCCTTTAGGGTAACAGATGTCCCGACAAGCTATGCCTTTTGGGGCCTTCCTATACAAAATAAAGTGAGTAAGTGACACTGAGAATAAGCGAGATTGGTAACATTTATTTTCTTTTACAAGTTTTTTTTGTTTTGGTACATTAGAGCCACAGATAGAGACTACAGCAACTCAGTGACATTGTTATTTGCTTATATTTAACATGGAATTCACTTAAACTGGCTACCAGCACTGAACTCTTAAAACTGTGCTGATATATGAACCCATTTTGACAAACCCAACATAGCTCACAATGTTTGGTGCAAGGCTTCCCCCTCGTCATAGTGAGGAGAAGGGTGCTGTAGTTGCAGTAAGGGGAAAGCTTTCTGGGTAATACAGGGCGTGTTAAGTAACTGAGCGGCTCAGCTTTGCTCAGAGCGAAGAACGCACTTAACGGGTTGTTCAGTTTCGCTCAGTGTGAGCCGCTCTACTGGGGGTTGACAGGAACAAAACATGCTTTTGTTTGCCGCACGAACCATATGCGCCTAGGTTTATATAGCATTAGCTATAGGAAATGATAAGTTAGCGATAATGCTAAGTTGATGTTACAGCTAACAACTGACGAGATTCAACCTAAAATAAGTAGGCTATGCTTGAATCTTGTACGTCGCCATTTTTCCCAACTCAGACAGTTGTTGACAGTTGCTCAGAGCTCACGTACAGCAAAACGTTAAGAGATTCAAAAATCTGCACAGTGATCAAACTGAGTATTCTCACCGTGAGTGCTCAGTTACTTAACGTGTTCAATGTGCTGTCCTCCTCAAGTCTTTCTCATATAAAGTGAGAAATACGAGTGGCATTTAAGCACCCCTGTTTCTTTGTTCTGTGCAGATCATCTTGTGCCCTGCTTTGTGCTTGTCATATTACTTTCCAGCCTTTTTTTTTTATTTCTGTCTGTTCCCTGCCTGCACCTCGTTGTGTTCTGGCCTGTGTACCCGTCCAATTTGTGTTCTCCTGTCTGTCCAGCCCTGCCCCTGTCCCTGCCTGTTCCCGTCCAGCCCTGCTCCGTTTCTCCTGCCTGCCTTGTCCAGTCCTGCTCTGGTTCTCCTGCCTGCCTTGCCCGTCCCTGTCCAGCCCTGCTCCTGTCCAGCCCAGCTCTAGCCCTCCTGCCCATTTGCCTCATCCCGGTTGTGTCCCTATGCCAGCCCTGCCCTGCTTTGCCCAAGCCTGTCTCCTGCCTGTCTGCTGCCCTGTGTGGGTAGTCTTGTGTAATAAAGTCTCCTGTGTGGAGTTCAACCAGCCGTCTGTCTCTGAGTCCTGCGTTTGGGTCCAATCCTGCACACTGCCATAACACCGTGCCTGTACGGATAGGGGCCTGGAATTTAGCTAGACATAGCTAAATTTCTACAGCCTCAATACATGCCACGTTAGCTTCATGCTAAAGCTATATTTGTATTTCCCTATCGAGGTATTTTACATTTACATTACATTCATTTAGCAGACGCTTTTATCCAAAGCGACGTACAGTAAGTGCATACAGAGACATCATCAAGATCACTACAGAACAGACAAGACAAAGCACATCCTTCCATAATGTAGCAGCTATCCCTAGTAATGAACGTTTACTGTAGTTCATAGTAAGCTGTGGGTAAATCAGCAATACTACACTTCTATTCTAAATACTATTATAAACTATAATAAACAGACAGGAAAACACAGGGAACTAGTAAACACAGGGAACTGATATTCCTAGGTTAGGATATCAGTCAAGGTGGAGTCTGAAGAGGCGTGTCTTCAGGCCTCGGCGGAATGCAGGCAGGGTTGGAGTAGAATGTAGGGAATGGGAAGTTCATTTCCACCACTGAGGAGCTAAGGTGGAAAAACTCCGCAGTCGGGACGAGCGAGAGCCTTTGACACGGAGGGGGGGAAGTGCCAGTCGCCCTGCTGTAGAAGAGCGAAGTGGGTCGAGCAGGAACATAGTTCTGGATTAAGGTCCTGCAGGTAGGCGGGGCCTGTCCTATTGGCTGCAGTGTAGCCAGGGTCAGAACTTTGAACCTGATCCTGGCTGCAACTGGCAGCCAGTGGAGTGACCTCAGCAGGGGGGTTACATGTGAAAATTTCGGGAGGTTGAACACAAGCCGGGCAGCTGCATTCTGGATCAGTTGGAGAGGCTGAATGGTGCAGGCTGGTAGGCTTGCGAGCAGAGAGTTGCAGTAGTCCAGGCATGAGGTGACCATGGTCTGGACAAGAAGCTGGGTGGAGTAGGTGGTCAGGTATGGTCGAATCCTCCTGATGTTGTACAGGAGGAACCTGCAGGACCGAGCCGTCACCCTGATGTGCTCTTTGAAGTCCAGCCGGTCGTCCAGGACCACCCCCAGGTTCCTTGCAGAGCGGGAGGCAGCCACCACGGTCCCGTCAACGGTGATGGAGAGGTCATGTAGTGGGGAGGTCTTGTAAGGCATGAAGAGGAGCTCTGTCTTGTCAAGGTTGAGATTCAGGTGATGGGTAGCCATCCACTCAGAGATGTCAGTCAGAGAAGCAGATATCCTCTCCTCAACCTGTGGGGTAGAGGGAGGGAAAGAGAGGAAGAGTTGAGTATCATCAGCATAGCTATGGTATGAGAAGCCATGTGAATGAATTACTGAGCCAAGAAACTTAGTATACATAGAGAACAGCAGATCCCTGCGGGACTCCTGTAGACAGGGGAAGGGGAGCAGAGATGGAACCCTTCCAGGATACTTGGTAGGATCTATCAGTGTCTATCAGTGAGATACGATACAAACCAAGAGAGGGCAGTTCCAGAAATGCCCATCTCAGCGAGTGTGGGGATCAGGAGTTTGTGGTTGACCGTGTCGAATGCCGCAGACAGGTCAAGGAGAATCAGAACAGAGGAGAGAGAGGAGGCTCTAGCAGTGGCGAGTGCCTCCGTCACAGCCAGGAGAGCAGTTTCAGTGGAGTGGCCGGTTCTGAAGGCGGACTGATGCGGGTCAAGCAGGTTGTTCTGGTGGAGAAAAACAGACAGTTGGTTAAGGACAGCACGTTCAATTGTTTTGGACAGGAAGGGCAAGAGAGATACAGGACAGTAGTTCCTGACATCAGCGGGATCCAAGCTAGGCTTTTTAAGGAGTGGGGTTACACGGGCAGTTTTAAAGGTATACGTCTTATGGTCTCTGAACACCACGTGTTCTGGCGTGAACCCACACGCACATACAGAAATAGAACTGTGAATTCTAATATGCCTCATTTTTTTTTGTTTGTTTTCCTTTCCATATCATTCTCTGCTTTTAGGATGTTAGTTTTCGACGTGTTTGTTATTTAATAAATTGTATTTTGTTAAACCTGGTCGTCAGTCTGATTGTTCTTTGAATAAACATTTGAGCCTGTCCTCCAAAATAATTTACGCCTTCAGATTAAGTTATTATTGTTTTAATAGTTAACATTGAAATTCATAATCATAATTTAAAAATGTATTTTATGAGACTGATTAATTATACTTTTGCAGCAATAGGTCACTGTATGATGTTCTGTATGCGTATATTCTCATATATTCTCTTTGCGCTCGTGTGAGTATGCATATATACTGTATATATTACCGACATAACTGGTAACCTAGTGTGAAGCCATATACATTTATTTGTATATTCTGCACATTAATTGGTGCTTCCATGTGATTCCATTATAATTAAGATAAATTACACACACACACACGCACACACATACACACACCCATATTAACAGAGTGTATTTCCATTTTTATTTTGAACTTTGTCCTCTCATTACGTAGTTGGAAGACAAGTCACCTGACCGTTTGAGCCTGAGAGAGTGAATGAAAAAACGTGCTAGCACAACCGATGGTCTTGTTAGATTACACCGCAGCCCACATTTCAGAAGCGAGACATCCTGTGAATCCACTCAACATATAAGAACTACATTGCAAGAATGCTAGTTACGTGCATAAATACACACAAAAACTTGCACATGCACACACACACAAACACACACACAGACACACAAACAAATGTAGAAACATTCAGAATCAAAATGGCGAAATAAAAAATTAATATGGTTATGATTTATCTATTAATGAGGAATTAAAAAAAAGAGAAATAAAACAAAGATCCCATAAGATGTTCATGATGTAGAGCGGAAAAAATATTTTACCTTTTGAAGCCTTTTGGGAAAACCCCTCAGGCAGCAATTACGAATGCTTCAACACGGCTTCCCATAATGCACCCCCCCACCCAAACCCACCCGCCAACCCCCCTCTCCCTTCCTTTCCAATGCTCTGACAGGATTAGCTGACCCAAAAGGCACAAGAGCAGTTATCGATGCCAGTGGCACGCTTGCAGCATCCACCCCCCACTGGCAGATTGCACTTAATTTCTGTGTTCGACACGGTGACACTTCAATTTTTCCTCTGTAATTACATGTTGTTAATCTTAAGTTAATTGATCTCAGAGCAAAAAAAAAAAAAAAAAAAAAAACTTTAATTCCTCACCACCATTATTGACATTAGTTAGAGTCATCTCTCTCTGTGGCTTTGATGAAAAAAAAAGTCCACGCTTAATTATAGACCAATTAGGGCTGTAATCTCACCGGCTGCGCTCGCGGACGCGCCGAACCGCTCGCGGACACAAGCAGCGATCCTGCCGTATGTCATCTCGCAGCAAAAGGCGGGAAAGTTGTTTTCATTACCTGTAGTATTTACAAAACTAATTAACAGGCCATTAGGTTCAATTCATCAAGACCAGTAGCAATCAGAGCGAAAAGGCCTGAGGGAATCAAAACATCTCCCTGGTGATGAATTCATTTAAACCCCTCGACGGACTGTTTCTTTAGCTCCCGGTTCCCTCCAGTTATAGTATGTACCGTGTTTGTTTAAGCGTGTTTATTATCAAATAATATGGATAAGTATGATCGATACGCAAAAATGCGTCACAAAATAATAAATAAAAAAATGTATTATTTTAAAAAGCACACATCTTGACAAGGGGTTGTCCCAATGGATCTTAACGTCACTTTAATTAGGGGAAGAAATGACAGGTTATAATAGCCACGCTGGAATGGCATAATTGGTCGTACACGGGCCATCACGCTGAGCGTATCGCAAATAGCAATTAAAACGGCTCCTAAAGAAGAAATGCATCATCTTGTTTTCATTTAAGCCTTGAACCTTGTGGAGGCTCTGTCTAAATCTTCTCCATGTGTCTCACAGGACAAACAGTGAGTGCACACCCGGCAGGAACAGAGGAGGAATACATCTATCTTGTGGGGGGAAAATAAAAAAATATAAAACAACATCAGGGCGTAAATACCTGCAGAAGTGGCATGTCCACAATGCAGGCCTCGTTTGGTCTCCCAGCTGCTGAGGTAATAGAAGCATTCTAAGTTTGTAAAAATAGACCTTTTCTGATTTCTCTGCTATAAATCAAAAACAACTGCAATCAATATGGCATTTTCCTCCCTCCCCTGATTGAATTACCCTAGAAATTTGTTATGGTCTCTTATTACACATTTCTAAGCATTTTTGGATTATTTTTGATGAATCACTTTTTGATGAGTCTATGAAGACGACTTCCTGTGTAAGTACGTAACGATGGCATTGTTTTTGGTTAATGAACGAACTTGCTCGGTTTTTAAATCTGCTCTCAAAGTTTCTTCACTTCTTGTGTGTACATGATTGTTTTTTTTCAACCACCCCCCCCTGGCTGTTCCACCAATACTGTGGCCTTACAGGTCCCTGCCTCCAGCTGTTACCTATCAAATAGGAAGGCTTTGTTTATGCATCCAATGGGTGGGGTGGTGGCGGGGGGTCAAAGTAATGCTCCCCTGTAGCTAAATTACTCAGCTCTAAAGCATGAGTCAAATACAATCAATCACTGGAGACCACAAAATGACAGGTTAAAACTATACCCTGTAAAACCGATCTGAGTTCAATAAATATCTATATTGAGTGGTAAGATTCTGCTTATTTACATTTGAGAAATAAATGGAAAGCAAACAAGCATAATTATTCCTTTGGGCTTCATGTAGCCTCGCTTGTCCGGCACATGACCTTCTGACCTTCTATGACCCTGATCAGATTGACATTGATACGAATAAAGTAAACCCAAAGCCCAGGGATAGACTTTACTACTCAAATCAGTATTGATCAGTTGCTACTAACTAACTATCATCTTGAATAGGTGGTTCTAATTGTAATTCAAGGCAACTCTATAACATAATTCTGGCTAAAATGCGGCAGAACCAATCAGACTGCAGAAAATGAATCTCAGTTTCATACACTTGTTGGGGTTAAAATGTGTGGATTAATTGTATTTTATACAGTATATGTGTGCATTTTTACTAACAAAACTGATATTATTATATTGACTAACACCATAACTAATATTATCCATCATTATAATGAATAGCTAACACTGCAGTTTAAATGGGAGAAGGCCTGGATTGGTGAGGGAGTTCTGCCTAGGCTTTCTCTCAGAAGTAATAGATCTAACCTCATTACCTTTATTTGGGGGACCAGTAAATGGTATGTGATGATTTGCTCATGCTTAATGTAAACATGAGAGTCATGTGACAAAAATGATATACATGCACAGAGAGACTGCTCCTCTGCGGGAGTTTGAACATACATCTTTCTGTGTGAACTGACTCCCCTTCTGCAGAATAAAGAACACCAATTATTTACAGTTTTTGCCTCGTACCTTTTTCTACCGATTTTTGGAGTCTTACACACTCTACAGGGACAGTGAATAAGGTCAGGAATACTCTTGTTGCAAAGAGACAAGTTTGACATTTTTCTTTATACTCACCTCGCCACAAGCAGAATTTACAAAGAAAATATTAGAAACCAAAATTCCATGAACTTCTTTAATCAGAAAACCTGATAAAAAATAAAAATAAAAATTTTCTTAGACATTTGAACTTCACTCCAAAATATATTCATACCTCTTATCTTCTGAGAAAATGATTTCATTTGGAAACATAGTGGGGCTTGAACAACAACTACGGCGATTTCTGTCCACCTATCGCATCTTGAACATGCACTTAAAGGCCAAACCACCATGAAATCAGCCACTATATGTGTAAATGAATCTCCAGGCTGCTGCAAATGTGGACAGCCAGTACACCATGCGTCGGTATTGCCGCTATCGGTGAGACATCTTCATGAGGAGAGAGCGCTTTGATTGATCATCATGTCTTTTTCATGAGCAATTTTCCCAGAATTTATCCTGTCTGCCACATTTTAGATGTGGTACCTGATGTGGGCATTAGTGTGTTCCTTTTCTTTTTTTGCAATAGTGGATATCAGGAGTAATATGACAGAATGTTCCCTGAACAACTAACAACTTAATTGCCATCCAGCTCTTGCAAATGTCATTATTTGCATAGTGCATTTAAAATCATACTTAAAATTGCACTCGTGGTTCACAAGAGGTAAACGTCTTGAAGCTGTGATAATGCATTATGTCAAGTGCGTTCTTAATTATATTGCACATGTGCACGTGTGTGTGTGTGTGTGTGTGTGTGTGTGTGTGTGCGCGTGTGAAGATGTATACACACCTCACTCACTCACAAAATCTCACATGGCTAATCTGGAAATTACACCTGCATATTTATCTGATTGAAATAATCTGAAATCACCTGCCATTTGTAAAATTCAGATCAATTTATTGCTGTTTCTAGTGGAAAGATTAAAGATGCTGAAAAGGTCTTTTTTTGCATTTTAAGCCTACATTAAAACACATTTTCCATGTCCCGGATGCAGCAGTAGCCAGTAAAAGGAATTGAAATTGAACGCATTGCTCCAGTACGCAGTATATCATTCCCGATACAGCCTGGCACCCACGACTCTTAGCCGTGACTAAATAGTCTGGAAATGGTCCTTTGAACTTGTCACCTCATTGTGTCAGTAAATAAGGGGTATGGCTTTCTACTAATTGGATTACCCCTTTTCTCACTGAACATATCATATCTGGCATGATCATGTTAGTGCCAGACACTGCCCCCGTAAAGGTCAGCACTGAAACGTACCCCCGTCTGCTTAAAAAAAGGCTGTTCTAATCAGTGTGCCCTACCGCTCTTTGAGAAAATATTACTGTTTGCAGTGTGTCTCAATGAGAGAGGGAAAACAATAGCCATGCCAAGCTAGCAGGTATTTAGCTATGCTAACATGATATGTAGTGTGCCTCGCAGGTCCTCTAACAAAGGCTCAATACTGTCCAAAAAAAAAAACTTCTTAATTGCTTATGCTGGTCATTTTCCTGTTACCATTGTTCCTTTCAAAATAAATAAGTGAATAAATAAATACATTTCCCTTTTTAGGAGACATTTAGTCTTCCATATAAGGCCATTGGAATTCATTAGAATAATTTAGACCTTAATGAGCACATTTTGTTTCAGGCAATATGATAGCCCTTATTGAAAGCACTCAGACAAATCCTGGAATTATGTTTGTGGAATCTCAGAAACCCTAAGAAGAAATGTACGTGAATTTTATGGCAATATGTTTCAGCAGTTTAATTTGAGAGCCCACAAAATAATAGAAAATGGCTTGGATTAAATCAACACTTGTCCAACTTTTGACCTAATCAAATTTTTTTCTTCTTTTTTAGAAAGTTTGGCAAGTTGGTTTGGCGATAGCTGAATTAACTGAACTGCACTGCAGAAACCGCTCTAGTGCTGGATTATAGCAGGCAGCGCCACAGGGCGGTGTATAATTTGCTGTAGTGTGGACTGGGGAGGTAGAGACCTCAGTTAGTAGGACATTTGTGTTTAGTCATGCACCAGCAACACCTTTGGGTCAACTGGGCGCCGATAGGGCGCCACACTTGAAATCTCCTCCTCCGACACAACGTCTGTGCAAGCTTATGAACGGCTGAGTGAAAATATGAATCAAACAAAGTTATACATTACATGAACTGGAAGAGTGCTTGTCTGCACTATCCCAAACTGACATACAAAAACAGAGGATTCCATGTGCAGAGTGTTGGCGAAGATTAAAAAAAGTATTTAAAAACAATAAATTAGAGCAGCATGTAGACCATTCAGTAAATACATTTGATACCTCTCAGAACAGCTTCTTAATATTTCACATGTAACAAAAACTAGCACGTGGGAAGCATGACATATTGGACTTTTAACAGAGAGTCATAGATGTCAGGACACTAAAATACCCCACAAACAGTAAATTGATACAAGCTCTAGATAAGATTATTGAATGCCTTCCCTCTGATACAGTCAAGAGAAGCCGTCACATTATGGTAAAGGAAAAAAAAAAACGGCCACGTGTAGAGTGTTTTGATATTGACCGCAGGATCAATATGACTTCCCCTACCATGGTGCCGGGTGTAATATTGTGCAATTTTTCACAGCTAGAAAATATTAGTTTCATGAGGTTTTAGTATTGATCAGGTTTTCCAGAGGCGTTCATTGAATGGGGCCAGCTTTGTGTGGCTAAGTGGATACCACACTTAGTCCAGAAAGGCAAGCACCTCACACACCTATATATCTGAAACCCTGTGGTCACAAGTGCTTTAACTGTGACACTCAATGATACTGTTTTAAGAACGCGCATGGTAAGAGGGGCGGGAGCATCCTGTTCATGTGCGAAACACACACACACACACACACACACACACACACACACACACACACACACACACACACACACACACACACAAATGGGCACTGTTCCTGACTGACATTGAATTCTGAACAATAAATAAATATATAAATGGGCATGCTCACCCTAAAATCAATAGGGCACACTGGGTACCTTGAAATCAATCAAGTGTGAAAATCTAATATCTCTTTATAGCACATTTCTCAGAACGGCAGACAGGTTCAGCTGGCTGCGTGAGAGCTGATTCTCCCTATTCAAAATAATTCCCACTAGCCCAGCCTCTCTGGAATGCATTGCCAGGCAGAGGACCTGTCAGCAGCCGCGTGAGAAGAAATGAATGGGCATGACCAGATATGAACGACCGCAGATTTAGACAAGAAACAAACAATATGTTCCGCCTGTCCAGTCGGAAGTGTAATTCAGATATTCCCTTCTGTCTGATTTAATTTTCTCTCGCTGATGGAAGGTAGGACTTTGACATAAACACAATTCCTTTGGATACCAAAAAAAAACAAGACAAAAACAAAAAGTGGCTGTAGTTCTGCGGCAGATGGTGAACCGCGTCCCTCACAATTGTAAAACGCAAAACGAGAGATACGGTCAGCCCGCTGAGCTGATGACCAAGGTGACCAGGCAAGGGCACTAAAACACAGTCTTATTGAAGCTCATAAGTCTGTTAAACTGTTATTGTGATCAAAGCATAACTTTAACAAAAATTATTTTAACACTAACCTGTGGGACCCATGGGCACATGTTGTGTTAAATGAAGCAACGGACAGTGTCATTGAGTAAGCAGTGCATCTTGGGAAAGTATCGCCATGCCCTAGGTCAAATAAAAGTTAATTTGGACATAATTTGCCTGTGTTTTTGGCTTTGACAGCACATACTGTGACTTAAAATAATTTGCTGGAACAGAATATATAATTTCTCTGAACAAATGTGATGGTTTTAAAAGAAAATTAAATAATTATGAGCATTGTCGTGATACATAAAACCTAATTAATTATTTACTCTACCACCATTTGCATGCTGTGTGTACAACATCAGGGATGAATAGGACCTTCATTAATTCGCTGAATGAAAAGGGAACCAACATTGAATTTGACAACATCTGTATTAATCTTGTGGAAACAAGCAATACTTTAAAGGGAATAGATCAAGAAGAAATTGTTCATACTGTTCTAAATTACTTCTACAAGGCTTGGAAACCAATACTCACTTTTTAGTATCATGTGACTAATAAACTATCTTGCTATTGTATGGAACACATACAACTCAGACTCTGGTAAAACTCAAACAAAACATACTCTTTCATTATAAGTTATAAAAAATTGTGTTATATCACTGGAAGCCATATCAACACCCCTGTTCTTGCTTGTATATTAATGAAGTCTGACATCATAAGGGTGTGAGATGGAGCAATTTATGCTGATACTGCCTTTGAGATTGATACCTGAGAACAATGTTAAAGTCAAGGAAAACCACAGCTTATAGTACATTCTGTAATCCAAGCACACATTTTCCTCCAAGCACACACTGCAGTTCACCATTAGAAACTATATTGGGAAATTAATTACCTCTTTAAACAGCAAAGTTATTTAAACTTGATATTCCTCTCTCTTTACTCAAGGCTTTTATTATTTTACCATCCATCAGACACACAACTGCGTGGACGGGCTACAACAAAAGGCGCAGGCAGAAACGGAAAAAAAAAAACCTATCAAAACCCATAATGGTGTCTGCCCGCAAAGGGCAAACACATCCCGGAGTCCGTGTCATCGAGCACTTCCTGTTGAGTAATTCTTCTCTGTTTGCAGATCCGCTACCCTGGGCCCGAAGGCCGTGGCTCGGCGTGTTATTAAGCGCTCTAATGTACTGGGTTGTCACCGATATCCCATGAAAGACGTCCCAGAGCTAACCCGCAGGAAATGCAGTGGTGAGGCAGGACCCTGAAGTCCATTAGCGGGGGTGTGGTGCACTTAGTCCGGGACGGATCAAGGATACTGCCGACGGGTCATTAGAGAAACCATTCGGTAATGAAATATTCACCAGATAAACCAACGTATCGAGAGAAAATATCGGGACAAGAATAACACAAAGCAATGAGATGGCTATACAATAGCAACAAATGGGAATAGGGTAGTGGGGATGGTGGGTTGCTGTTGCACTGAATATCATGGTGAGTGCCGGTTATCTGTGTAGCAGAAACACATCATTTATTTTTATTATATATATTTTATATCAAACATGCTTATCCTGGACATTACACTCTTTTTAATTTATACAGCTAGATGACAATGAAATGCTTAGATACACTGGATAATAATAATAATAATTATTATTATTATTAAATGTGTCATTGAATGTTGTTAAAACACTTGTGAACTTTGAAAAAACTGATGCGTGCATTAGGCCAATTATTTCTAACTTTTTTATGCTACGTATACATTGGGGAAAGTTTTCAATGAGATGTGAACTGTCCTTCAGTAAAATAACAAAACAAAAATAAATGGCTGGGAGTAGTTATTTAAATTCATATTTGACTAAATTTGTTTCCTAGGTGGAACACTGCTGTTGTACCATTAAGCAAGACACACAACCTGAATTGCTTCAGGAAATATCCAAGTGCATAAATTAATTGTATGTGCAATAATGTATGGTGTGTAAGTCCCTTGGGAAAAGAGCATCTCCTAAATGCTTAAAATGTAATATCAATTAATTATTACATTTTAGAGTTTAAGTTTGGCAATGCAGGGACTTAAATGCTAAGCGCTAAGGGTCTATTACTGAACTAATGAATAATGTGTCTATGCCTGCCACCATTTATCTTAAACCTGTATTTAATATGAACTGCTAAGAGCAATCATGAATCTGAAAATGGCTAATGCACTGTCCTGAATATGTCTTCAAAGTAAAAAAAGGCCCTTTTAGGCCTTCTCTGGAGTCAGTGAAGAAAACTGCTGCCTGTTGATGACAGCCACAATATGATTACCTTTTTACTTTTTTTTTTTCCCGATTTCACTATCAACTATGCATAAGTGGTCCTTTTGAATCCTCTTCCATTTGTATTTTCAATTTGTCGCCCTTAACACTGGTGAGAAGACGGCACAAAAGTGAGAAAGAGGTTTCCCTGTGAGAAATCCAGAAAGGATGTCGATTTGTCACACAACAATTCTTGTGCTAAATCGTTTTTTTTTTTTTTTTTTTTCCCTGGGTAGTCAGTGCTTGAGAGATTCAATAGTCACTGAGTGGTTAGTACACATTGAGACTTAGCAATACAATCAGGGGCCTTCAAATCTCTGGCAATAAGCAGAGAGACAGGCAGAGCAGCTCACCTGTCATTTAGCACATGAGATCTTACAGAACGCCCTCTGGCAGGCATGCGTCTGTTTTGGGTCAGCGCACTCTGCTGAGGTGAATCACATCTCTGTAAAGTGAAATTTGCATGGGAGAGAACAGGAGTACGTGCACACCATGTCCCATCTCCCGCTTTGATGCTGTTTTGTTTTTTTTTGGTTTGTTTTGGGAACGCATCTAGAATCAGACGTCACGACCATCTGCAATCAGGTCTCACTCAAACCTTCATCTTAGAAAAAAAACATCTGTCATTCCCCACTTATTATTTTTCCGTCCTGAATCTGCCACCAGGGCAACTACGTATCGACACAAATTGGTTTCATCCCAAGCATTCAAAGCAAACAGGACATATGATCTTCCAGCGACTACCTGTTTTTTGTAAGATGTAGAGATGTTGAGCTCAATGGCTGGATATTGTAATTGATAAGGAGTAGTAAAGAGAAAATAAATAAATTTCTCACACATGATTTCTGCTTCATTTACACCATTCATCGATCAGAGTTTTGATCGAAGAAGAGTAAAATCAATCATTCGGTCTAGTGGCTTTGTTGTATTGAGGATCGTATGCTTCAATTGTGAACACCAAATATATTTACACCAAACCTTTCTCATCTGTTGTTGACTGATTTGCTTTATTGTTAGTTTAACTAAGGGACCCCCCTCCCCCCCTTGTTTCTCTATGCAATCTTGCTCCAACTCTTCAGAGCGATTGTTGGCGGATTAGCAATTTTGAGGTCATAACACAGATTTTCAATGGGATGTCAAGTCTAGACTTTGGCTGGGCCATTCGAGAATACTGAGCCTCTTCTCTTTAAGCCCTTACTTTGTAGTTTTTGCTGTGTGCTTTGGGTCCATTTTCCTGTTGGAACATCTTTGCATGAAAAGCAGATCTCGTTTGGACAGAAATAGGTTTTTCTCAAAGCTTCTCCTGCATTTGGCTCATCTTCCAAGGTCACAAGGTCAGTCACATGGCTAATGGCAAACTCCAAGCATGACTCAATTTTGGCCTTTCTCAGAAGTGGGTGGCTTCCATCTTAAGCACTATATCAATCAGAACTAATGAAATGTTGTTGGAAAAAATGCTATCAAGAAAAAAATCTATAGCACCCAATCAATTTCTCCACAATACATTGTTTAGGTGGAACATGTTTTTAACCTTTTGGGGTATTCATTTTACAAGGTGACTGATATATGTGTATAAGCAGTGACAATTAGCCTGTTATATATAATTAACATAAGGATATCAGGGAGATTAAAACTGGGAATGATTCATCACTCTGGTATTTATAGAAGCGGGCTGCGATCGGGGGGTGGGAAACTAGGCTAAACAGGAAAATTCGAGGTCAAACAAGTGGCAGCATCAACACGTCTTGTTTTGTTAGGCTTCATTTTGAGGCGTCGTCTCATTACCTTCCAAAACCAAAGAGAGGGAAATAAACCAGGCAAAACTCAAACAAATCTTCCCATCATTGCATTCTAGTTTTTTATTTTTTTTATTATTTTTTTTTGTGTTGGTTTTATGTTTTCATTCCCCTGTGCATCATTTGCTGTGGTTTGAAAAATGACAGATGAACCACTTGGGGAGATTGTAAACACGACTCTTCCCGAGGAAAATGCTAATGGCATGAAATGGCAGTACAAAGCAGAATTAATTACGAGCTCTCGTCTGAGACGACGCTGTGACACAGTCAGACTGGCTTCCGTTTAAGGAACAGCAGCAAAAAAAAAAAAAAACACTTCCAAGTTTATATTTTGACAGAGAAAATGCGATTCTATTTTTGAGGCTGATCAACTTGTTCCCTGCGAACAAAAATAATCAATGTCAGCAGTGCCTAAGAGGGGGGGTGCACAGACGCCCCTGCCCACGGAGCAGCCAATGAGTCTCAAAACGCACCACCACCCCTGCAAAAAATGCCTTTCATATGCCTGATTTTTAATGTAGAGTAACAGATTCTAATTTTGCATGCTGAAAAAAAAGGCCCCATTGAAGCTGCTGACTCAATGACAGCATAGGAAGAAGTACATACCGACAAGCACAGAGACAAGGTATGAAACAATTACTTCATTGCAGTGGCATGAGTTAAATCTGCCGCAACCCCACACCGCAGAGATTTGTGGCATGTTAGCTTCCATTTTCATTCGCCTCTATACCAGAGTTTTTGTCATCTTGGTTTATCGGGGGAGTTGACAGCCACACGTGAGTCGCAGATTATCAACGACCGACCGGGCTCAAACTTGAAGGAGGAGAAGGAAATGAACAAGGTAGATGATTGGAACACGTTTACCAAAATCTGAGATTGTTCCTCTAAACAGAAAAGCACATGCACTTATGATATCTCTGATTCGTAGTCACATGTTAGCCTGTTCTTTATATAGAAGCTGTCAATAACCCTTTCATCCACGGAACAAACTAAGCCACGTAGAAACAGATATGGGGAACAAAATTACATACTTAAATTACAGCAGACTGAATCCTGGATTTGGACGGCATGAAGAATACTGTTTACTGAGGCAGATTCATTACATCCACAGGTTAATCTATTGCAATAAATATTAGAGATGGATAAAAATAATCTTCATTAACTGGTCAAAGAATTTCATAATATCCAAGACATTGCAAGCATACATGCACATACACAGCACGCACACACACAGACCTGGGCATGTAAAAATATAAAACAGACCAATGTGGGTACAGATATTTTCAAAATGCTCATGGGTGTTACCCATCAGGTATTACCCACCAGCAGGGGTGTCCTAGTCGGGGGAATAGTGGAACTGACTACCCTGGGCCCCACGGCGGGAGGGGCCCTCAGAAGGCCTACAATTAAAAGTTTGCTTTGGGAAGGGGGCTCATAAAGACTGTATTTGCACTGGGCCCCAAATATTGTGCTACACCCCTCCCCACCAGGATCAAACTATGTGCAAAAATCCTACTAGGACTCTACTTGGGAAATTTTCCCTGGTGCTCATGTGGATTTTAAAATAAAATAGTTGATTTGCTATTTAACCTTAAACATCTATACCGCTGTATAAAGCTCATGGAAACACAATTAACTGATTTTGTCTAGCTAGCACAAACTGTGCATTTTCCCAAAAAAAATTTATATGCAACCATTGCCCCCTCATGCAATTAACCCAGCTTTTATTTTTGCAAAAAACTGTCTCTAAAGTCTTATGAAAAAAACTATAAGGCAGTCTTAATTCTGCATTGCCATTTCAAGTAACATTATGTGTCACGGGGTGATGGAGGGTCATTTCTCTAATTGTTTTTGAAAGAAAAAAAAAAAGAAAAAATCACAAAATAAGCAAAAAAATAAAAAATAAAAAATAAACATAAAATGACATGCCGAATATGCTAAACTGAGGGCAATCACACAGCTGTTATGTTAAAAGGTAGAAAGAGGAAAACTGGGGAAGGGAAAAAATAGAAATTTAAGTTTGAAAGTATACTGTCATTTAACTTCTTTTCGCTCTAATTTTGCTCCATCTTGTTCTCATTATCTTTTGATGTACAATGTAAACCATTCACAATTCAGGGCTTCTGAAATAATTAAGCCTTAAGTTCGGGGTGCACAGGGACATACCTAATTAAAAAAGAGCAATTAATTGCCACAAAATGGCTGCTGTGTGTCACTTAGGTGGGCGATTCACTGCGGTGGTGTTATTGGTTTCCATCCAACGTGCTTTTGAGATCCGGCGATAAAAAAGCTGAGATGATTCTCTTCCACTGTGGGGATCAGAGTTAGTGGGAATTAGGTCACTGAGGTGTTACTCTGAATTAGGTATCCCTGGTGTTGCTCTGTTCTGCTCCACTAGGAACCAAGAGACAGGGACAGCTGGATAGCGTAAGTATTAATACACTTTTAAGTATTACATATGTGCTCTACAGACATACAGTAGATTTAAAACAATAATAATAATAAAAACAATATCATGTGAAATATGTCTCTGAGAATGGGGCACACTGGGGGCACTTTAGCAACGATGGAGAATGCATACAGGACCACAGTAGATGTAGTGTCAGAGCTAAAAATTATACTTTGCCAGGGTTTTTTTTATTTTTTTTTTTATAATACATGCCGAATTGAAAAAGCAAAGCTCAAGTCACGTACAGATGCAGGCTCGCGCCGCCTGATATTACGTTGCCGCTGTCAGTCAAAACCTTCATTTCAAACAGCTCTGTGGCACCGGCCTATCGCAACCATTTGTCTTATTCTCCGTGAAACATAAACATGTGTGGAGCTCAGCGCTGCATCCTGTTCACTATGCCCTATTGAACTGCCCTGAGGAAAACCCTGGTTCTCACCCAAGGTTATATTGTTACTAAGCAAGCAGTGGAGCTTAATCCAACATTTTATTATTAATTTACTTAACAGTTGTCCTTAGACAGGTCACTATACACAAACTGCAATTCAACATTTTACATTACATTACAGTCTTTTAGCAGACGCTTTTATCCAAAGCGACATACAATTAGTGCACACAGAAAGGTCATGGTATCAACTTATAATTGGATGTCTTCACTTAAGTTAATTGTCTTAAATGAACCACTCAAGGCTACAACTGTGGGTTCTATCTTTTGAATTTGAACGAGCTATCTTCTGGGATAAATTACGTCTCTGTATGCACTTATTGTACGTCGCTTTGGATAAAGGCGTCTGCTAAATGAATGTGATGTAATAAATGAAGGTGCCTAACCTTGACAACACACTGACCGACAGCACTGATTGACAACAACTGTGTACATGATGGGGCAGTAAGGTTGAAACAGTTTTTAAAATTTCCAAAATAAACAGAGAAATAGAAAAAAATACAAAGGATGTATACTTCAGAAAAACGTTTTGGGTTTAAAATCGAGTTTGCATGTCTGTGTTTGTGGCTTGTACATCAGTGCATTGCTGCTGTAAGCCCTACTGGTTTTGATGTATGAATATATATTTTTTTCTAATAGCTATGGGATACACACAGAACACTGTCACCTATGTTGACCAGATCTAATAAATTATTTTGTAGATGATTCTATAAACTGTGGACATTTTAATTCAGACTGCTGTACCGTTGAGTATATCGCAGAATGTGAAATAAAAAAGAATACATTTTCATTCAATTTCCCAAATCTCTGGATGACGTTCAGATAATTTTGAGTCTTCAGACAGAATACAATGTAATAAAATTGTTCCTATGGGTTTGTTCTTTCAAGTTTACTCCTAGTTAAAAAAAATGTTCTTTTGTTTTTGTAAAAAATAGAAGATAAAGTTGGCATGAACATGCATAAAAAAGTGTGAGCGACCTTGCTTCACCACCATCGCCAAAGAACAAGCAATGCCGCAAGCAGTTCATTTATTAAAGTTTTTTTGGTGCATATGCACATACACTACATGGCCAAAAGTATGTGGACACCTGCATATCCAACATCTCGTTCCAAAATCATGGCCATTAATATGGAGTTGGTCCCCATTTGGTGCTATGACAGCCTCCACTCTCCTGGGAAGGCTTTCCACTAGATGCTGGAACATTGCTGCATGGATTTGTTTCCATTCAGTCGGAAGAGCATTAGTGAGGTCAGGCACTGATGTGGGGCTATTAGGCCTGGCTTGCAGTCAGCTTTCCAATTGATCCCAATGGTGTTTGATGGGGTTGAGGTCAGGGCTCTGTGCAGGCCAGTCAAGTTCTTCCATACCAATCTTGACAAACCATTTCTGTATGGACCTCTATTTGTGCATGGGGGCATAGGTCATTCTGAAACAGGAAAGGGCCTTCCTCAAACTGTTGCCACAAAGTTGGAAACCAAGAATCATCTAGAATGTTATTGTACACTGTAGTGTTAAGATTTGCCGTCACTGGAACTAAGGAGCCTAGCCTGAACCATGAAAAACAGCCCCAGACCAAGGGGTGTCCACATACTTTTGGCTATATAGTGTACGTCAAACAGCTGCAGGCAACCTATAACACGTGATCCATGTGTTGGAAAAAAATATAATAATTTTGACTTTTCAAAGTATCATGTGCTTGTAGATATTTTGAACATATCTTAAAAACTCTATGGAGTGCAAACATGGTTCAGCATCATTTACCTTCATGTATAAAGCATTACAACATCTGTATGACACATATTGGTTCACTGAGTACAATCAACCAATAACTAACTAAACTAAATAACTAACTAAATAATAAAAAATAATCAATAAATAAATAAACTGATCATGGCATATATGAGAGTTTAGAGGGATCAGTGGATTTCTATCTCCATTTAACCTACCAATACTGTTTCTGACGGGTGGGGTGTGTGAGGATGTGTTGGGTGTCCAAAACCTCACACAATCTCTGTAAATGCTGTGTCGTATTGTCTCCTGTATTGTCAAAATCGTATCTATAACATGATGTGTTATACATGGCGGATGTGTTACTGTGCTGTAAGATCTCTACTGACTGGCTGCAAGTAAAGATCTTTGACATTGTGTCAGGACAGATAAGCAGTGCTTGCTTTAAATCTGCATGAGAATGACTGGAAACCTGAAAACCTGAAAACATCTTCTTGCACATGATGACTATCTAACATGGGCACAGATAACGGATATGACAGTGGTGTGCACTTTAGGGGACATATGTAACAAACACAAGGTTTTCCTGATCTGTGATAAGCATTGTATCACACAAAGTATTCATTTGAATGTTGAGTCTTCAATGGTTGCTAAGAATATGGTTTCTTTCGAATGATTTAGGAGCTGTTTGCTTTCTGGTTCAGCATAGAAACCGCACCCGTCTGTTTGAACATGGGTGCGAACAGTTGCATATGCTCAAATGTGTTATAATTCTTTGCATGCTGCATTAGATCATAGAAGTTCAGCCTTTCTGTAATTCTGAGGTAGTTGTTTGCCGTCATCTCTAATGTTCATACCATGTTACCGTTCATGCATTTTTATTCCCCTAACATTTGCAATTTGCATCATTTTCTGAGCATACATTTGTTTTCCTTTGAGTATTTAACACCATTTAAATGAAAAGAAGGATGTGAAACTAAATATATTATTTCTTGAGAAACAAGGGTGGGAGACTTAAGCCGGAGACTCCAGATTGGGAGACTTAAGCTTGAAAAGAATAGGCACATTGTATATGCAAACACATATTCTATATTCTGGATGTCACGCAAACCTGTAGAAGGTTGTGACAGATTGCCAAGCTCATTGGCTATGAAGCATTTGCTTTAAATACCCACCTTTGAGAGAGAGAGAGGGAGAGAGACAGACAGACAGACAGAGAGGAGCTTCCCTTTCAAAGTGTGCTTTCATAAATGTCAGTTATACTGCACTTTGTAAGAGTAATCCCAAGTTTATTTAACATTTGCACAATGAACATGCACATGCAAGGGCTGCAAAGTATGATACGGTTTACAATCGGCCTTGAGAAACCAGCTAATTTAGTGAGTGTGGAAATTCCTGGTCAGATTACATTATACGTATACCAGGCCGATGTATCCCAATGCCTATAAATGATAAATAAATAAATGAGCACACCATACGAATGTCTTCAGTACAGTAGAAAGAAGAGATGCACAGCTGTTTTCTGCTTATCTCCCCGTACTGGGCTATATTATGCACTGGTCTGCGGTGCCTTCACAGAGCCTGGGCCGCAGCTGTGGGCCTACCAGCCAAGTCATGAACTAAATACATTAGACTTTGACAAACTGGACTTTCACTTCAGATGCAGTGTGATAGTCACTAAGGAACACGTCCGATATGATGAGTACACTGGCGGGATACTGCTCAGCACAGGTGATGCAGGGTGCATCTGCACTTTAAGTCCCACATTATATTTAAAACCTTGAATCAAATGTGAGATTTTAGATTAGTTTGCACACGTAATGCAGTTGCTACCATTGTCACCAAAATAGGGCCCCTAGAGTTTTTTTATTTTTATTTTTTGTGCAATAATGTCTGGTATTAAATGTTCATGCTAGAAAAGTAAAAGACAGACCAATAAGACAAATCAATTAAGTTATTTGGTTCTTCATTCATTGAAAGGGAAGCTTTGGAAAGATTGAGGGGATCCTTTGGTTTGCTCTAACTGACACTGTTAAATGTTATCTCCCTTACATTGAAAGTGGGATAGCACATGTATTTACAATTGCAGTTGTTTTTTTTTCTGCATCTTTACCACTAATTCACATATTCATCAGCAAAGTTCTCCACATTACACTAAAAAAAAACTCACCAGTCCTTTGACGAAAATACTTTCTTTTTATCATAATATTTGAACAAATTATCGGTGATATGTCTGCGTTTAACACCAGAAAAAAAGATAGCTTTTTCTGTGAATTTCTTACCAAGGTAAAATGCAGCTACATTGATCCTGTCACATCATATTGCATTCAATTAAAGCTGTATTACAGTTAAGAGTTAACTGGAGAGAAAGTGGCCGGCTGGGTGGCTCACCTGTTAAGGCCCTATTCTAGTGCATGGATGGGCCTTGCAGTTTGGTCTGACTGTGGTCGACAACCCTGCAGGGTGACACACAAGGGAAGGGAGGTTCTCATTGCACATTAGAAACTCTTGATGGTCAAGTGGTCATCCACAAGTCTGCCTGTTGAGCTGCACATGCATCTTATTCTTCTGACTCACGTCTGGACAAGCCTGGCTTACAAACTATGCTGTGATAAGAAGAATTGGCATCACCCGCTTTGGTGGACATTCTTGTCTCTTGTCTCTCCTGGGTAAAATGACAAAATTGTATTTATAAAAACATCCTCTAGAGGGATTACTGTATGTTTAAGGGCAATTATAAGTACAATATACACTGCCTGGCCAAATAAAAAGTTGCACACTCTAATATTTCGTTGGACCGCCTTTAGCTTTGATTATGGCGCGCATTCGTCTTGGCATGACAACCTAATGCAACGTCATAACATTTATTTCCGTCCAGAGTTGCATTCATTTTTGGCCGAGATCTTGTATTGATGACAGGAGAGTCTAACCACTCCGTAAAGTCTTCTCCAGCACATCCCAAAGACTTTCAGTGGGGTTAAGGTCAGGACTCTGGTGGCCAATTCATGTGTGAAAATTATTCCTCATGCTCACTGAACCACTCTTTTACAATTTGAGCCTGATGAATCTTGGCATTGTCTTCCTGGAATATGCCCATTTATGGGATAACCTGGTCATTCAGTACATTCAGGCACTCCGGTGACTTCATTTTATTGCTGCATAACGTTGCTGAGCCTAGACCTGACGAATTGAAGCAACCCCAGATCATAACACTGCCTCCAGAGGCTTGTACAGTGGGCACTATGCATGACGGGTGCAACGGCAACTTTTTTTTTGGCCAGGCAGTGTAGTAAATTGACCTGCTTTAAGAAAAAACTAATAAATAAACATAAAATTAGGATTACAGAAGAATATGCAGAAAGGATACGGTTGAGCTCAGCCATCACTCTGCTGAACATATTCCTAAAATGATTTATGTACGACAGCTCCAGACCTTGTCAAAGAGCAGCAACAGTCCATTACCCAAGTATGGCATTGTATTGTTTTTTGTAAATTTCACAGCATGTGCACAAATACATGGTTTACAATCAAATGGAATTTACCGACAAATGCTGAATTATACAGACAAACCCCTCGCTTTACACAAGTTTCATGAATGAGATGTTACAAGCATACAGCCATCCCAGACAAGAACATATACAAAAATAAACCTACAGTCCGTTGACAAATGAGGCCATTTGTCTTTATTTGCTGCGTATTCCATTCTGCGGTCAGCAGATGGACTACAGACACTTTGTGAAATTGCGCACCCATTTCTGACGGATGCGCGCAGTCCAGATCGCGAGCGTATCCGTGACAGACGGCCGCTTGTCAAACTCCGAGATGAACGTAACCTTAAGAGTTAGCGCGCCGCTGTTTTTGCGCCACCTGCAAATTACTTTTCAGCTGGATTCATCAGCGCCTGCTGTCGCGTCGTGTTGCTCATCAGTATAACCGGCGGAACTAATATCACACCTCGGCATTACATTTCATCTCAACATTATTCGCATCTTTTGAATACCTCTCCCCCCAGAACGGGTGACTTTAACTCTACCGCGTATTTTACATTGTCTATACTCGCTTCAGGCAAATATGTATACCGCGGCGGTACGCGCGTGGCGTTTGCCTAGTCACTTCATTTCACCTGGGCCTCGTGGTGACGGGGAATTATACAGTAGGTTAAGTGAAGCCGGGGACTGAAACTCAATTATGATTAATGGCTCTGTTCAGCAAGGCTGCTCCTTTCATAGAGAGCTTTTCGCCGATGCCCTGCAGGGGCACACCTTGCCCCCGGCTTTCTTTCAGTCTCCGCCTTACTTCCACAGTTGCCGTGGCGAGGTCTTGATGTCTGCTCCGTGGCAAAGGTATCTGTTCGTACCCAGCCTCCGGCCGGAGGCAGTTAGGCCTCCTGCGTTCCTTCCTGGAACACTCTGAATCATGAAATTCCTCCCTCCCTGTTACACACATCAGCCCACAGATAATTTAGCTTGGGATTATTCATCATATGGATGCCTCATAAATTGGCACCTATATCCAATCCCAATAAAAAATAATAATAATTCTGCAGGTAATAAAATATAGATCACAAAAATCTATTTCCATTCCAAAAGCATGAAACAACAAGGCATCATAGAACACTTCAAATAAAATGTGAGCCTGCACAGCCATGACAAGGACATCAAATTCAACCATTACACGCCAAGACAGGAAATCTCAAAGTTCTCTCCCCTGGAAAAAAATAAATAAAAAAACTATTTAAAAAAAATCGAGAGGAAGCAGTTTTACCGTAACGATTTTGAAACCCTCTATCTCTCTCCACCAGTGCAACCTGTGAGAATTGCGGAGCCCTAAACTAATTCAAAGAGAAGAAAGGCTCTTTATTAGCGGAGGCAGAGTTTCAGAGTGGTGGGTGGCACAATCAAAGATTAAACCACATAACAAGCAGGGGGACACTGTTCTCCCTTAGCGAGGCTCTAAGTGGAACATTGTCTCTCCATCTCCCCTCCTACAGCCTTGCCTCCCATTACTGTTCCTTCTTTTCTATTGAAGGCTCCCGGAAGGTTTTTTTTTTTTTTTTTTTTTTTTTTGCCTTATTCCTCCTTCAAAAAATAAAAAAAATAAATTACAATGCAACAAAGCCACCTTTTGTGTCTGTGAAGAAAACCGACGAAAGCGTGGAGAGGAAAGAAATGATAGGACTAAATAGAGCCTTAAAGGAGTTTTGGTGAAGACACGAAGGCAGGAGGACAGAGGTGGCGAAACGCAACCCTCGCAAATCGGTAAACGGCGTCTACAATGCTCGGCAGCACACTGCAGGAACACTCCATTATACCATTTGAAATGGCTCGGTGCAGGTCATCCTTTCAACGCTGCACCCATTCTTCAGTTATGTGACTATCTGCTGCACAAGGACCATTTGGAGTATTTCTATACTTTCTGTAACTTCAATACATCTGCTTGGTATGGAAAGCCATTGGAGACTCATCTACTTTAAGTGTCACAGCCAATAATACTGCAGTATTTTGGAATATATGTGCATTTTACGTTTACGTACGTTTCAGAGCGTGTAGGATATTCATAAGATTGTGTGTATGTGTTTTGTTTACAGTACTGTGGCTAGCTAGCCACAGAAGGGCTAGGTAGGTTATGCAATATTTTAATAATGTCACAGTTTGGAAGCATTGGAGCCTATAAAAGGGCTGGCAGTCACTGCTTTTGGGTCAGTCTAATTATCCGTGTATTGGGAACTTTACTTAACAATAAACACAATGAGTATTCCTCCAGATCCACATGGTGTGTCTTTGGACGCACTAACTACAATACAAATGGAGGCTATGGTTGTATTAGATTATATATATATATATATATATATCGCTACCGAGCAGATATATATATATATCGCTACCGAGCAGATCTTCAGGAAAAGACACCTGGTCCACTGCACATACGTATATATATATATATATATATATATATATATATATATATATATATATATATATATATATATATATATATATATATATATATATATATATATATATTTGACACTGAGATGTCATGGCTTTGAAGCTCTGTGTCTTTCGCCCCCCCCCCCCCCCCCCTTCATGAAGCTCCCTTCATCATGGTCAGGATCGTACTCATCCTCCGTCTCAGAGACTTCCTCATCAATTTCAGCCTGCTCTCTCTCCTCCATTTCATTATCATGATCAAAGATGTGATCAAGAGCTTTGTGGGCTGTGAGTCTTTTTTTGCATGGTGAAATATGTAAATTAGGCTGTAGAATAAAATGTCGACAAGACCTCAAACAAGCCTTGTTTATAGATGCTGATGTTGCAAGAGGGGTTGGGGGTGGATGCCAAACAGAAGCATGTTTGGGTACAATTAGATCAACTGAACTTCTTAATGCTGCATGCCACACTATGAATAACCAATATTCTTTGCCAGGTCAAATTTTACCCATAACACCACAAATGTAACAAAATTGTATAGATACTTCAAAGTTCAATAAAATGGTCAACACTGATTTTGTATTGTTTTCTTGGGGATATCACAAAGTCTGATTCCAATAAAATAAATTATATGGTATTTCTGACATATCATAAATGGGTCAAAATGAACAAAATATGAGGAATGAAAGATTAATACAGAAATTAAGAATATATTGCCATTATTTATGATTATTTTGCTCTAAAATGTCATACTATATTATAAATTATATATTATTTTATGTTTATTTTGGTTATCCCCTCTTGACCTCAGCTTCAATTCTACCCTGGTTTGAACCCCTGGGCCGCTACATTTTATTGTCATGTTTTAGTCTTCTCACCAGAAGAGGGCATTGCATTACATTACAAGGGCTAATGTCGAACCAAAAAATTCAACATTTCCGAGGATCTCTCTAACTCTCGAGTATGGTGCAGGAGCCGTCTTCATCCCGGCCGCGAAGCCGTCCTCCCGGACAGGCAGTGAGTGAAAGAGTGAGAGGTGCTCAAGTGCAAGCCACCCATGAGACTTGGCGCATCTATGTCAGCTGTAGCGCGAGGCGTGATTGACTGTAACGCGGGGAAAAGACCGCTGTTCCATATGCATTGAGCCGGCGCGTTTGAACGCTCCCCCCTCCCCTTGCAGGTCCTCCATAACCTAATGGGCCCTGGGGAGTGTTTCAAAAAGCCAATGGGGCTAGAGAGAGACACACACACACACACACGCACACACACACACACACACACACACACACAAAAAGAAAAAAAAGACCAAACAAAAAAGCAAGCGTTGCGATCGACTGACGGTCGACTGTGGAAGGTTGGGATAAAATGAGGGATGGCTCCCCTGGGTGGACTCCATCACGCCGGTCTGTTTACGGCCGGTCATCTGAGCGAGCGGAGGGCGGCGCGGCGGGGGCGGCGTCGATGCCGCTGTTTAAGCGGGCGTCGATGTGCACTGCCGCCGCTGCCAGGTGCAAACACAAAGAACTTCAAGGACAGGTGACGATACGAGGAGAGTCAAAGCATAGAGGACGGATTGGTCTGCTAAGCATCCCGCATGCTCCTTACAGCCATTAACATTGTACAACACAAAGTGATTTGAATTCGTACATAAGGCGTTTGTGTTGGATAAATCTCTAAATTGCCGTGAAATACCGTGTGGGTAACATTTCGTTTTGTGATGCATAGGAAAGGCAAACCTATAGTTACATGGTTAATCTTGGCTTGTCGTATCACTCTCGATGCTCTGACAAAAGCTATATGCCAAAACGTTAACCATGAACATAAATAAATAAATAAAATAAAAGTGTAAATGAGGTGTCTCTTCTTGTTCTTTATTGAAGTTTGGTGTGCCGCCAACCCCCCCTGGGTTCTAGTATGCTGCCTCATCACCTATGGGTCCTGAAGATACTCTCTGCGCAACATAGCTGCAGTTAAAATAAACCTTCGTGTTAACCCCTGTGCTGCACTAACAGTAAAAAAAAAAAGCACCTTTGCACATGCTCATAAATATGCATTCCAAAGATAAAATGTGTTGACCTTGCCCTTGTATGAACTGGTTCAATGTTAATTTTGTAAGCCGCCCACAAATTGTTGGTACTAAATGTATGGAAGCATCCGCGTGCGGTAGTGCCTTGTGAACTCAAAACAAGCTAGGAAAAGAAACGGTGACATATTTGAGTGAATAATGAGGATGTCAAATACAGCATTTGCCATTTTCTGACAATATCCTCTGTTGAACAGTTTAGATTTTTTTGTTGGATATTTTAGAGTTTGAGCTTCCTGCTCCCAAGAGCCTTGGTGCGCAGAACTATAGCAGGTGCGGTCTTAAAGACATTTTGCCTTCACCTAAAGATCACCACTTAAGAGCTATTTTCTAAATCAAAATAGGTTTCAAATGTCCTTATGATGCAACCAATGAATGGTAAATATACCAGGTGTACATAGATACACGAGCCCAATGTTTCATTGTAAGGTGTAAGATGTCCAGGCATATACAATATATACAGAAGCAAGGCTTGCTATTTACATAGACAAAATGTGAATTGAAGGTACACACTCTATTGAGGATGCAGGTTATTTGTAGTGGATGTTTGTGACATGGAGGATGGGCGGTTTCCTTGCTGTGGAGTGTTGGGGAGAATGAATGGAGGTACCACACAGACGTGTCGGCACTATGCTGATTTATTAACCCTAAGCCAAGCCTCGGAGATGTACCACGTCATGACTGGAATGGAGAATGTAGGAAACACCACACAATGTTACGATTGACTGAGGGAAGAGCTGGGGCCACAGGTAGATAGCTGAGATGATCATGTCCCCTCTGTAACAGCACCCCCCTCCATCACTGTACAACTGGTTAGCTAACAGCAGGAGGAGCAAATATATACGGGAATCAAAAACACAGGTACAGAGTGAAAAATCAGTTGGCGCACACTGCAGAAAAGTGATACACAAAACGACAAAGTTATGTCCTTCATATTTATTTATTTAGTTATTTATCTACCTCTTATAAAATGTTGACCTGTAGTAGTTTTCCAGTAATTCCAAGTTCTAAACTTAAGCAAAATGTTATTTATTTATTTATTTTTTACGCATACTGCATATTCCCAAGCCAAAAAAAAAGGGTTTTTACCACCTTTACATTTAAAAAAGAATGTTATTTATCGATACCTTATTACAGGTGCTTCTCCTGAAAAAAGATTATTCTGCTCTGCAGATGCAGTTTAAAGTGAAGTTATTTTAACACGGAGCCATTTGTCTATGCTCTGGGCACCTGCTTCACGACTTGCCAGGTTTTCATTGTTTTTTTTCTTTGCCGCCCGGGACTAACTGCATAATTACCATCAGCCATTTACTTCAAAATCATCCTCTATTCGTTTCTCTCCTATTGATATTGATCGATCTACAAACACCCTATATGCACTGCTTGATATGCTAATATTTTTAGAAAAGGGAGCGCTGAAATGATTAGCGTAATGCATGGAAACATGTTTGAACATGCTGTTGCGTTGGATGAGGGTGGTTGCATATGTCCGCCACATGTCCAATATTCCACACTCGGACTGGGGCATTCAGAGATATTACTAGGCCCTCGGATTCAGAATCCATCTGCTTCCACTTGCAGCCTTGGCTGAATACTCAGTTTACATATACATTCCAAATGACGGTTGCAAAAAGGAAAAACTAATTTCCCAGGCACAGTTACAAACCTTTCTTTTGCTGCGCCTAATGGATGGAACTTTATCTGGCACTATCAACATATTAGGATATCCTTTAGTCCCACTGTAAAACGAATGCTCTACCAAAATAATACGAAGGTTATTATAGCGGTACGCCATTTTTAATGATATACCTTTAGGCGCAGATACAGTTATTTAAGCCTTTGGAAGTGACACCGGGGGGACCTTGAAATACATCAGCACTGAACACAGAGTCTGCAAACGTGCTGAGCAGCTACGAAACGACATCAAAATAACCACGGGATTTATGGTCTTAAAACATCATGACCCAGTTTGAGTGCATAGACTCGCTTAGACAATACAGACACAGCCCTTTAAATTTAATTTCATCGGTATAGTACTTCGAGACCTTGTCACAAATATGCATTTGAAACCCATTTATAGTGTCGCTGTTTGTTTTTTTTGCAATGAGACTTTGTGCAAACGTACATATGTACGACGAAGTGAGGTCACCACTGCCCATTCTTTAGTCATTTATATGTGATAGGGAGGGTGGGGTTGGATGGAAGGATGGGGTGGGGGAGGTATATAAATACTACTCACAGGAAGGTGATGACAACAACAAAAGCCCGCAGACCGTTTCCCCTCATGCATAGAAAGCTTCTCCCATGAGGCCTTGCTTCCGACTCACCGAATGCAAAGCTGAAAAGGAGGAGGAGGAGGAGGAGCAGGGGGCCGGGAAAAGGTATTTCCGTGGCTCACAACAGGTGCATTCTCCGGAATACACAGCAAAATTAAATAAATAAATATATATTTAAAAAAAATCTTATCAGCCGAATGATCTCGAGAGGCAATTACCCCGGGTTCCCCTGGGAGCAACACTGCCAGTCAGGAACAGCGTGAGAGGAGCGCCGCGGCGGTTCAAACGACCGCGTCGGTGGCCGTTCAGAGGGCACGCTCTTTTTGCGTGGCTCTCGCTGTCCCACGCTGGGTTAACCAAATGCCGCTGTTGACCCATCGCTGTTCCGCTGTGCGTTCCAGGGCCTGGCTAATACATCGTCGGCATCTCGACTGCCGCTGCCTTCCTTCGGCGCGCTCGGGCTGTAAAACGCCAATTAACGAAGCCTGCACCTGAGGTGACAAGCCACTGCTGGAGTTATCTTATAGGTCTCTGTGAGTGAGGCAGTATTGTGGGATCCCCCTTGTTATCCACCTTAATATGTGAGGGTAGCACTGCTTCCTTTTCGATAGTTATTATTATTAATAATGTATTTTTTATTTGTGTCGTCGTTGGACCCTGGCTGCTACAACATGTTTCTCATTCATATTCCAATTCAGGAAAAATAATATCAATATATAATAAATAATTAAATAAATATACATAGTGCACTGCACCTCACCTCTCCCATTAAAATATATATATGTATGTATCCGACCCAGCACCTCACACTCTTGTGAGCAACATCTCATTTTAGTTTCTATTTTGAAGGAATCTTTAAGAAAAAAAGAAATATGGAAAAAAAAAAGAGAGAGAGAGAGATGAGCGGAATATAGAGGAACTTATGTTTGTCTGACGCTGTTTTTCTCATCAGCGTGGAGCGCGGCGATAAGAATCAGAGCGATGCCCGGGGGGGTCGGACCAGTCCTCCACCGCCGCCCGCCGCGTTATGCATAACAATCCCCGTTCGTGTTCAGAGGAAGGGAAGGGACTTGAGCGAATGGAAAATGAGCTGCGCTATCGCGCGAGGCGACGTTGTGTCTCAGGGAACGCGCCGCGCCTTCCAGTTTGCGGCTTGTTGTGACATTTTTATTTTCGCCGTGAGACGCTATTGATTTGTAAACTTATTTCACTGAGGAAAGCAGCCATTTTTTTTTTCTCCCCACTTTCTCAAATGTTCCCTTCATTAAGGTGATTGGCAGGTAATAACCTTGAGCAAATCACTCAATGAGTACACTGCAATGGCATCTTACTTATGGTAACGGCTTGCAATTCATTTCAATGAATCCTAATATACGCTGTTATCCATAAACCAGCATCAAGGAAACCAGCCTTGTTTAGCCTGGGTGTGGTTCAGCAGTGGGTATATAGACTGTTAGACCACACTAAAGTATGCGACAATGTAAGCAATAACCTGAACTGAGTGGCTTCCTTTGTGTCGTCCGTATAAATGAAGAAACATGTCACATACTGCATGTGCAGAGTACTCAGTCAGTGTTTCACTGGAGTTGCTATGAGTAGCCGAGTAGAGACAAAAAAAAAACATGAATGCTTTGCAGTGTAACCAATCTTAGAACATGTCCTAATAGGAAATTCAGCTGCACAAATTGGGGGGAAAAAATCATTAGAAGGTCATTGAATTTACTTACAAATGACACTGGCAGGTCATGGTTCTGAATTGACATACATACATACTTACATACTAGGGGTGTGCCCGAAGCCGAACCCGAAATCCGGAAGTGCACGGATAGTGGGTTGGAAACGGATACGAAACGGATCCGAAGTTGCCAGTTCATAATTCAGATGCGGGAAATAATTAAATTGCAGTAGGGAAATCTTTGACTCAGTGCCCACCTGTCTGTATGCCTCTTCTGAACTTTACAGAATTACGTTTCATGTTATAACGTGATACATAGTATATTGTTATAACAAGAAAAGTTTCTTGTTATAATGTGATAAGTTTGTATGTCGTTATAACGTGAAAAACATCTTGTTATAACAATAACCTTTTCACATTATAACGTGATACTGATAATTTTTTTGTTTTTCTGGTGTGGCAGCAATACGCTTCCGTACGTAAGCATCATACTTATGACATTTTTGTTTCCCAAACCATTCAGTTGGTTTGTTACTGCATAGGAAATGTGACCTGCAATGTTTAACGTTAACCCCTGTCCTTCTGAAACAATATTTAATTTCACTGTATGTAGTCAATGCAATATGTCACGTTTAGCCTGTGTTCATACAGTTGAATACATCTGGCAAATAATTCAAAAATAGTTGGCGCTACAATCCGGGCACATGTTTTCAACTGCAACAGCTCAACCATAAAATCGCAAGCTGCCTTGTGTTCAAAACCTTTTTTTCCCCCTCCCTCTTGCTCCCAGTGAGAAAAAGCCCAAATCTAGACATCTAGAGGAGTGGAAATCTAGGTTGAGATATATTTTGACACATTTTGACATAAACGGACTAGGTTAACCCCTGATTTAGTTCAGGTATTACCCGGATATAGCCTGTCTACAATCTAGCCAGTTGGAAAAATTTCACTTTTCAACCAAATTTAGCCAGTTTTTCACCTGAATGCTAGGCGTTTAACTGACTGTTCGCTGACTTTTCAACCAAAAAAATAAAAATTAACTGGGTTTGATTGAGAAATAATAATGCATTTCAATCTATGTACAGTATGTGCATTTTCTGTCTTTTTCCGATGCAATTCATACATGTTAGGTTTTTACTATTTTGCATGTTTTACAGTACATATGTCGTGTCTGAATTACAGCGTCCAATAAAACCATACATCCCATTGTCTGTGAAAAAACAAGCTCCGAGAGAAGAATACGGTACTAAACCATCAAATCCAACAATACGGTAGTAAACCATCAAATCCAACAATAAGCGATTGGAACGAACCGCTGATACTTTTAAGCAAATGCTTTCTTTGGGTTTTTCAGGGAATGACTGCATGTGACCTTTTACCAGCACTGAGTATAAACTTGCAAACCTCCCTGCTTGCCACAGACTTCTGTCGCACCTTTGATGCCCTAATCCCATTACAGATGCCTAAAATACCACGGTACTTGTGGTGTAAATTGGAGCATGTCCCTTAGGTTCAGCCATTAAAAGAAAAAGATGTTTCTGGTTTTGCTTAAGAGTGACATCACATTGACTTTTAAATAAAATGTGTTAGGCTTAATGTTTTAGGACTATGTGGGGGTGACTTCCAAAATCCTGCAGGTATTTTAAAATTAATAATTAATTAGCATCCTTGCAAATGAGCCTTGGACAGGGGCGTCCCCAAAGTGATCACATGCGAGCCTGTGAACCAATGACAGCGCAAACTCTGAGCCATTTTCGAGATAGTAAAAAGCAATTATGGGCGATGAAATATGTGATTACCCTCTGAAATTATCAAAACAATCTTTGGCAGAGACAAATAAACCAGATATAAAAAGTAGCTATTAAATTTGCTTTGTGTCCCTAAGCTTACATATTTAATTCAATGTGATAGTATTCATTTATTCATACTCATTGTGTTCTTGTTTTTCATATTTTGCTTAAATAAAAAAAAGAAAGAAACAGTGTGCGTGTGGGGGTGTTGCAGCGGGGGGGGTTTCAAAGCTTTCTCGTTTCCCAAACTGCGGCGAGTTTTTGGGCTTTTCTTTCAAACCTTCCCGGCTGCCTGATTTCGGAAAGTATGACCCTATGGTATATCGGTCGCCTCCCACGATGCCACCTGTCAGATGCATTTATTCAGTGTTATTTTAGAGAATCTCTGACCAGCTTGTTGCGGAAAGCAGAAACATTCTTTGTCAAAGCTTCCGAGTTTCCACAGGCGACCTACTCGGAATGCCAAAGAAGCACTTGGATCGGATTAAATAACTTGTTTGATTTTTTCAAATTAATTCAAGAGACATTTCTATAGGACGACTATAGGACAGGTGTCGAATTTCTCTCATTTTCTCTAAAGCATCTCCTGTTATGTCACAGTGTCACGTGACAGTTCCTCCATATTTATCCTCCTGTTGTGTGAAGAAACAAGAGTATAACATTGTCTGTTGCACATTATATAGGTAATATCTTATAACGGTTTTCATAACTTTGTTTATATGCACCATGATTTTTTTACTTCTTCAAAAGTGCTTGCAAGATAATTCCTAAAATATCTTGCAGTTAAATATTTAGCTGCAGTAAAAACAGTAATCTACATTCTCTAATTCCATAGTACCTTTTGTGAAGTAATAATATATCTATGTAGTGATTCATTTGATGACCTTCATCTAAACTGGAGCTCTGTTTTCTGTGTCCTTTTCTCTAAAAAGCCGCACGGTCTCCTGCACACATCCACCGTTGACCTTTGTGGGTAAACAGGATCTTTGACCACCCTGTTCGCAGACACCGGTTGTCAGAGAACAACTCCACGTAGGCTCTAATCAACGTGATTAACTGCACAGGGTTGTACATGGCATGCTGCCTTGCTTGACAGCTGCTTCTGATCGATTGGAGGGGGGGGGGGGGGGGGACTCATGTCGAACAAGTGGTGGAAACACTAACACAATAGCACGGCCTACTTACCCCTGTCCGAGGTGAATTGTGGTCAGTGGGGGAGGGGGATTGTGGGCCAGCATGACAAGAGTGTTTATGGTCTTAGGGCCACTTGGGTGCATTATGACTCTGGGCCAAATGGAAACCAGGCCCATAAATACAGAAAGGATTGATTACTTTGACTTTGATAAACCACCTGTATGAATGGGACCCCACACCATGCCACCGTGGTGAGATCCCCTCACATTGATTTATTAAAACGTTATAAAAAAAAACATTCTCTCTTTTATAGGTAAGCCAAAGTGCAAGGAGTACATTTGGAATGTTTTTTTAAGGATGAATCTGCTTTTCCTATGAGGACAAAATAAAAATCCTGAAAACCAAGGTTGATATCTCCCCGTTTTTCATATTACTGACACTTTGTCACAAGTGCGTTTCAATATGTGCCTTTTTTCTCGTCAAAATGTGGAAATGCTTGCATTTGTGGGAAGGCTAACTGTACAAATACGGCTGTTAGTTTGTCATCTACCCACATATGCACACTATACAGCCCAAGGGATGAAATATCAAAAGTTAAAAGAAGCTCCATAGTATCAAACAATGTGACTCACATTATTTGAAAGTCATAATATTTTACTTCTGATAAGAAATTTCCTATGGCATAAGTCAAATGTCCATAAATTTTATTTTGGGTTTAGATTTCTTAATTGTTTTGAGGCAGCTGCATTAGGCTCTCTGTAGAGGTACAGTGAAAAAAGAGGTGTCACACGTAGGTTTATACAGGTAATGCACCAAGTGAAGAGCACATGGGAACTGGGGGGGTTCTTATTTATTGGCCGTGGTACAAAGCTGCTTTTAAGCGTCTGTCAGTGCCCTCCCCTGGATAAATGTCATATATGAGCTATCTCAGCTGGCAGCTTGGCTACAGCTACAGTATACAGGGGCAAGAGTCCAGCAAATGGCCACCAGAGTCTCACACTCTCACACATGAGCCTGCGTTCAGTGGAGACTGTGCCACACACACACCCCGGCCAAACTAAATAACTTTCATTTCTCAGGTCCACGTGGCGTGGGGAAGGGAAAGGGGCTATTTCCTCAGATATTTTCCAAAGCGCTCCCAATGCAAGGTGACCATCTGCCCAGCAATTACTTTAGGAGACATGTGTGGAAATGGGGTCAACTGCTTTCCCCCATTTAGCCCACTTCAGAGCTTATCTTTCCCTCTGCACCATAGCTCAGTGCATACAACGATTCCAGTATGAATTTACAGTACCATCATCCGTATATAGACACTGTCCGAGCTGGTTAGATAGCCTCGGTTTACATTACGGACAGTATGAAATGGCTTTATTAACAGCAGCAAGGGCATCGTAGGATCCGTGTAAAGCATGTCATTGTTCCTTTTCGGCACTGCTGAAAAAAATGCAGTCTTATGGATTGTGTACACTCTCTCTTCTTCTACTTCTGTCAGAAGAGTTCAGGCCTTTCCTGTCTCACTGCTGCTACGAGCCGGTCTAGGGTCAGGCCCTACCAGAAGAACCTTTCCTGTCTCACTGCTGCTACGAGCCGGTCTAGGGTCAGGCCCTACCAGAAGAAAGAAGGGCAAGAGCAAAACTCCGTGTGAAATATAATTGTTGGGAATTTATTGAGTCAAACTTCAGGAGATGCCAAGGACAAAAATAACAAACAAAAACACACTACCTGAAAGGGGAAAAGTCCACCTAACCTACCGACGTAAAACTAAATAAATACACTTCTTCCCCGCCTCCCTGCCTGTCATAAACAGCGTGGAAACAGCGAGGTTCCAAAAAGAAATGATGTCAGAATTCTTACATCCCAACATTCACCAGTGAACACAAATATATACGCAAGTACACATATTTACACACAACTCTATAGTGTTTACAATAATCTGCAATACAAAACAGCAATGGGGATAGCCAAAAATTTGATTAAAATAATATACTACTGCTACTACTACTAATCATAATCATCATAATAATAATAAACTTCATCTATTTAAAATGTCTCAATAATACTTTCCAATGTATTGTTTTTGTTTTCCAACACGTAATTTTACTGTACATGTTTGCATTACAAACACAAATATGGGACTTCAATTTGGCCTTGAGGACTTATTGAGTGCTTCTTTTGCTTCCTGTGTCGTGTGTCATAGTAGATTTCCCAACTTTCCTGTTGTGCATGAAAAACTCAAACATTTTCCACTCCAGTGCAGACTTGGTAATTGGGGTTCAGTATTAAGATTGACAGAAGATGAAAGGAGGTTAGTAATACAAAGGAAGTGTTGAAGATTGCTTATTAAAGGCCTGCCACTGTTTGCGGTGTCAATCGTTCCTGCCTACACTCTCAGTTCTTTAAGGGCAAGTTTAATGGGAGGTTCACACAACACCCTTTCAATGCTTTCCTTTATTGAATATGAATGCTCCTGAAATATTATGATCCTCATTTAAGCAGTACAGTTCAAACCACAGTCCATAGTATCTGAGCTGTCCTTCATCATTATTCCCGACTGTTGGTAAATGAATCTATTCTAAGTCGACATACATATTCTTTGCATTCTTCATCACACTCCTGCATTGATTCATTTCTGTAGTGCCTGTGGTAGACTCTATAAAAGCATGCATGGTGGCTGCAGAAGAGATTGTTGTGAATTTACAGCCATAAGAAAATAGCTTTTCTCCTGTCAAGAGCCATTGATGTCTTGAGATTCAATCAATGTTTGCCCTTAACTTTGAGTTAAGGACAAACGGACAGTCTAGCTAATGTAAACGGATAGTCTAGCTAATGTAAACATATAGTCTAGCTAATGTAAACGTATAGTCTAGCTAATGTAAACGGATAGTCTAGCTAATGTTGGTGGTTTAAACTCAAGGATAAGTACCAGTTCAATCCAAGACTTGGCACCTGCCCTGGTACATTGTATAGCCTACCAGCATATACTTCCCCAAGCCCAATTTCCCAGCATGCATCAACCTCCAGAGATGTTCAAAATTAATTTAAGAAACAAACATAACAGTTGGGTCAGTGCGATGTTACATATGTATTTATATCTTAGAATGGCCCCGCATGACTCAGTAACAAAGCACAGGCAACTATCGCAATACAATCTAGGATGTGCTTTGCCTACTGCATAAAACCCAAATAAGAAGGCTTTAGGAAACAATGTCTGAAAATTTTAACTAGCTTACTAATGAAATGAAAAATTTTGTAAGAAACAATGCTCAGATAGCAACACAGAGTGAAGGTTAAATAACTGCTAGAACTACAAGGGCAGCTTCCAGCAGAACTGAGGCACGAGAGCAAAAGCTCGGAGTAAACGATTAATATTGCAAGCACATTCATGATTTATTTCTTGAAAAGCTTGAGGTAAGAATATGACATTTCACACTGCACACTGTTGTTTCTTCCACAATGAAAATTACATCAGGATTTTAAAAAAAACAAGCTTGAAATTCCCTATTTTGGTATACACATAAATAATCATTCTATTTTTTTGTGATGCCTTGTAGCACACTGTTCTTTCTTTCTATCTGACCACATCAATGTACTGTGTAATTTAAAGTTTGCGAGCTATACAAATAAAAGATAATACGATCTCTATTTAGTTAATATAGTTTTTTAAATGCAGTAATTACAGCTTTTTGTTAAATAAATCAAATACTCCCAGTTATTTTTTCTTTACATTTTTTTTTATTTTTTATACAGATATTCTTATTCCAGTAGTGTTCATATATAACAATTGAGTACTTGTATACAGGAGAAACATTTTCAAAAATGTTGTTTTTGGTTTCTGGCAAATATCAGAACCTTGGGAAGTACATGGCTATTCTATTTGCAGGCTGGAATGCCACTTAAAAAAACGTTCCCATAAACACTTTTGTACGTGGATGATAAAAGCTCTATGCCTATCTTTCATGAGCCACATTGGTCTGAAGAGGCTGAGAGGTTTGTACATTCAGACACACAGATACACATTCCACATGTCTCAGGGTCGAAACAGACCATGGAATGATTTAGCAACATAGTAACCTCTGACAGTTTGATATGGTGTCAGGCTATAAGTGTCCTTATGTAGTCAGTCATGTTTCATTCCGTCTCTTGTCATATTGCCATGAGGTACCCAATAAGATTTTAGACACTAGTCTGGTTTCTCAGAAAACAGCAGTTGGAAAATTAAACCTGAGAGACCGATGAATCACTCCTCCATACGTAATACAATGTTTCTGCCGGATTCATCCTGTAATGGTTGTGTTGCAGGAACCTTCAAAGGGCAAAATAAAAGAGCTAAGAGACAACACAAACATCTATCACAAAAGTTCACGGTCCGTTGTTCTTCCAATGCGTTCTTGAGACACTTTAAACTCTAAAATCACAAAAGTATAAAGGTTTAACTTTTAAAATGGTAAAGGGGAAAATCCTATTCATGATGCAACCATGAGGAAATTGTGCTTGCTTGTTCCTCAACCTGCTTCATTTCACACAATGGGGATTAATGTTAAACTTTTTTTTTTTTTTTTAAACCTTGCAGAAGGAAACTTTTGTTTTCTTGTGCTCAGGATTGACCTGGGCTTTCAATGAGAGGGGGTGGGTGGCTGTAGAAGAGAGTCAGAATCCAGAATTTTATCCTAATTTTATTTTAGCAGCTGCTCTTCTGAGACTTATAGCTCATCATTACTCCCACAAGTCAACTTGAATGCTTTCACTGATATGCATCAGGGCACAGAACAAAACAAAAAAAAACTAACAATCGGTACATATTGCTGAATTCCATGAGATCAGGCACACCCTAAGAGTAGGTACATGTCATCTCCATCAATTTTTTATTTATATTTTGGTAACACTTTACATTAAGTTGCACCTATACCTATGTAGTTAAATTGCAACCAATGTGGTAACAAGAGGTTATTACTGAGGAACTCCAATGTAGGTAAAATGGAACAGCAGTTAGTGGTATTCTTAATTACACATGTGAAAGAAGGCCAACCCTGTTACATCTCTCCTGCTAAAATTAAATCAGTCCATATCATCAAGACATATTGTGAAATGAACAGGCAAGGTTTATTTGTTGTGTATCATGAATATGTGAGTGTAAATAAAATATTTCAAAATATTTACATGTGTAATTATGAATACCGCTAACTGTGTTGGAGTTACTCAGTAATAACCTCTTGTACAACTACAATAACCTACAATATATCTACATAGGTATAGGTGCAACTTAATGTAAAGTGTTACCTATATTTTTTTATAAAGGTCAAGTCAGTGATACTTAGCCTTAAAAAGACACTGCCACTCACAGAAACACATGTGAGAGCTGCACAATATAGCAAGTCATGGAATTAAATCATCTTGTCAAGTTAAAACTACATTTATAAAAAACAAAAACATGTATTAACAGAGAAGCAAAGGCGATTACACAATGTTCAATGCCATTGTGCTTATGTTGTCACAGATGCTGTTACACATATCCTGCTTCGAGAACTCATTCAGTCTACTGTACTTTTCTAGTTGAGTTTATGTCCTGGTGTACTGTACTTTTCTTATTAATTGAACTTATATCCTTTATTACCTTGGTCCTCCTCAATTCCATTAGACTGTTTTCACCACATTCAGTCCCTACATCACAGCAATCGCTGAGGCATTCAATGGCAAATGCTACAGTCTAAAGATGCTGTTAATTCTACCGCCGTTCCCATATTCAACAGTAAAACGTCAATCCCAAAGAAGACACTCAGTCCATACGTTACTGCATAGCATGTAATTCACACAATCCTACAATGGAGCAGGAAGGGGACCCCCTAATATCTGCAATATAGCTCTACAGAGTGGTGTCATTTCCAAGATTAGGACCAAGCTTGTCCCAGATGTTCGGAAATGTATGGTTCAGAATACAGTGCTAATGCTACTCTGTTACATACAGTATTTATCTATACCTCTTGATCGTTCACTCTAAGGAATCAGCCTATTCAAACTTTGAGCAAGTTAAAATATCAATGTCACAGCATTAACTCTGAGATCACTTCAGAGATTCCCAAGTTCTGCAAGCCACAGACAGCCTGTTCTCCGCAAGCTTCCAGGGCCCCGCGCACAGACAATTTGTTGGAAGTCACTTCACCGTCCTATCCATCTTGAAACTCGGAAATGTTACAAGGTAAACATTTGGCTCTGAAACAAGCAATCTTATCTGCCAAAAAAACACTGATGCTATCAGAAAGCATTTTTTCGAAGAAACTCAGCCAACATGAGTTTAAAAATGTGTGTTGAAATTTAATGGAAGTTAAATTGCATAAATAGTTAATGCACATGAACAGTACTTAACATGAATTTATTCTAGAAAGTCACGGAAGGTAATAGAAGCCACCTCCCTAGCTGAATATATTCCCACTTCCACGTGTTTATATTTCTCCCTGTTCCTTCCTCAGTAAGAATCTGGGGCAACTCATTCACAGTACAGACGTTGCAGCGACGCCATCAAATCTTCATCTAATCCTTTCTCTAGCGGGACATCTGAGAACAAAGCTCGCAGTTCACAGAAACTTGTAATGCTGCCGCTGTTACCAGACCCAACAACCTGTTCTTTGGTGCCATTCCTACAAGTATCCTTGCCTGAAAAGCAAAGAACTCTGTATGGTGAAGTCCATATTGAATCACGACACACACTCTCAGGACTGGCTAATGCTTCATGAAACTCAAACTAACACACAAATAGGAAAAACTTTCCTACTTTCCTGTTTTTAAATTTGATGCCCCTCATACCTGGAATGAATAGAAAAAAAAGGACTTGTATCACTGGGACATTTTAGATCTTTGATATTGGATCTTGTTAATTCTGATTGTAGCCGTTTTCATTGACACCTGAATTAGTTCTCTTGCACCTCTCATTTTGTTTTAAATTTTTATTTATTTTTTGGTTATACTGTATGAGGGTTCCCACCCACCCGAGAATGTTAAATAAAGGTTGAAATGAAAAATTAAATGAAAAAATCTTAGATCAACAATTTGCTGAAGAAACACTCAGATCATCTGTCAGACACAGCACACACAAGTTTAAACATGTTTGTTGAAAGGTAATCATAGAAGTAAAATTATAGAAAAGAACGAATACACTTTAACCCCCGATAAAGTAGATCATGTAGAGTTACTGACGAGACATCCTCTTTTTCCTGAACATTTATTTTTTTGGGACAAAGAAATATCACTCCAGGTGGGAGTTATAAATGATAAAAATGTCCAGTTAGGCTTAGCTCGTTCCATAGACTGTATATAAACAAAATAATACCCTAGTATTATGCTCATAACGCCCACCCGTCTGTCCTCTTTTTTGAAATCCAATATATGGCCACTCTAGAGTTAGAGGTATTGAGCGAGTGACAAGTTATTTAGTCTTCAAGAAAAGCGAGCAAGAAGAAGTGACAATATATTCCGATTTTAAATTATATATTTTTTTATACCTGTTGTAAGAACCATGATTAGAGGCTTAAAGTAATCGCCACAATGATCATTGTTTCCTTCAAGAAAACGCAAATGCAGCAATTCTGACAAGCCGATATTTTGTCCCCAGCAACAGTTTTGTTCCTTTTTACTTATAAACTGCAGGTAATAATGGCAGAGAGGTCATCTGGAGCAAAGCGACAGCTACAACCACAAGAGCGAGCTTTTGCGAGCACGCAGCTCACAGAAAGAGTCTCCGGCATGAAGAGACAACCCGAGTCACAAGAGCTCACTGCTGGGACTGGATTCCAGTCTATGGGGAATACAAGCACGAGTCAGAGATAAATCCACAGTCTGTCACGCTGCCATTGCAATTATCAACGTTTGGCTCTTCTCTGCCTGAAGCCTTGTCATTATCGGGCAAAAAAAAAAAAAAAAAAGGGATAGTCCAGCGCCTGGCAGGTCTGTGGACTGTGCTCACCTGCCCTTTGTCAAATATTGCCACCACACTAAAAAACATACACAATAAAACTGATGGGTCTTTCTGGGGGAAAATGGATCCCTTTTTACCCATGACCTCTAAGACCAATGATTTGTACTGTTTTCAATTATATATACAGATCCTTTCCAAAAAATGTGAATATCATGGAAAAGTTTTTTTTTTTTTACATAATTCCATTCAAAAAGTGAAACTTTCATAGATTATAGATTCATTACACACAAAGTGAAATATTTCTATCCTTTATTTGTTTCATTTTTCATAATTTTGGCTTACAGCTCCAGAAAACCCCCAAAACAGTATTTCAAGAAATTAGAATAGTGTGTCGAAAATCAGCATTTACTTCAGTTATTTCAGAGAATGAGTGGAGTGACTTGACTCGAGGAATCCGACAGTTGTAGCCCATGTCCCGGATACGTCTGTACATGGTGGTTTTTGATGCATTGACTCCAGCCTCAGTCCACTCCCTCTGCATCTCCGCCAAATTTTGGAATCGTCTTTGCTTGACAATCCGCTGAAGCCTACGGTCATCTCTTTTGCTTGTGCACCTTCTCCTGCCACATTTTTCCCTTACACTAAACTTTCTATTGATATGCTTGGACACTGCACTCTGTGAACAGCCAACCTCCTTAGCGATGACCTTTTGTGGCTTACCCATCTTCTGGAGGGTGTCAATGATGGTCTTCTGGCCAATTGTCAAGTCTGCAGTCTTCCCCATACTGAACCAAACTGAGATAAACTTTGCAGGTGTTTTGAGTAAATTAGATGATAGTGTGACACTCAGTCTAAAACATTCATTCTCTGAAATAACTGAAGTAAATGCTGATTTTCGACACACTATTCTAATTTCTTGAAATACTGTTTTGGGGGTTTTCTGGAGCTGTAAGCCAAAATTATGAAAAATGAAACAAATAAAGGCTAGAAATGTAATTGTAATGAATCTATAAAAGTTTCACTTTTTGAATGGAATTATGGAAAAAAACAACTTTTCCATTATATTCTAATTTTTTGGAAAGGATCTGTATATATATATATATATATATGCAATGAAAAATAAATAAGCAATTAAATAAATCAATATCTATTTGTTATTTTACGCCTCTTATTTAATCGCATATTTATTTCAAAACGAATCGGCCTGTCAAACATGAAAGGGACAGGGAGGGTCAGCTGTGATCATTGGTTGCTCAGTCCACATAACCTAGAAACCGCTCAGATTTCTACGCGGCTGCCATATTAGGCGGTCAAGATAGCCTAAGCATAGGCCAATTGACTGATGCAGACTTCCCCTGATATACTATAACTCTTAATGCTCGACTAATTTTCGTAAAAATTAGTTTTGTTATAAACGTGGTAAATATCTGCATAACACAGGTTACCTTATTTACAAATTTCCCAGAACAGCTAGCCTATTTGTAAAAAGCCCTTTTAACTATTATAGCCTACAGGAGTTGTCAAAATGTAGCGTTTTTTAAAAGTTGTAAATTAATTTATAATTTCAGAGAAATATGAATAGGCTACTATAATCGGGACATCAACGACAACCACTAGGGGGCAGCCGTGGATAGGGTAAGCGTAATAAAAAGGGGTAATAATGAACGCAAACCCATAGTTTTCCTTATTCCAGGTCATCGCATTCTACAGAAATATAGAAATGCCATTTGGTCCATACCCAAGTTGTGGGGGTTTCGTCAGAGGAGAGTGAGAGATTTCAGAGTGCGTTTGAGATTTTGTAGAGAGATATTGTTAATAAAGGAAGGTTCACGTAAGACGTCTTTTGTATGGGATTATTTCCAACAAGAGACCCTATAAAAAGCACTGTGCTTGATTTGCAACCGGCACCTGTCCTATTAAAATGCTTCGTCACTTGCGGTCAACGCATCCCGATATTTCAGCATTACCATGGAATCCTGCTGTGACTCAAGCTGGACCATCTAAGCTAGGTAGCTTATAGCCCAATAGAGCACCAACAATGTACCTCAATGTTTAAAAACGTAAGATAAATAAATTATTGAAGTTAATGAAGTTCCCCACATGCATGAGCATAATGTTATTTATTAACTGTGTTACGGTAGCAATCCACTTATGCCAGGAAACCCTGAAAACATATGAAGAAAATAACTACCATAGAATGACTACTAATAAGAATAACAATAATATGAATAAAAATATGGCTACATATATGTGTGCTATTTAATATAGCCTACATTTCCTTTCCACGATGCTGAGCTGGGGGAAAGCTGATACGCTTTAAATACGAACCAGTAAATGGCGAAAATTGTTTTTAAAATAATTGGAATTAATTGTTGCAATGTACTCTTCTGATTAGACATGCAAGAGGAAAAAGAAGGGCATTGGTCGATATGATGGCATTAGGTTCATGAAACACACATTTTCATTTCACTTTAATAATGATAAGTAGTCATCTCATCATGAGAATATGTTTAATTTGAACAACACTTAACGAATATAGACTCCGTTGGAGAGGGTTTTGAGAATACACGGCAAAAGCATTAATATTCAAATAATTTTAATCAGAATTTTACAAGAGTCAAGAATGTTTAATTAATTTAAATTTATCGCCATTGTAAAGAGTAATTTAGACCAGGAAATGTCACTAGAGAGGCAAGTGTTCATGACACCGAAACTTCAACCAACGCAATCGCTTCAACTGTGTCAATGTTTCAGAAAGCTTCACTCTGCCCATCACTAATTTGTGTACTTCTTCCACCTCTGCTCCAAACTTACCTAGTCCTTTTCCCCAAAAGGTAAAACCACAAAAAGAAGGCACATTACAAAACAAACACAACCCAATACCATTCAAATGAACTATGACACAATACCACGGGAAAAAAAAAATCTCAAACAGAGTAACAAAGCAGTAAGTTAGTCAGATCAAAGGACTGGGTGGAATCTATGGAGGTGGAAGGACTGACATATATAAGGTGTGGCAAGCAGGGATTGGACAGCACTGATGAAGTTGAATGGACCAATCAAAGAAGGGAGATGTGCTGTGGAAGTTAGGGATTGGTCAGCGCTGGAACCAATGGTGAGAGACCTGAGGCAGATGACAGAGTGGGTTTGATTTACTGAACCAGTGCACTGTTACCGGTATGCCCCACAGAAAGCGGTGAAATCTCCTGGCATCGCCCTCGCCTCTCACAATTGGTCACTTCTGGGCGTGTGTTCTATTTTTAAAACACCGCGTTTGTTAAATGATATTGATCGGATTCTATGGAAAATCCCCTCACAGCAATAATTGACGATAATTCTCCATGACAGAACGAGGGGTGGGGAAATAAAAGTTGAAAAGGGGAACGATTTATAAGTCGGATCTTTAATCTGATTGGTTATTGCGCCACATTCCCCGTCTCGTCTGGACGCCTCGCAAGCAATCGATGCCTTGCAGACACGAGGAATCGCCTCTCATTGAAAATTAATGGAGGAAAAGGAAAATTAATCGCACGACAAATCCGCTCCACACCGCTTTCTGTGGGGCTTTACCGTAACACCCACATTGGTGACGCTACCCGGCGAAGGTGGCCGAAGGATGGGCTTTTTTGTTTATTTAAATCTAACAGTAACCGGCACAAACATGGCTCAACAAACCGACCCAGCTGTAATCGCTCCTCTAATTTGCGAGAACAAGACAGCTGAACCGGTTAACCCGGTTCATGCCGGGCACATAATCAAACCCTCTCACTGACAGGGAAGGAAAAAAGAAGGGGTGTGGTTAATGTGGTTACGCCTGGGCATGAACCGGGTGAACTGGATTAGCACTGATTGCGTGGGATTAAAAAAAAAAAAAAGAGCACTGTCATTGCATACGAACCGGCTTACTCTTGATGCGCCGGGCAGCGGATACATTGTAATGTTATGAATACGATGACCTCGCCATGATTATGGCTGGGTCGGCTTGTTGAGCCGTGTTTAGCCATGTTTGCGCCGGTTCATCGCTGGTTACCGGGACTTCCCCTTCAAGCTGGACCATCTAAGCGAGGTATAATAGAGCACCAATGCGTGCATAATTATATTTATTAACTGTGTTAAATCAAGGTTCCAACCATCTTAAGGTAGCCCTGAAAACATAAAGGAGAATAACTCTAATTAGACTCATTGTATAGCCACTAATAATAAGAAGAATAACATTAATAAAAGCATGGCTATCTATCTGTGTGCTATTGAATATACATTTAATTTCCACAATGCTACAATGAGCTGGGGGAAGGTGAATGATAGTCTTTTAATATGGCCTATTTATTTTATTTTATTTTTTTACAAATCATTAGAATTTATTGTTGCAATGTGCTCTCCTTTACCATGCATGCAAGGGGAAATAGATGAGGCATTGGTCGACATGATTGTGTTGGATTCCCAGCCATTTTCACTGGTTGAGGACATAGGCTTCAAGGCCTTTGTCAATAAGTTCAACCCAACCTACACCATTCCCACTAGAAAGGCCCCAAAGCTAATGGTGGAGAAAAGATATGATGAGGCCAAAGAAAAGGCTATGGCTGAGGTGCAGGATGCAGAATATGTGAGCCTGACAGCAGATATGTGGACTTCCATAAATATGGACTCCTATCTTGGGGTAACCTGCCATTACACAACGAAGGAGACAAAACTGGCTACAGTTGTTCTTGGAGTAACCAGGTTTCCCCAGAGCCATACAGCTGTTAACATAAAGGAGGCCCAGAATGTGCTGATGGAGAGCTGGGGCATCAGTATGGAGAAGATACATTGTCTCGTAACAGACAATGCTGCCAACATGCTGGCAAGCGCTCAGCTTCTGAGGGTGCGTCACATTCGCTGCTTTGCACATAGTCTGAATCTTGTTGTGAAAAAGGCTTTGGACCAGACACCTGAGCTCCAAGACATTCGACCAAGAGGGCCAAGAGTGTTGTCACACTGTTTAGAACGAGCTACAAAGCAAAGGAGAAGTTGTGCGTGGTTCAAGAAATGATGGGTAAGCCACAAATGAAACTTCTTCAAGAAGTGGAAACCAGGTGGAACAGCACTTATGACATGCGTCAACGTTTATATGATCAGCGTGAAGCTGTTGGTGCTGCCCTGGCCAACCTAAACAGTGATGTTTCCCCACTCAGCAGCAGTGATTATGAGAAAATAATTCAGTGTCTTGGAGTTCTTGCACCTTTCAAATATGCAACAGCTGAGATGTCTGAAGAAAAGAGGGTATCTGCATCCAAGCTCAGCCCCATTGTCCTGATGATCCAGCACAAAGTGACTGAGAAAACGAAGCTAATGACACAGGTAGGCTAATGTTTCACTCATTTCTATTTATCACTGCTGTGAAAAGTAATGACAGGTATATTTTATGACCAGGAGATGTCACTAGAGAGGTGGGTGTCAAATGCTTCATGATACCGACACTTTGACCAAAGCAATTGCTTCAACTGTGTCATTGCTTCGGAAAGCTTCGCTCTGCCCATCACAACCCAGTACCATTTAAATGAACTATGATACAATACCACGGAAAAAAAATCTCAGAGTAACAAAGCAGTAGGTTAGTCAGATCAAAGGACTGGGTGGAATCTATGGAGGTGGAAGGACTGATATATATAAGATGTGGCAAGCAGGGATTGGACAGCACTGATGAAGTTGAATGGACCAATGAAAGAAGGGAGATGTGCTGTGGAAGTTAGGGATTGGTCAGCGCTGGAACCAATGGTGAGAGACCTGAGGCAGATGACAGAGTGGGTTTGATTTACTGAACCAGTGCACTGTTACCGATATGCCCCACAGAAAGCGGTGAAATCTCCTGGCATCGCCCTCGCCTCTCACAATTGGTCGCTTCTGGGCGTGTGTTCTATTTTTAAAACATTGTGTTTGTTAAATGATATTGATCGGATTCTATGGAAAATCCCCTCACAGCAATAATTGACGATAATTCTCCATGACAGAACGAGGGGTGGGGAAATAAAAGTTGAAAAGGGGAACGATTTATAAGTCGGATCTTTAATCTGATTGGTTATTGCGCCACATTCCCCGTCTCGTCTGGACGCCTCGCAAGCAATCGATGCCTTGCAGACACGAGGAATCGCCTCTCATTGAAAATTAATGGAGGAAAAGGAAAATTCATCGCACGACAAATCCGCTCCACACCGCTTTCTGTGGGGCTTTACCGTAACACCCACATTGGTGACGCTACGGGGCGAAGGTGGCCGAAGGATGGGCTTTTTTGTTTATTTAAATCTAACAGTAACCGGCACAAACATGGCTCAACAAACCGACCCAGCTGTAATCGCTCCTCTAATTCGCAAGAACAAGACAGCTGAACCGGTTAACCCGGTTCATGCCGGGCACATAATCAAACCCTCCCACTGACAGGGAAGGAAAAAAGAAGGGGTGTGGTTAATGTGGTTACGCCTGGGCATGAACCGGGTGAACTGGATTAGCACTGATTGCGTGCGATTACAGAAAAAAAAAAGAGCACTCTCATTGCATACGAACCGGCTTACTCTTGATGCGCCGGGCAGCGGATACATTGTAATGTTATGAATACGATGACCTCGCCACGATTATGGCTGGGTCGGCTTGTTGAGCCGTGTTTAGCCATTCATGAACATATTGTGTGTTGTGTTGTGTATTTTATCCAAACACTAACTCTCAAACAAAATGAATGAAATGCCATCCCAAACACAATTCCTTCTTTAATGATGCGGAAGTACAAAAGCACAGTCATGCTCATGAAACACAAAACACTTTTTTATTTCACTTTAATAATGATAATCGTCATCTCCTCATCATTATGATATTTTTTAATATGATCACTTTTTATGAATAGACTCAGAGAGGGCTTTGAGAATGCATGGCAATAGTATTCATATTTTAAAACTAAATATTACAGTCAGGTAGGCTAATGTTTCACTCATTTCTATTTATCACTGCTGTGAAAAGTAATGACAGGTATATTTTATGACCAGGAGATATCACTAGAGAGGCGGGTGTCAAATGCTTCATGATACCGACACTGACCAAAGCAATTGCTTCAACTGTGTCATTGCTTCAGAAAGCTTCGCTCTGCCCATCACAACCCAGTACCATTCAAATGAACTATGATACAATACCACGGAAAAAAAATCTCAGAGTAACAAAGCAGTAGGTTAGTCAGATCAAAGGACTGGGTGGAATCTATGGAGGTGGAAGGACTGATATATATATAAGGTGTGGCAAGCAGGGATTGGACAGCACTGATGAAGTTGAATGGACCAATCAAAGAAGGGAGATGTGCTGTGGAAGTTAGGGATTGGTCAGCGCTGGAACCAATGGTGAGAGACCTGAGGCAGATGACAGAGTGGGTTTGATTTACTGAACCAGTGCACTGTTACCGATATGCCCCACAGAAAGCGGTGAAATCTCCTGGCATCGCCCTCGCCTCTCACAATTGGTCGCTTCTGGGCGTGTGTTCTATTTTTAAAACATTGTGTTTGTTAAATGATATTGATCGGATTCTATGGAAAATCCCCACACAGCAATAATTAACGATAATTCTCCATGACAGAACGAGGGGTGGGGAAATAAAAGTTGAAAAGGGGAACGATTTATAAGTCGGATCTTTAATCTGATTGGTTATTGCGCCACATTCCCCGTCTCGTCTGGACGCCTCGCAAGCAATCGATGCCTTGCAGACACGAGGAATCGCCTCTCATTGAAAATTAATGGAGGAAAAGGAAAATTAATCGCACGACAAATCCGCTCCACACCGCTTTCTGTGGGGCTTTACCGTAACACCCACATTGGTGACGCTACCCGGCGAAGGTGGCCGAAGGATGGGCTTTTTTGTTTATTTAAATCTAACAGTAACCGGCACAAACATGGCTCAACAAACCGACCCAGCTGTAATCGCTCCTCTAATTTGCGAGAACAAGACAGCTGAACCGGTTAACCCGGTTCATGCCGGGCACATAATCAAACCCTCTCACTGACAGGGAAGGAAAAAAGAAGGGGTGTGGTTAATGTGGTTACGCCTGGGCATGAACCGGGTGAACTGGATTAGCACTGATTGCGTGGGATTAAAAAAAAAAAAAAGAGCACTGTCATTGCATACGAACCGGCTTACTCTTGATGCGCCGGGCAGCGGATACATTGTAATGTTATGAATACGATGACCTCGCCATGATTATGGCTGGGTCGGCTTGTTGAGCCGTGTTTAGCCATGTTTGCGCCGGTTCATCGCTGGTTACCGGGACTTCCCCTTCAAGCTGGACCATCTAAGCGAGGTATAATAGAGCACCAATGCGTGCATAATTATATTTATTAACTGTGTTAAATCAAGGTTCCAACCATCTTAAGGTAGCCCTGAAAACATAAAGGAGAATAACTCTAATTAGACTCATTGTATAGCCACTAATAATAAGAAGAATAACATTAATAAAAGCATGGCTATCTATCTGTGTGCTATTGAATATACATTTAATTTCCACAATGCTACAATGAGCTGGGGGAAGGTGAATGATAGTCTTTTAATATGGCCTATTTATTTTATTTTATTTTTTTACAAATCATTAGAATTTATTGTTGCAATGTGCTCTCCTTTACCATGCATGCAAGGGGAAATAGATGAGGCATTGGTCGACATGATTGTGTTGGATTCCCAGCCATTTTCACTGGTTGAGGACATAGGCTTCAAGGCCTTTGTCAATAAGTTCAACCCAACCTACACCATTCCCACTAGAAAGGCCCCAAAGCTAATGGTGGAGAAAAGATATGATGAGGCCAAAGAAAAGGCTATGGCTGAGGTGCAGGATGCAGAATATGTGAGCCTGACAGCAGATATGTGGACTTCCATAAATATGGACTCCTATCTTGGGGTAACCTGCCATTACACAACGAAGGAGACAAAACTGGCTACAGTTGTTCTTGGAGTAACCAGGTTTCCCCAGAGCCATACAGCTGTTAACATAAAGGAGGCCCAGAATGTGCTGATGGAGAGCTGGGGCATCAGTATGGAGAAGATACATTGTCTCGTAACAGACAATGCTGCCAACATGCTGGCAAGCGCTCAGCTTCTGAGGGTGCGTCACATTCGCTGCTTTGCACATAGTCTGAATCTTGTTGTGAAAAAGGCTTTGGACCAGACACCTGAGCTCCAAGACATTCGACCAAGAGGGCCAAGAGTGTTGTCACACTGTTTAGAACGAGCTACAAAGCAAAGGAGAAGTTGTGCGTGGTTCAAGAAATGATGGGTAAGCCACAAATGAAACTTCTTCAAGAAGTGGAAACCAGGTGGAACAGCACTTATGACCAGTAACCGGCACAAACATGGCTCAACAAATCGACCCAGCTGTAATCGCTCCTCTAATTCGCGAGAACAAGACAGCTGAACCGGTTAACCCGGTTCATGCCGGGCACATAATCAAACCCTCTCACTGACAGGGAAGGAAAAAAGAAGGGGTGTGGTTAATGTGGTTACGCCTGGGCATGAACCGGGTGAACTGGATTAGCACTGATTGCGTGCGATTAAAAAAAAATGAGCACTCTCATTGCATACGATAGAACCAGGGTACTCTTGATGCGCCGGGCAGCGGATACATTGTAATGTTATGAATACGATGACCTCGCCACGATTATGGCTGGGTCGGCTTATTGAGCCGTGTTTAGCCATGTTTGCGCCGGTTCATCGCTGGTTCCCGTTCGATTTTAAATAAACTAAACATATAATCCTTATTCTTCAAATATTATATTTGGTTGCTATGAGTATTGTAATAATAAAAACAATGCCCATTTATCATGATTATTATTATTTTTTTAATAATTTTTTTTTTTTTTCATGAAGTCACAGAATTCTACATACAGTATACACAATTTGGTCAAATTCAGGGAGAGGCATAGCAAGGGGAACTTGAACATGACTTATTGTCCTTTATTTACAAGCTCAGAGTTCAGCACAAGAGAGAACAATGCAATGGACTTCCCCTTCCCTAAAGCTGATTTTATGCGGCTCTGAGTCTTTGCATACCGAGCCCACACATACGCAAATGGAAAAAAAGTGCCTGTCCAAGGCATAGCACATTGCATGTAACAGGTGGATAATGATAGTGCTCCTTCCATACCCAACATCTACTCCCTTACTCCACGTTCTACTTTCACAGGAATCAGTATGGACAAAACTGTCTTACAATTATTTTCAAGGCACATACCTCTGCCCAGTTTGGCTCAAGCTCAAATGCTTGTTTACTCCACCAGGTAAGTCCGCCGACTGCAATAGGCATGCCTGGTCGAATGCACTCTCTGTGTCTCTGTGTGTAATGAAAAAATGTTGAAACAATAACTTTTGATGAACTCATTCTTTATTCCAGATACGTCAATTTGGAAACCCGTTGCCGTTGCTATTGTTGTTCTATATGCTTCCTAGGCAACGCTCTATAGAACGCGTCTACGCACTGGCAGTGCGGTTGTGCTAAATACCAGCACTGTTGGAATGCATCTCGGCCAATCGTGTTACTGGTTCGGATCTCATTGTTGTATAATCATGTTTACATCAGAAATTTAGTCGAAAAAAAAAGATTTATACTAAAAAAAAAGTACATTGAGTGTATGCATAGTAAAGTGTGCAAGGGTTAAAAAAAAACACTGAATGTTTTGTTATATATCTTTTTAATAATATGTCACTGTTCCTATATCGGAACATGATTTTATACCAAGCGTTTTTGTGATAAGCATGTTATTGTCTGTGACTGTGGCAAGGTGAAGGTTGTAAATCAGATTTGGGGCAATGAGCACCCTGCACATTCATTGTCTGGCTGTGCAACTGAGAGGCTTATAAGTTGTAGGCTAGTCAGATCAAAGGAATGACACACCTATGCAGGTGGAAGGACTGATATTTATAACTTGTGGCAGGCAGGGATTGGACAGTGAAGTTGTACTGTATGGACCAATCAGGTGAAGGCAGACGGGTCGTGGAAGACTGGGGTTGGACAGCACTGGAACTGTGGGAGGGGTTTAGAGTATATATATAGATGAAACACAGGGCAGCTCAGATTAGAAGAGGAACACCATCAGAACAGAAGACATGAATACCACAGTTTGTCAGCCTACCAGAGTGAGCGACCTCTACGTCACATACTGCGGAGCCTCTCGCATCACGTACGCCGGAGCCTCTCGCTACATTGGTAACTTACGCGTCACGTACGCAGGAGCCTCTCGCTACACTGGTAACTTATGCGTCACGTACGCAGGAGCCTCTCGCTACACTGGTAACTTATGCGTCACGTACGCAGGAGCCTCTCGCTACACTGGTAACTTATGTGTCACGTACGCAGGAGCCTCTCGCTACACTGGTAACTTATGCGTCACGTACGCAGGAGCCTCTCGCTACACTGGTAACTTATGCGTCACGTACGCAGGAGCCTCTCGCTACACTGGTAACTTATGCGTCACGTACGCAGGAGCCTCTCGCTACACTGGTAACTTATGTGTCACGTACGCAGGAGCCTCTCGCTACACTGGTAACTTATGCGTCACGTACGCAGGAGCCTCTCGCTACAATTGGTAACTTATGTGTCACGTACGCAGGAGCCACTCGCTACAATTGATAACTTATGTGTCACGTACGCAGGAGCCACTCGCTACAATTGGTAACTTATGTGTCACGTACGCAGGAGCCACTCGCTACAATTGGTAACTTATGTGTCACGTACGCAGGAGCCACTCGCTACAATTGATAACTTATGTGTCACGTACGCAGGAGCCACTCGCTACAATTGGTAACTTATGTGTCACGTACGCAGGAGCCACTCGCTACAATTGGTAACTTATGTGTCACGTACGCAGGAGCCACTCGCTACAATTGGTAACTTATGTGTCACGTACGCAGGAGCCTCTCGCTACAACTGGTAACTTATGCGTCACGTACGCAGGAGCCACTTGCTACACTGGTACCTTACGCGTCACGTACGCCTTAAAATGATCTGATAAAAAAAATAAAATTTGTTTGCATGCTCACTACTTCCTATTGTCAGTTTTCTGCCGGTGTGCATGAGTCACGTACGCTGTCACCTACGCCGGTATGCGTGCGTCACATACGCACGGTGTGCATGTGTCACGTACGCCGGTATGGGTGTGTCATGTACGCCGGTGTGCATGTGTCACGTACGCCGGTGTTCATGTGTCACGTACACCGTCACATACGCCGGTATGCGTGCGTCACATACGCCGGTATGGGTGCGTCACATACGCACGGTGTGCATGTGTCACGTACGCCGGTATGGGTGCGTCACATACGCACGGTGTGCATGTGTCACGTACGCCGGTATGGGTGCGTCACATACGCACGGTGAGCATGTGTCAGGTACGCCGGTATGGGTGTGTCACATACGCACGGTGTGCATGTGTCACGTACGCCGGTATGGGTGTGTCACATACGCCGGTGTGCATGTGTCACGTACGCCGGTGTTCATGTGTCACGTACATCGTCACATACGCCGGTATGCGTGCGTCACATACGCCGGTATGGGTGCGTCACATACGCCGGTATGGGTGCGTCACATAGGCACGGTGTGCATGTGTCACGTACGCCGGTATGGGTGCGTCACATACGCACGGTGTGCATGTGTCACGTACGCCGGTATGGGTGCGTCACATACGCACGGTGTGCATGTGTCACGTACGCCGGTATGGGTGCGTCACATACGCCGGTATGGGTGCGTCACATACGCACGGTGTGCATGTGTCACGTACGCCGGTATGGGTGTGTCACATACGCACGGTGTGCATGTGTCACGTACGCCGGTATGGGTGCGTCACGTACGCCGGTATGGGTGCGTCACGTACGCCGGTATGGGTGCGTCACGTACGCCGGTATGGGTGCGTCACGTACGCCGGTAAGGGTGCATCACATACGCCGGTATGGGTGCGTCACATACGCCGGTATGGGTGCGTCACGTACGCCGCTATGGGTGCGTCACGTACGCCGGTATGGGTGCGTCACGTACGCCGGTATGGGTGCGTCACGTACGCCGGTATGGGTGCGTCACGTACGCCGGTATGGGTGCGTCACATACGCCGGTATGGGTGCGTCACGTACGCCGGTATGGATGCGTCACAAACGCACGGTGTGCATGTGTCACGTACGCCGGTATGGGTGCGTCACATACGCACGGTGTGCATGTGTCACGTACGCCGGTATGGGTGCGTCACATACGCCGGAATGGGTGCGTCACATACGCCGGTATGGGTGCGTCACATACGCCGGTATGGGTGCGTCACGTATGCCGGTATGGGTGCGTCACATACGCACGGTATGGGTGCTTCATATACGCCGGTATGGGTGCGTCATATACGCCGGTATGGGTGCGTCACGTACGCCGATATGGGTGCGTCACATACGCACGGTGTGCATGTGTCACATACGCCGGTATGGGTGCGTCACATACGCCGGTATGGGTGCGTCACATACGCACGGTGTGCATGTGTCACGTACGCCGGTATGGGTGCGTCACATACGCACGGTGTGCATGTGTCACGTACGCCGGTATGGGTGCGTCACATACGCCGGTATGGGTGCGTCACATACGCCGCTATGGGTGCGTCACGTACGCCGGTATGGGTGCGTCACATACGCACGGTATGGGTGCGTCATATACGCCGGTATGGGTGCGTCATATACGCCGGTATGGGTGCGTCACGTACGCCGGTATGGGTGCGTCACATACGCCGGTATGGGTGCGTCACATACGCACGGTGTGCATGTGTCACGTACGCCGGTATGGGTGCGTCACATACGCACGGTGTGCATGTGTCACATACGCCGGTATGGGTGCGTCACATACGCACGGTGTGCATGTGTCATGTACGCCGGTATGGGTGCGCATGTGTCACGTACGCCGGTATGGGTGCGTCACATACGCCGGTATGGGTGCGTCACATACGCACGGTGTGCATGTGTCACGTACGCCGGTATGGGTGCGTCACGTACGCCGGTATGGGTGCGTCACAAACGCACGGTGTGCATGTGTCACGTACGCCGGTATGGGTGCGTCACATACGCACGGTGTGCATGTGTCACGTACGCCGGTATGGGAGCGTCACATACGCCGGTATGGGTGCGTCACATACGCACGGTGTGCATGTGTCACGTACGCCGGTATGGGTGCGTCACAAACGCACGGTGTGCATGTGTCACGTACGCCGGTATGGGTGCGTCACATACGCCGGTATGGGTGCGTCACATACGCCGGTATGGGTGCGTCACATACGCCGCTATGGGTGCGTCACGTACGCCGGTATGGGTGCGTCACATACGCACGGTATGGGTGCGTCATATACGCCGGTATAGGTGCGTCATATACGCCGGTATGGGTGCGTCACGTACGCCGGTATGGGTGCGTCACATACGCCGGTATGGGTGCGTCACATACGCCGGTATGGGTGCGTCACATACGCACGGTGTGCATGTGTCACGTACGCCGGTATGGGTGCGTCACATACGCACGGTGTGCATGTGTCACATACGCCGGTATGGGTGCGTCACATACGCACGGTGTGCATGTGTCACGTACGCCGGTATGGGTGCGTCACATACGCCGGTATGGGTGCGTCACATACGCCGCTATGGGTGCGTCACGTACGCCGGTATGGGTGCGTCATATATGCCGGTATGGGTGCGTCACGTACGCACGGTGTGCATGTGTCACGTACGCCGGTATGGGAGCGTCACATACGCCGGTATGGGTGCGTCACATACGCACGGTGTGCATGTGTCACGTACGCCGGTATGGGTGCGTCACGTACGCCGGTATGGGTGCGTCACATACGCCGGTATGGGTGCGTCACATACGCCGGTATGGGTGCGTCACATACGCCGCTATGGGTGCGTCACGTACGCCGGTATGGGTGCGTCACATACGCACGGTATGGGTGCGTCATATACGCCGGTATAGGTGCGTCATATACGCCGGTATGGGTGCGTCACGTACGCCGGTATGGGTGCGTCACATACGCCGGTATGGGTGCGTCACATACGCCGGTATGGGTGCGTCACATACGCACGGTGTGCATGTGTCACGTACGCCGGTATGGGTGCGTCACATACGCACGGTGTGCATGTGTCACATACGCCGGTATGGGTGCGTCACATACGCACGGTGTGCATGTGTCACGTACGCCGGTATGGGTGCGTCACATACGCCGGTATGGGTGCGTCACGTACGCCGGTATGGATGCGTCACAAACGCACGGTGTGCATGTGTCACGTACGCCGGTATGGGTGCGTCACATACGCACGGTGTGCATGTGTCACGTACGCCGGTATGGGTGCGTCACATACGCCGGTATGGGTGCGTCACATACGCCGGTATGGGTGCGTCACATACGCCGGTATGGGTGCGTCACGTACGCCGGTATGGGTGCGTCACATACGCACGGTATGGGTGCTTCATATACGCCGGTATGGGTGCGTCATATACGCCGGTATGGGTGCGTCACGTACGCCGGTATGGGTGCGTCACATACGCCGGTATGGGTGCGTCACATACGCACGGTGTGCATGTGTCACGTACGCCGGTATGGGTGTGTCACATACGCACGGTGTGCATGTGTCACGTACGCCGGTATGGGTGCGTCACATACGCACGGTGTGCATGTGTCACGTACGCCGGTATGGGTGTGTCACATACGCACGGTGTGCATGTGTCACATACGCTGGTATGGGTGCGTCACATACGCCGGTATGGGTGCGTCACGTACGCCGCTATGGGTGCGTCACGTACGCCGGTATGGGTGCGTCACGTACGCCGGTATGGGTGCGTCACGTACGCCGGTATGGGTGCGTCACGTACGCCGGTATGGGTGCGTCACGTACGCCGGTATGGGTGCGTCACATACGCCGGTATGGGTGCGTCACGTACGCCGGTATGGATGCGTCACAAACGCACGGTGTGCATGTGTCACGTACGCCGGTATGGGTGCGTCACATACGCACGGTGTGCATGTGTCACGTACGCCGGTATGGGTGCGTCACATACGCCGGAATGGGTGCGTCACATACGCCGGTATGGGTGCGTCACATACGCCGGTATGGGTGCGTCACGTATGCCGGTATGGGTGCGTCACATACGCACGGTATGGGTGCTTCATATACGCCGGTATGGGTGCGTCATATACGCCGGTATGGGTGCGTCACGTACGCCGATATGGGTGCGTCACATACGCACGGTGTGCATGTGTCACATACGCCGGTATGGGTGCGTCACATACGCCGGTATGGGTGCGTCACATACGCACGGTGTGCATGTGTCACGTACGCCGGTAAGGGTGCGTCACATACGCCGGTATGGGTGCGTCACATACGCCGCTATGGGTGCGTCACGTACGCCGGTATGGGTGCGTCACATACGCACGGTATGGGTGCGTCATATACGCCGGTATGGGTGCGTCATATACGCCGGTATGGGTGCGTCACGTACGCCGGTATGGGTGCGTCACATACGCCGGTATGGGTGCGTCACATACGCACGGTGTGCATGTGTCACGTACGCCGGTATGGGTGCGTCACATACGCACGGTGTGCATGTGTCACATACGCCGGTATGGGTGCGTCACATACGCACGGTGTGCATGTGTCATGTACGCCGGTATGGGTGCGCATGTGTCACGTACGCCGGTATGGGTGCGTCACATACGCCGGTATGGGTGCGTCACATACGCACGGTGTGCATGTGTCACGTACGCCGGTATGGGTGCGTCACGTACGCCGGTATGGGTGCGTCACAAACGCACGGTGTGCATGTGTCACGTACGCCGGTATGGGTGCGTCACATACGCACGGTGTGCATGTGTCACGTACGCCGGTATGGGAGCGTCACATACGCCAGTATGGGTGCGTCACATACGCACGGTGTGCATGTGTCACGTACGCCGGTATGGGTGCGTCACAAACGCACGGTGTGCATGTGTCACGTACGCCGGTATGGGTGCGTCACATACGCCGGTATGGGTGCGTCACATACGCCGGTATGGGTGCGTCACATACGCCGCTATGGGTGCGTCACGTACGCCGGTATGGGTGCGTCACATACGCACGGTATGGGTGCGTCATATACGCCGGTATAGGTGCGTCATATACGCCGGTATGGGTGCGTCACGTACGCCGGTATGGGTGCGTCACATACGCCGGTATGGGTGCGTCACATACGCCGGTATGGGTGCGTCACATACGCACGGTGTGCATGTGTCACGTACGCCGGTATGGGTGCGTCACATACGCCGGTATGGGTGCGTCACGTACGCCGGTATGGATGCGTCACAAACGCACGGTGTGCATGTGTCACGTACGCCGGTATGGGTGCGTCACGTACGCCGGTATGGGTGCGTCACATACGCCGGTATGGGTGCGTCACAAACGCACGGTGTGCATGTGTCACGTACGCCGGTATGGGTGCGTCACATACGCCGGTATGGGTGCGTCACATACGCCGGTATGGGTGCGTCACATACGCCGCTATGGGTGCGTCACGTACGCCGGTATGGGTGCGTCACATACGCACGGTATGGGTGCGTCATATACGCCGGTATGGGTGCGTCACATACGCACGGTGTGCATGTGTCACGTACGCCGGTATGGGTGCGTCACATACGCACGGTGTGCATGTGTCACATACGCCGGTATGGGTGCGTCACATACGCACGGTGTGCATGTGTCACGTACGCCGGTATGGGTGCGTCACATACGCCGGTATGGGTGCGTCACATACGCCGCTATGGGTGCGTCACGTACGCCGGTATGGGTGCGTCATATATGCCGGTATGGGTGCGTCACGTACGCACGGTGTGCATGTGTCACGTACGCCGGTATGGGAGCGTCACATACGCCGGTATGGGTGCGTCACATACGCACGGTGTGCATGTGTCACGTACGCCGGTATGGGTGCGTCACGTACGCCGGTATGGGTGCGTCACATACGCCGGTATGGGTGCGTCACATACGCCGGTATGGGTGCGTCACATACGCCGCTATGGGTGCGTCACGTACGCCGGTATGGGTGCGTCACATACGCACGGTATGGGTGCGTCATATACGCCGGTATAGGTGCGTCATATACGCCGGTATGGGTGCGTCACGTACGCCGGTATGGGTGCGTCACATACGCCGGTATGGGTGCGTCACATACGCCGGTATGGGTGCGTCACATACGCACGGTGTGCATGTGTCACGTACGCCGGTATGGGTGCGTCACATACGCACGGTGTGCATGTGTCACATACGCCGGTATGGGTGCGTCACATACGCACGGTGTGCATGTGTCACGTACGCCGGTATGGGTGCGTCACATACGCCGGTATGGGTGCGTCACGTACGCCGGTATGGATGCGTCACAAACGCACGGTGTGCATGTGTCACGTACGCCGGTATGGGTGCGTCACATACGCACGGTGTGCATGTGTCACGTACGCCGGTATGGGTGCGTCACATACGCCGGTATGGGTGCGTCACATACGCCGGTATGGGTGCGTCACATACGCCGGTATGGGTGCGTCACGTACGCCGGTATGGGTGCGTCACATACGCACGGTATGGGTGCTTCATATACGCCGGTATGGGTGCGTCATATACGCCGGTATGGGTGCGTCACGTACGCCGGTATGGGTGCGTCACATACGCACGGTGTGCATGTGTCACGTACGCCGGTATGGGTGCGTCACATACGCCGGTATGGGTGCGTCACATACGCACGGTGTGCATGTGTCACGTACGCCGGTATGGGTGTGTCACATACGCACGGTGTGCATGTGTCACGTACGCCGGTATGGGTGCGTCACGTACGCCGGTATGGGTGCGTCACGTACGCCGGTATGGGTGCGTCACGTACGCCGGTATGGGTGCGTCACGTACGCCGGTAAGGGTGCATCACATACGCTGGTATGGGTGCGTCACATACGCCGGTATGGGTGCGTCACGTACGCCGCTATGGGTGCGTCACGTACGCCGGTATGGGTGCGTCACGTACGCCGGTATGGGTGCGTCACGTACGCCGGTATGGGTGCGTCACGTACGCCGGTATGGGTGCGTCACGTACGCCGGTATGGGTGCGTCACATACGCCGGTATGGGTGCGTCACGTACGCCGGTATGGATGCGTCACAAACGCACGGTGTGCATGTGTCACGTACGCCGGTATGGGTGCGTCACATACGCACGGTGTGCATGTGTCACGTACGCCGGTATGGGTGCGTCACATACGCCGGAATGGGTGCGTCACATACGCCGGTATGGGTGCGTCACATACGCCGGTATGGGTGCGTCACGTATGCCGGTATGGGTGCGTCACATACGCACGGTATGGGTGCTTCATATACGCCGGTATGGGTGCGTCATATACGCCGGTATGGGTGCGTCACGTACGCCGATATGGGTGCGTCACATACGCACGGTGTGCATGTGTCACATACGCCGGTATGGGTGCGTCACATACGCCGGTATGGGTGCGTCACATACGCACGGTGTGCATGTGTCACGTACGCCGGTATGGGTGCGTCACATACGCACGGTGTGCATGTGTCACGTACGCCGGTATGGGTGCGTCACATACGCCGGTATGGGTGCGTCACATACGCCGCTATGGGTGCGTCACGTACGCCGGTATGGGTGCGTCACATACGCACGGTATGGGTGCGTCATATACGCCGGTATGGGTGCGTCATATACGCCGGTATGGGTGCGTCACGTACGCCGGTATGGGTGCGTCACATACGCCGGTATGGGTGCGTCACATACGCACGGTGTGCATGTGTCACGTACGCCGGTATGGGTGCGTCACATACGCCGGTATGGGTGCGTCACATACGCACGGTATGGGTGCGTCATATACGCCGGTATAGGTGCGTCATATACGCCGGTATGGGTGCGTCACGTACGCCGGTATGGGTGCGTCACATACGCCGGTATGGGTGCGTCACATACGCCGGTATGGGTGCGTCACATACGCACGGTGTGCATGTGTCACGTACGCCGGTATGGGTGCGTCACATACGCACGGTGTGCATGTGTCACATACGCCGGTATGGGTGCGTCACATACGCACGGTGTGCATGTGTCACGTACGCCGGTATGGGTGCGTCACATACGCCGGTATGGGTGCGTCACATACGCCGCTATGGGTGCGTCACGTACGCCGGTATGGGTGCGTCATATATGCCGGTATGGGTGCGTCACGTACGCACGGTGTGCATGTGTCACGTACGCCGGTATGGGAGCGTCACATACGCCGGTATGGGTGCGTCACATACGCACGGTGTGCATGTGTCACGTACGCCGGTATGGGTGCGTCACGTACGCCGGTATGGGTGCGTCACATACGCCGGTATGGGTGCGTCACATACGCCGGTATGGGTGCGTCACATACGCCGCTATGGGTGCGTCACGTACGCCGGTATGGGTGCGTCACATACGCACGGTATGGGTGCGTCATATACGCCGGTATAGGTGCGTCATATACGCCGGTATGGGTGCGTCACGTACGCCGGTATGGGTGCGTCACATACGCCGGTATGGGTGCGTCACATACGCACGGTGTGCATGTGTCACGTACGCCGGTATGGGTGCGTCACATACGCACGGTGTGCATGTGTCACATACGCCGGTATGGGTGCGTCACATACGCACGGTGTGCATGTGTCACGTACGCCGGTATGGGTGCGTCACATACGCCGGTATGGGTGCGTCACGTACGCCGGTATGGATGCGTCACAAACGCACGGTGTGCATGTGTCACGTACGCCGGTATGGGTGCGTCACATACGCACGGTGTGCATGTGTCACGTACGCCGGTATGGGTGCGTCACATACGCCGGTATGGGTGCGTCACATACGCCGGTATGGGTGCGTCACGTACGCCGGTATGGGTGCGTCACATACGCACGGTATGGGTGCTTCATATACGCCGGTATGGGTGCGTCATATACGCCGGTATGGGTGCGTCACGTACGCCGGTATGGGTGCGTCACATACGCACGGTGTGCATGTGTCACATACGCCGGTATGGGTGCGTCACATACGCCGGTATGGGTGCGTCACATACGCACGGTGTGCATGTGTCACGTACGCCGGTATGGGTGCGTCACATACGCACGGTGTGCATGTGTCACGTACGCCGGTATGGGTGCGTCACATACGCCGGTATGGGTGCGTCACATACGCCGCTATGGGTGCGTCACGTACGCCGGTATGGGTGCGTCACATACGCACGGTATGGGTGCGTCATATACGCCGGTATGGGTGCGTCATATACGCCGGTATGGGTGCGTCACGTACGCCGGTATGGGTGCGTCACATACGCCGGTATGGGTGCGTCACATACGCACGGTGTGCATGTGTCACGTACGCCGGTATGGGTGCGTCACATACGCACGGTGTGCATGTGTCACATACGCCGGTATGGGTGCGTCACATACGCACGGTGTGCATGTGTCACGTACGCCGGTATGGGTGCGCATGTGTCACGTACGCCGGTATGGGTGCGTCACATACGCCGGTATGGGTGCGTCACGTACGCCGGTATGGGTGCGTCACGTACGCCGGTATGGGTGCGTCACAAACGCACGGTGTGCATGTGTCACGTACGCCGGTATGGGTGCGTCACATACGCACGGTGTGCATGTGTCACGTACGCCGGTATGGGTGCGTCACAAACGCACGGTGTGCATGTGTCACGTACGCCGGTATGGGTGCGTCACATACGCACGGTGTGCATGTGTCACGTACGCCGGTATGGGAGCGTCACATACGCCGGTATGGGTGCGTCACATACGCACGGTGTGCATGTGTCACGTACGCCGGTATGGGTGCTTCACGTACGCCGGTATGGGTGCGTCACATACGCCGGTATGGGTGCGTCACATACGCCGGTATGGGTGCGTCACATACGCCGCTATGGGTGCGTCACGTACGCCGGTATGGGTGCGTCACATACGCACGGTATGGGTGCGTCATATACGCCGGTATAGGTGCGTCACGTACGCCGGTATGGGTGCGTCACATACGCCGGTATGGGTGCGTCACATACGCCGGTATGGGTGCGTCACATACGCACGGTGTGCATGTGTCACGTACGCCGGTATGGGTGCGTCACATACGCACGGTGTGCATGTGTCACATACGCCGGTATGGGTGCGTCACATACGCACGGTGTGCATGTGTCACGTACGCCGGTATGGGTGCGTCACATACGCCGGTATGGGTGCGTCACGTACGCCGGTATGGATGCGTCACAAACGCACGGTGTGCATGTGTCACGTACGCCGGTATGGGTGCGTCACATACGCACGGTGTGCATGTGTCACGTACGCCGGTATGGGTGCGTCACGTACGCCGGTATGGGTGCGTCACATACGCACGGTATGGGTGCTTCATATACGCCGGTATGGGTGCGTCATATACGCCGGTATGGGTGCGTCACGTACGCCGGTATGGGTGCGTCACATACGCACGGTGTGCATGTGTCACATACGCCGGTATGGGTGCGTCACATACGCCGGTATGGGTGCGTCACATACGCACGGTGTGCATGTGTCACGTACGCCGGTATGGGTGCGTCACATACGCACGGTGTGCATGTGTCACGTACGCCGGTATGGGAGCGTCACATACGCCGGTATGGGTGCGTCACATACGCACGGTGTGCATGTGTCACGTACGCCGGTATGGGTGCGTCACGTACGCCGGTATGGGTGCGTCACATACGCCGGTATGGGTGCGTCACATACGCCGGTATGGGTGCGTCACATACGCCGCTATGGGTGCGTCACGTACGCCGGTATGGGTGCGTCACATACGCACGGTATGGGTGCGTCATATACGCCGGTATAGGTGCGTCATATACGCCGGTATGGGTGCGTCACGTACGCCGGTATGGGTGCGTCACATACGCCGGTATGGGTGCGTCACATACGCCGGTATGGGTGCGTCACATACGCACGGTGTGCATGTGTCACGTACGCCGGTATGGGTGCGTCACATACGCACGGTGTGCATGTGTCACATACGCCGGTATGGGTGCGTCACATACGCACGGTGTGCATGTGTCACGTACGCCGGTATGGGTGCGTCACATACGCCGGTATGGGTGCTTCACATACGCCGCTATGGGTGCGTCACGTACGCCGGTATGGGTGCGTCAAATACGCCGGTATGGGTGCGTCACCTACGCCGGTATGGGTGCGTCACGTACGCCGGTATGGGTGCGTCACGTACGCCGGTATGCGTGCGTCACATACGCCGGTATGGGTGCGTCACGTACGCCGGTATGGGTGCGTCACGTACGCCGGTATCGGTGCGTCACGTACGCCGGTATGGGTGCGTCACGTACGCCGGTATGGGTGCGTCACATACGCCGGTATGGGTGCGTCACGTACGCCGGTATGGGTGCGTCACATACGCCGGTATGGGTGCGTCACGTACGCCGGTATGGGTGCGTCACATACGCCGGTATGGGTGCGTCACGTACGCCGGTATGGGTGCATGTGTCACGTACGCCAGTATGGGTGCGTCACATACGCACAGTGTGCATGTGTCACGTACGCCGGTATGGGTGCGTCACATACGCACGGTGTGCATGTGTCATGTACGCCGGTATGGGTGCGTCACATACGCACGGTGATCATCTGTCACGTACGCCGGTATGGGTGCGTCACATACGCACGGTGATCATCTGTCACGTACGCCGGTATGGGTGCGTCACATACGCACGGTGATCATCTGTCACGTACGCCGCTATGGGTGTGTCACGTACGCACGGTGTGCGTGCGTCACGTACGCCGGTATGGGTGCGTCACGTATGCCGGTATGGGTGCGTCACATACGCATGGTGTGCGTGTGTCACGTACGCCGGTATGGGTGCGTCACGTACGCCGGTATGGGTGCGTCACGTACGCCGGTATGGGTGCGTCACGTACGCCGGTATGGGTGCGTCACGTACGCCGGTATGGGTGCGTCACGTACGCCGGTATGGGTGCGTCACATACGCACGGTGTGCATGTGTCACGTCCGCCGGTATGGGTGCGTCACATACGCACGGTGTGCATGTGTCACGTACGCCGGTATTGGTGGGTCACGTACGCCGGTATGGGTGCGTCACATACGCCAGTATGGGTGCGTCACATACGCACGGTGTGCATGTGTCACGTACGCCGATATGGGTGCGTCATGTACGCCGGTATGGGTGCGTCACATACGCCAGTATGGGTGCGTCACGTACGCCGGTATGTGTTACGGTCAGGGCCCTGACCCAACCGCAACATAAATGGACAGACACAAACTTGGTTGCAAAAAGTAAACACATTTTATTAAACAAATAACAATACCCAAAAATAGGAATGGATGCGTGCCTGCATAGGATGTGTATGATGGGTGTATGTATGCGTGTAACGAGGATATAAGATTATGACCGACAACACAATGCAAAAGAGAGACGCCAGGGAAGCAACCCTGGTATCCGGTCTCAACCTCCTTTTAAAGAAAGCCCGGCGATTGCCGTGGGAGCCAATTAAGCCCCGGGAGGCGGACCTAAAAAGTGAAAGGAGAAAACAGGGGTAACAAATTAACAAGCGACCGTAACAACCCCCCCACCTAAACGGCAGCCGAACACTGTCGAATAAAACAATAGACGAATATGCTTAACAACAAACCGCAGCGTAAGTAAAAGCGCCAGGACACCTACGTGTACGGCCGAATACTCACGGGAAACAAAAAAAACAAAACTACTTACGCTGATTTATTTATTTATTTTTTTAAATTTCACCCGACGATAATCCGTACAAAAACGGTAAGACCCATCAGGTTTATCAATAAGCAGACAAGGGGAACTCCACGGACTGGTACTGGGCTCTGCGATGTCATGATCCAACATGTATTTTACCTCTTTTTGTAGGAGCGCACGCTTAGTGGGGTTGACACGATAGGCGTGCTGTTTTATGGGAGATTCATCGCCGACAGCAATATCGTGCTCTACCAGGGACGTCAGGCTCGGTGCATCAGGGAACAATGCTCGGTGGGAATTAATGAGACTCATGTCAGCACTGTGAGTGGCCGAGAGATGTGCAAGATGGTCTGGCAGACAACGCAACATCTCCGAGTTCTGCAACCTGCCCTCTACTCGACACCTGGAAGGACCAATCACGTCATCAACATCCCCCTCCGGGGAGGATGACAGCGCACCAGTCAACTCCGGGGTTTGCGAGAGAGAGAGAGAGCAAGCCAGCACGGGCGCCACAGGGCACTGAGAGTCTCGCTCATGAAAAGCCTTGAGCATATTAACATGGCATAACCGAGTCTTTTTCCTGTGCTCTGGTGTAGCAATGATGTAATCCACATCCCCAACCTTAGATTGAATCATGTAAGGGCCACTATACCTGGCCTGTAAAGCCGAGCCGGGAACAGGGAGAAAAGCCAATATTTTATCTCCAGGGGAAAATGATCGGACTTTTGCCCGTCGATCAAACAGAGACTTCATGCGGCTTTGAGCCACGGCCAATGAACTCTTTGCTAACTCACAGACTTTCTTAAGACGTAGTCTAAAGTTTGAGACATAGTCCAGGAGATTCTGAGGTTGGTTAGACAGCATAAGCTTTTCTTTTAGCTGTTTCAGAGGGCCAAACACCAACTCAGACGGACTAAAACCAAGCGACTCCTGTACGGACTCTCTGACGGCAAAGAGCAATAATGGAACGGCTAATGGTGGTTCGTCAGACAATGTATTAATTTCCACTGGGTCAGAGCTCAACTTCACATCAGTCCTCTCTTGCGAGGATGTAAGGGGCTCTGAGTTGGGTCTGCACAAGAAAGTTTCATTCATATTAACAATGTCACCAAGCTTTTTGGTCATGTCTCGTGTGACAGCACATGTGGGGAAAACTTCCGGATAAGCCCGCTCGAGTGTGTCAGGGGAGCTTGCAATTAGTTCGCTAACAACCTCAGGGGTAGCAAAAACCTTACCGCCAGCCAAATCATTCCCCAAAATAAAAGACACACCAGGAACAGGCAGATCAGGACACACACCCACGATGACATCACCATTTACCAGCTGAGAATCCAACGTCACCTTGTGTAAGGGCACTTCAGCATACCCCATGGTAAAGCCCTGCACGAGTACACTAGCACCAAGAGATGTGCTGTCAGAAAACGGCAGTACCTCCTTTAAAAGAAAGGATTGGGCAGCGCCCGTGTCACGGAGTATCTTAACCCTTACTGCAGGTAACCCCGGTATTGACACAACCCCATTCATGAGGAAGGGAGAATAATTATGACATTCTCTTTTAGGAATCGGGACAGAGTGAACAAAGTGAGTCTGCGTATTAACTAACAATTGTGGTCTTGCATGTTTCCGAGCCAACTTAAAACAGTCTGCAATAGTGTGACCGCTGGTTTTGCAGTAAGCGCAACTACGCTCAAGTCTTCGCTCGGGGCGACTGTCGGGAGGACCACGAGCAGGAGATGGAGATGGAATATCCTTCTCAAAGACAGCACCAGCTGGTTTATGGCTATTAAACTTACCATATTCTTTTAATGGACTATTTCGCTCAAAACTTGAGAATGGGGACTTTGACAGAAAGGACTTATGAGTGAGAACATATTCATCAGCTAAGACTGCGGCTTCGGCAACTTGAGCGACTTTATGTTCATTCAGATAGGTGACAACTGGGTCGGGCAAGCAGTTTTTAAGCTCTTCAATGAGCACTAGATCCCTTAACTGTTCTTTAGTTGTTATGTTTTGTGAAGAGCACCATCGATCAAATAAACGTTCTTTTTCTTTTGAAAACTCTACATAAGTCTGTCTGTCGGTTTTTTTGTAGGCACGAAACTTCTGGCGATATGCCTCGGGGACGAGTTCATATGCCCGAAGTATTGCGTTCTTCACCAACTCATAGTCAGAGCTTAGGTCCAACTCAAGTGAGGAATATGCCTCCTGGGCTTTTCCCACAAGGACACATTGGAGTAGCAAGGGCCAAACGGGTTTTGGCCAGTTTAAAAAGGTAGCTACTTTTTCGAAATGGGGAAAGTATTTATCCACGTCCTTCTCTGAGAATGGAGGAACCATCCGAATATTTCTGCTGACATCAAAGCCAGCGCGAGGAGGAGAGCGTGATATCTCCAGTTTCCTTACCTCTAAACGCCTAATCTCTAATTCGAGCTCTAGCGCTTTTATTCGTAGCTGAGCGTCAGAATAGGAAGGAGTAGACTCGCCTGGCCCAGCGAGACCAGCCTTTAACAGAGGATCGGGCTTTTTCCGGAGGACATTCATGCGGATTAATAGGGACCTTAAAGTGGTGATAATTGTCTCTTTCAGCCGCCGATCATTACTCGAGATGTCAATGTCATAGTGTTCAGCTATGAATAATAGCTGTTCTTTAGTGTACGTCTCGAGTAATTCCTCAGATGGATCTCTGATAAAAGAATCGACGGAAGTCATGGTGACACTGCTATATCGCGATTTACCACGCGAATAGAAGTAGGCGTAATGTACTTACTACCAAAAGGGAGAGCAGCTATATGGGGCAAAACGCACAAAGCATGCGTGTTTAAAAAAAAACAAGGGAGAGCAACATAGGCTAGCGACTATGTATGGGCAAGGCAGAGCAACGTCGAGACACAGAGAATAAAACAGGTGTACTGAGGAGCGTCCCACTCCCTATCAAGCACTATAAATGGGTAACCTGGACACATCTAAGTGCCAATCGCGACCTATTGTCACCTTACCTGCCTAACTGTCTGACTGTCCTGTAAGAGGCCCTAGTCTTCGTTGCGGTACTCTGAATCCTTGTATATAGCCGGAATCGCCTCTCCGAAGAGCCTAAACGTTCCGTCTATATAGTTGATGAAGCCTTTCCCACACACTTTAACCATTACCAATACAGACTCAGCGCCAAAGGAACTGGTCTCTACAGCCTGTAGGGGACAGCAGCGTGCTCCACACCTGAAGATTTATAAAATGCCTGAAAGATGTAACTAATTATATTCAAGGTGTTCCCAACATTGACCATACATAAGCAAGTACATAGAGAAACAAGGAAACAAAGGCGTCTCTGGTTTCTACTATAAGCCTATATAGCAAGAGAGAGAAAAGAAAAAAAAACACGACCCACAAACGTTGCTCAGGCTATAACTATAGCCGTAATAGACTCTGTATACTACAGAAACACGGATCAAAATCTTCACGAGATTATATAGCAGGGTAGCGCACAAAAATGCAACAATGGTCACTACTCAACATGTGCGCAATCCAGCAGAATACCTTACCATAAAGCCTATGTTTAAAGAAAAAAAACAATAGGACAAAACAAGTAGCCGAAAAATAGCTCACACCAAAACCGTACCAGAAAAAGCTAATTACCATCTCTAAGAAATATAATCGCTCATAAACAGCCAACCAAAGGCAAACAGTACTATCAAAGTGTGAGACAGCTCGTAATCGCAAATAAAGCGAATACCAATAAACATCCCAACAGGGATCAATCGCTATTTTTAAACAGGTAAGGAAACGTCCGTATTCAAATAGTACAGAGTACATAAAGGCAAGATCTAAACCAGGACAAAAAATGACCGCCTCTAAAGACGCGCAACTTTCAAATTGCCACGTCAGATATGGAAACGCGCACCCAGCGCCACTTCACCACAAAAGTTGTTTATAAAAAATCGCACTGTAACTACTAACAATGCATAAACAACAGATTAGCAATAACCATTTACACAAACGAGTCGTTATATAGAACAGGATAATTACCTTTACTTTAACGGCGTCTCCCCCGACAAAAGGGAAAACGCCCACCAAGGCCAATCCAAGAAAAAACGGCGTCTCAGCCGTGACAGCGCGCAGCTCCACAGCAAACGACTAACTAATGGCTAAACAAATGGCTCGAAAAAAACGTCCAAATCTCGGACGAAGCCCCCAATTTATGTTACGGTCAGGGCCCTGACCCAACCGCAACATAAATGGACAGACACAAACTTGGTTGCAAAAAGTAAACACATTTTATTAAACAAATAACAATACCCAAAAATAGGAATGGATGCGTGCCTGCATAGGATGTGTATGGATGCGTGTAACGAGGATATAAGATTATGACCGACAACACAATGCAAAAGAGAGACGCCAGGGAAGCAACCCTGGTATCCGGTCTCAACCTCCTTTTAAAGAAAGCCCGGCGATTGCCGTGGGAGCCAATTAAGCCCCGGGAGGCGGACTTAAAAAGTGAAAGGAGAAAACAGGGGTAACAAATTAACAAGCGACCGTAACAGTATGGGTGCGTCACGTACGCCGGTATGGGTGCGTCACGTACGCCGGTATGGGTGCGTCACATACGCACGGTGTGCATGTGTCACGTACGCCGGTATGGGTGCGTCACATACGCACGGTGAGCATGTGTCACGTACGCCGGTATGGGTGTGTCACATACGCACGGTGTGCATGTGTCACGTACGCCGGTATGGGTGTGTCACGTACGCCGGTGTGCATGTGTCACGTACGCCGGTGTGCATGTGTCACGTACGCCGGTGTTCATGTGTCACGTACATGGTCACATACGCCGGTATGCGTGCGTCACATACGCCGGTATGCGTGCGTCACATACGCCGGTATGGGTGCGTCACATACGCACGGTGTGCATGTGTCACGTACGCCGGTATGGGTGCGTCACATACGCACGGTGTGCATGTGTCACGTACGCCGGTATGGGTGCGTCACGTACGCCGGTATGGGTGCGTCACATACGCCGGTATGGGTGCGTCACATACACACGGTGTGCATGTGTCACGTACGCCGGTATGGGTGTGTCACATACGCATGGTGTGCATGTGTCACGTACGCCGGTATGGGTGCGTCACGTACGCCGGTATGGGTGCGTCACGTACGGCGGTATGGGTGCGTCACGTACGCCGGTAAGGGTGCGTCACGTACGCCGGTATGGGTGCGTCACATACGCCGGTATGGGTGCATCACATACGCCGCTATGGGTGCGTCACGTACGCCGGTATGGGTGCGTCACATACGCACGGTATGGGTGCATCATATACGCCGGTATGGGTGCGTCACGTACGCCGGTATGGGTGCGTCACGTACGCCGGTATGGGTGCGTCACATACGCCGGTATGGGTGCGTCACGTACGCCGGTATGGGTGTGTCACAAACGCACGGTGTGCATGTGTCACGTACACCGGTATGGGTGCGTCACATACGCACGGTGTGCATGTGTCACGTACGCCGGTATGGGTGCGTCACATACGCCGGTATGGGTGCGTCACATACGCCGGTATGGGTGCATCACATACGCCGCTATGGGTGCGTCACGTACGCCGGTATGGGTGCGTCACATACGCACGGTATGGGTGCATCATATACGCCGGTATGGGTGCGTCACGTACGCCGGTATGGGTGCGTCACGTACGCCGGTATGGGTGCGTCACATACGCCGGTATGGGTGCGTCACGTACGCCGGTATGGGTGTGTCACAAACGCACGGTGTGCATGTGTCACGTACACCGGTATGGGTGCGTCACATACGCACGGTGTGCATGTGTCACGTACGCCGGTATGGGTGCGTCACATACGCCGGTATGGGTGCGTCACATACGCCGGTATGGGTGCGTCACATACGCCGGTATGGGTGCGTCACATACGCCGCTATGGGTGCGTCACGTACGCCGGTATGGGTGCGTCACATACGCACGGTATGGGTGCGTCATATACGCCGGTATGGGTGCGTCACGTACGCCGGTATGGGTGCGTCATATACGCCGGTATGGGTGCGTCACATAAGCACGGTATGGGTGCGTCATATACGCCGGTATGGGTGCGTCACGTACGCCGGTATGGGTGCGTCACATACGCCGGTATGGGTGCGTCACATACGCACGGTGTGCATGTGTCTCATACGCCGGTATGGGTGCGTCACATACGCACGGTGTGCATGTGTCACGTACGCCGGTATGGGTGCGTCACATACGCCGGTATGGGTGCGTCACATACGCACGGTGTGCATGTGTCACGTACGCCGGTATGGGTGCGTCACATACGCACGGTGTGCATGTGTCTCATACGCCGGTATGGGTGCGTCACATACGCACGGTGTGCATGTGTCACGTACGCCGGTATGGGTGCGTCACATACGCCGGTATGGGTGCGTCACGTACGCCGGTATGGGTGCGTCACAAACGCACGGTGTGCATGTGTCACGTACGCCGGTATGGGTGCGTCACATACGCACGGTGTGCATGTGTCACGTACGCCGGTATGGGTGCGTCACATACGCACGGTGTGCATGTGTCACATACGCCGGTATGGGTGCGTCACATACGCACGGTGTGCATGTGTCACGTACGCCGGTATGGGTGCGTCACATACGCCGGTATGGGTGCGTCACATACGCCGCTATGGGTGCGTCACGTACGCCGGTATGGGTGCGTCATATATGCCGGTATGGGTGCGTCACGTACGCCGGTATGGGTGCGTCACATACGCCGGTATGGGTGCGTCACATACGCACGGTGTGCATGTGTCACGTACGCCGGTATGGGTGCGTCACATACGCACGGTGTGCATGTGTCACATACACCGGTATGGGTGCGTCACATACGCACGGTGTGCATGTGTCACGTACGCCGGTATGGGTGCGCATGTGTCACGTACGCCGGTATGGGTGCGTCACATACGCCGGTATGGGTGCGTCGCATACACCGGTATGGGTGCGTCACATACGCACGGTGTGCATGTGTCACGTACGCCGGTATGGGTGCGTCACGTACGCCGGTATGGGTGCGTCACAAACGCACGGTGTGCATGTGTCACGTACGCCGGTATGGGTGCGTCACATACGCACGGTGTGCATGTGTCACGTACGCCGGTATGGGAGCGTCACATACGCCGGTATGGGTGCGTCACATACGCACGGTGTGCATGTGTCACGTACGCCAGTATGGGTGCGTCACGTACGCTGGTATGGGTGCGTCACATACGCCGGTATGGGTGCGTCACATACGCCGGTATGGGTGCGTCACATACGCCGCTATGGGTGCGTCACGTACGCCGGTATGGGTGCGTCACATACGCACGGTATGGGTGCGTCATATACGCCGGTATAGGTGCGTCATATACGCCGGTATGGGTGCGTCACGTACGCCGGTATTGGTGCGTCACATACGCCGGTATGGGTGCGTCACATACGTCGGTATGGGTGCGTCACATACGCACGGTGTGCATGTGTCACGTACGCCGGTATGGGTGCGTCACATACGCACGGTGTGCATGTGTCACATACGCCGGTATGGGTGCGTCACATACGCACGGTGTGCATGTGTCACGTACGCCGGTATGGGTGCGTCACATACGCCGGTATGGGTGCTTCACATACGCCGCTATGGGTGCGTCACGTACGCCGGTATGGGTGCGTCAAATACGCCGGTATGGGTGCGTCACCTACGCCGGTATGGGTGCGTCACGTACGCCGGTATGGGTGCGTCACGTACGCCGGTATGCGTGCGTCACGTACGCCGGTATGGGTGCGTCACGTACGCCGGTATGGGTGCGTCACGTACGCCGGTATGGGTGCGTCACGTACGCCGGTATGGGTGCGTCACGTACGCCGGTATGGGTGCGTCACATACGCCGGTATGGGTGCGTCACGTACGCCGGTATGGGTGCGTCACATACGCCGGTATGGGTGCGTTACGTACGCCGGTATGGGTGCGTCACATACGCCGGTATGGGTGCGTCACGTACGCCGGTATGGGTGCATGTGTCACGTACGCCAGTATGGGTGCGTCACATACGCACAGTGTGCATGTGTCACGTACGCCGGTATGGGTGCGTCACATACGCACGGTGTGCATGTGTCACGTACGCCGGTATGGGTGCGTCACATACGCACGGTGATCATCTGTCACGTACGCCGGTATGGGTGCGTCACATACGCACGGTGATCATCTGTCACGTACGCCGGTATGGGTGCGTCACATACGCACGGTGATCATCTGTCACGTACGCCGCTATGGGTGTGTCACGTACGCACGGTGTGCGTGCGTCACGTACGCCGGTATGGGTGCGTCACGTATGCCGGTATGGGTGCGTCACATACGCATGGTGTGCGTGTGTCACGTACACCGGTATGGGTGCGTCACGTACGCCGGTATGGGTGCGTCACGTACGCCGGTATGGGTGCGTCACGTACGCCGGTATGGGTGCGTCACATACGCACGGTGTGCGTCACGTCCGCCGGTATGGGTGCGTCACATACGCACGGTGTGCATGTGTCACGTACGCCGGTATTGGTGGGTCACGTACGCCGGTATGGGTGCATCACGTACGCCGGTATGGGTGCGTCACGTACGCCGGTATGGGTGCGTCACATATGCCGGTATGGGTGCGTCACGTACGCCGGTATGGGTGCGTCACATACGCCGGCATGGGTGCGTCACGTACGCCGGTATGGGTGCGTCACATACGCCGGTATGGGTGCGTCACGTACGCCGGTATGGGTGCGTCACATACGCACGGTGTGCATGTGTCACGTACGCCGATATGGGTGCGTCACGTACGCACGGTGTGCGTGCGTCACGTACGCCGGTATGGGTGAGTCACGTACGCCGGTATGGGTGAGTCACGTACGCCGGTATGGGTGCGTCACGTACGCCGGTATGGGTGCGTCACGTACGCCGGTATGGGTGCGTCACGTACGCCGGTATGGGTGCATCACATACGCACGGTGTGCATGTGTCACGTCCGCCGGTATGGGTGCGTCACATACGCACGGTGTGCATGTGTCACGTACGCCGATATGGGTGCGTCATGTACGCCGGTATGGGTGCGTCACATACGCCAGTATGGGTGCGTCACGTACGCCGGTATGTGTTACGGTCAGGGCCCTGACCCAACCGCAACATAAATGGACAGACACAAACTTGGTTGCAAAAAGTAAACACATAACAATACCCAAAAATAGGAATGGATGCGTGCCTGCATAGGATGTGTATGATGGGTGTATGGATGCGTGTAACGAGGATATAAGATTATGACCGACAACACAATGCAAAAGAGAGACGCCAGGGAAGCAACCCTGGTATCCGGTCTCAACCTCCTTTTAAAGAAAGCCCGGCGATTGCCGTGGGAGCCAATTAAGCCCTGGGAGGCGGACCTAAAAAGTGAAAGGAGAAAACAGGGGTAACAAATTAACAAGCGACCGTAACAGTATGGGTGCGTCACGTACGCCGGTATGGGTGCGTCACGTACGCCGGTATGGGTGCGTCACATACGCACGGTGTGCATGTGTCACGTACGCCGGTATGGGTGCGTCACATACGCACGGTGAGCATGTGTCACGTACGCCGGTATGGGTGTGTCACATACGCACGGTGTGCATGTGTCACGTACGCCGGTATGGGTGTGTCACGTACGCCGGTGTGCATGTGTCACGTACGCCGGTGTGCATGTGTCACGTACGCCGGTGTTCATGTGTCACGTACATGGTCACATACGCCGGTATGCGTGCGTCACATACGCCGGTATGCGTGCGTCACATACGCCGGTATGGGTGCGTCACATACGCACGGTGTGCATGTGTCACGTACGCCGGTATGGGTGCGTCACATACGCACGGTGTGCATGTGTCACGTACGCCGGTATGGGTGCGTCACGTACGCCGGTATGGGTGCGTCACATACGCCGGTATGGGTGCGTCACATACACACGGTGTGCATGTGTCACGTACGCCGGTATGGGTGTGTCACATACGCATGGTGTGCATGTGTCACGTACGCCGGTATGGGTGCGTCACGTACGCCGGTATGGGTGCGTCACGTACGGCGGTATGGGTGCGTCACGTACGCCGGTAAGGGTGCGTCACGTACGCCGGTATGGGTGTGTCACATACGCATGGTGTGCATGTGTCACGTACGCCGGTATGGGTGTGTCACGTACGCCGGTATGGGTGCGTCACGTACGCCGGTATGGGTGCGTCACATACGCACGGTGTGCATGAGTCACGTACGCCGGTATGGGTGCGTCGCATACGCACGGTGTGCATGTGTCACGTACGCCGGTATGGGTGCGTCACATACGCACGGTGAGCATGTGTCACGTACGCCGGTATGGGTGTGTCACATACGCACGGTGTGCATGTGTCACGTACGCCGGTATGGGTGTGTCACGTACGCCGGTGTGCATGTGTCACGTACGCCGGTGTGCAAGTGTCACGTACGCCGGTGTTCATGTGTCACGTACATGGTCACATACGCCGGTATGCGTGCGTCACATACGCCGGTATGCGTGCGTCACATACGCCGGTATGGGTGCGTCACATACGCACGGTGTGCATGTGTCACGTACGCCGGTATGGGTGCGTCACGTACGCCGGTATGGGTGCGTCACATACGCCGGTATGGGTGCGTCACATACACACGGTGTGCATGTGTCACGTACGCCGGTATGGGTGTGTCACATACGCATGGTGTGCATGTGTCACGTACGCCGGTATGGGTGCGTCACGTACGCCGGTATGGGTGCGTCACATACGCCGGTATGGGTGCGTCACATACACACGGTGTGCATGTGTCACGTACGCCGGTGTTCATGTGTCACGTACATGGTCACATACGCCGGTATGCGTGCGTCACATACGCCGGTATGCGTGCGTCACATACGCCGGTATGGGTGCGTCACATACGCACGGTGTGCATGTGTCACGTACGCCGGTATGGGTGCGTCACATACGCACGGTGTGCATGTGTCACGTACGCCGGTATGGGTGCGTCACGTACGCCGGTATGGGTGCGTCACATACGCCGGTATGGGTGCGTCACATACACACGGTGTGCATGTGTCACGTACGCCGGTATGGGTGTGTCACATACGCATGGTGTGCATGTGTCACGTACGCCGGTATGGGTGCGTCACGTACGCCGGTATGGGTGCGTCACGTACGGCGGTATGGGTGCGTCACGTACGCCGTTATGGGTGCGTCACGTACGCCGGTAAGGGTGCGTCACGTACGCCGGTATGGGTGCGTCACATACGCCGGTATGGGTGCGTCACATACGCCGCTATGGGTGCGTCACGTACGCCGGTATGGGTGCGTCACATACGCACGGTATGGGTGCATCATATACGCCGGTATGGGTGCGTCACGTACGCCGGTATGGGTGCGTCACGTACGCCGGTATGGGTGCGTCACATACGCCGGTATGGGTGCGTCACATACGCCGGTATGGGTGCGTCACGTACGCCGGTATGGGTGTGTCACAAACGCACGGTGTGCATGTGTCACGTACACCGGTATGGGTGCGTCACATACGCACGGTGTGCATGTGTCACGTACGCCGGTATGGGTGCGTCACATACGCCGGTATGGGTGCGTCACATACGCCGGTATGGGTGCGTCACATACGCCGCTATGGGTGCGTCACGTACGCCGGTATGGGTGCGTCACATACGCACGGTATGGGTGCGTCATATACGCCGGTATGGGTGCGTCACATAAGCACGGTATGGGTGCGTCATATACGCCGGTATGGGTGCGTCACGTACGCCGGTATGGGTGCGTCACATACGCCGGTATGGGTGCGTCACATACGCACGGTGTGCATGTGTCACGTACGCCGGTATGGGTGCGTCACATACGCACGGTGTGCATGTGTCTCATACGCCGGTATGGGTGCGTCACATACGCACGGTGTGCATGTGTCACGTACGCCGGTATGGGTGCGTCACATACGCCGGTATGGGTGCGTCACATACGCACGGTGTGCATGTGTCACGTACGCCGGTATGGGTGCGTCACATACGCACGGTGTGCATGTGTCTCATACGCCGGTATGGGTGCGTCACATACGCACGGTGTGCATGTGTCACGTACGCCGGTATGGGTGCGTCACATACGCCGGTATGGGTGCGTCACGTACGCCGGTATGGGTGCGTCACAAACGCACGGTGTGCATGTGTCACGTACGCCGGTATGGGTGCGTCACATACGCACGGTGTGCATGTGTCACGTATGCCGCTATGGGTGCGTCACATACGCACGGTATGGGTGCGTCAAATACGCCGGTATGGGTGCGTCACGTACGCCGGTATGGGTGCGTCACGTACGCCGGTATGGGTGCGTCACGTACGCCGGTATGGGTGCGTCACGTACGCACGGTATGGGTGCGTCACATACGCCGGTATGGGTGCGTCACGTACGCCGGTATGGGTGCGTCACATACGCCGGTATGGGTGCGTCACGTACGCCGGTATGGGTGCGTCACATATGCCGGTATGGGTGCGTCACGTACGCCGGTATGGGTGCATGTGTCACGTACACCAGTATGGGTGCGTCACATACGCACAGTGTGCATGTGTCACGTACGCCGGTATGGGTGCGTCACATACGCACGGTGATCATCTGTCACGTACGCCGGTATGGGTGCGTCACATACGCACGGTGATCATCTGTCACGTACGCCGGTATGGGTGCGTCACATACGCACGGTGATCATCTGTCACGTACGCCGCTATGGGTGTGTCACGTACGCACGGTGTGCGTACGTCACGTACGCCGGTATGGGTGCGTCACGTACGCCGGTATCGGTGCGTCACATACGCCGGTATGGGTGCGTCACGTACGCCGGTATGGGTGCGTCACGTACGCCGGTATGGGTGCGTCACATACGCACGGTGTGCATGTGTCACGCACGCCGATATGGGTGTGTCACGTACGCACGGTGTGCGTGCGTCACGTACGCCGGTATGGGTGAGTCACGTACGCCGGTATGGGTGAGTCACGTACGCCGGTATGGGTGCGTCATGTACGCCGGTATGGGTGCGTCACGTACGCCGGTATGGGTGCGTCACGTACGCCGGTATGGGTGCATCACGTACGCCGGTATGGGTGCATCACATACGCACGGTGTGCATGTGTCACGTCCGCCGGTATGGGTGCGTCACATACGCACGGTGTGCATGTGTCACGTACGCCGATATGGGTGCGTCACGTACGCCGGTATGGGTGCGTCATGTACGCCGGTATGGGTGCGTCACGTACGTCGGTATGGGTGCGTCACGTACGCCGGTATGGGTGCGTCACGTACGCCGGTATGGGTGCGTCACGTACGCCGGTATGGGTGCGTCACGTACGCCGGTATGGGTGCGTCACATACGCACGGTGTGCATGTGTCACATACGCCGATATGGGTGTGTCACGTACGCCGGTATGGGTGAGTCACGTACGCCGGTATGGGTGCGTCATGTACGCCGGTATGGGTGCGTCACGTACGCCGGTATGGGTGCGTCACGTACGCCGGTATGGGTGCGTCACGTACGCCGGTATGGGTGCGTCACATACGCCGGTATGGGTGCGTCACATACGCCGGTATGGGTGCGTCACATACGCCGGTATGGGTGCGTCACATACGCCGGTATGGGTGCGTCACGTATGCCGGTGTGCTTGCGTCACCTACGCCGGTATGGGTGCGTCACGTATGCCGGTATGGGTGCGCCGGTGTGCGTTCATTTGTGTCCTTATTGAAATCTTAAGACTTTGGCTTGGAGAACTTGGATAATTTCTATGAAAAAACATAATCTGGCTAAACCTATTTTTCAGTGAGAGGTTGGTAACAAATACCTACCACACAAAGAGTGGGTCAGACCAGCTTTTGGAGGGAAACAAAGTAAAAAGCAATACACTCAGACCGCATGCTAGTATATCAATGGAATATGCTCGATAAATTTCCCCCAAACATATATAATATACTCCAGCGTTCTGAGATCTGAATTCAGTCATGTCCACATAGATTGTTACTGATCTTGCCCCAGTTCATTAGCACTGAATGGATCATTAAGTAATATTGGACTGGCTTGGAGAACTCAGAGATTTTTGATTCAAAACACCTTCATCTAAAAAGACCCTCCTCCCTCGGCACCCTTAATTTTTCCGTGACTGTATACAAATATTATGGGTGCAATAATATTAATAAATAATTGAGATTATTGTGTTTACCATCTTCCAAAACAGAGTGTAGCTAAACCTCATCTCTCTACTTTTTGACTTGAGTTTTCATTATAAACATTTACCATAATGGACCACAATTAACTCCTTCTGCTTTGTGGGAAAATAGTTTTCCCAGGGAAGTCTTCCCACAAATCGCAGCTTTCTCCAACTGATCAAAGTCAATCCTATTACCTCTGAATAGTTTGGCTTGCCTTTTATCTGTCTGTTGGATTGCTATTATGTGACATTACTAACTTCAACAAGCCCATTTAATAAAGGCACAGTGCAGATCTGCTCAAAACACATTTGGATTAATGCTTACATCTACGCTATGATCACGATATCACTGTGCCATGTATACACAATCAGAGCAAACCAGTGTGTCTGTAGCAAACCAGCATAGATAAAATGGGAGTATGCAAAAAATATTGCAGCTGACCACATATGTGAAATATACTAATTTATGATGTATAATACTGTAATTGACATCCCTAATAGGTTAGTTAACACACTGGACAGAACCTGACAAGGTAAGCCACACTAAGGAAGCAGAGTGGTGTGGCATGTAAATACAGTGAAAAGTACAGGAGAGAGCCATTAAACTTGAGTACTTGAAATGAAAAAAACTGCCCAGATTCCAATAGTTCAGTAGGTGAGCCCTGATCTGAGAAAGTATTTCTCTCTTGGACGAAAGCCTCCTGGTTCACCAACAACTGTCAGGTGAAATGTGACAGCACTGACAGATATAAGGTGAAGTGTTCTGCCAGTGCACCCTGTCAGCTATCAGGTGAAACGTTGTGAGCCGTCTTAGGTAGCGACAACTTTTGCTTCCTGGTGATGGGCTGTCATCCGCTTCATGAATGCTACAGCATTAACAGATTTAGTCAGGTTATTCATATGCTACATAGACATAGTCATCACATTTATGCTTTTGGAAAGTGCAAACAAGTTTATCTTCAGCAAAAATCGTATTAACGGCAGTTTTTTATTTTTTTTATTTTTATTTTTTTTTTAATCTAATCGTCTCTGTCAGGTCAAATGCTCAATTGTTATTGACAGAACTTTGCACCTGAAGAGTAGTTCACCCTTATTAAGGGAACATTGTATAATATCAAGTTAAAAATGTTAACACTGTCATGTGGAATTTATTCACAACTGTGCTCTTAAAACTATCTATTTTTGTCCGCCCAATACAGCCCACTTGACTGACTAGGAGTAAAATTGCTATCCCGTCACTTGTGCTATTTTTGACAACTGCACTGCGTTCATAGTTGCAAAAACAACTGCTGCCACTTGATCCATGGTATTGCAGGTTCATCAAAGTTATCTCCCAAAAGTACAGTTGTACTCCACCACAGCTGTGGAATTGAGTTTCTTTCAGTCTGGGTAAGTCTTATACAGCCCCTTCTGATGTGGATCAACTGTTATCAAATATGCCGACAGGTGATTGGATACTTCCCTGACCAGTAAACCTATTGATCTCCCCATCTGCCGGAAACACAACACGAGATGTCAACACACACTGATGCCTGTTTACTGTGATACAGAAACAAACAGCTCTTTCCCTTCCACTCCCTCCTGTGAAAAATGATGAGAGCACCAATAAATTATGCACAATGGGGATATCCTGTTTTTCCCCCTTTTCCAGATAACTGCTCGCTGCCTCAGTCTTTGCTATCGGTGGCGTTTTGCCCATGATTCGTTTAACAAAGGACGAAGCAATACGAATCTGCTCGTAGCTCAAAACGAGCTTTTCTTCTCTTTGAAGACCGACTCCAGGCATACGTGGAGTTTAGATTGAGCTATAGGCAGGCTGCACACGCCAAAACAAGAGAGCTGTGACCATTTTGATCTTTGCTTTTAGACTGGCGACATGCGTGCGATTAGGCCACATCTGAAAGAACAGAAATACATGTCCCAAAGGCTCAGTTCAAACTATTTGTAAATATATTTGATGTACTGAACACTATTTGAGTTTATGTTCACACATTATAACAAAATAAATAAACAGTGCCCTCCATTATGTTTGGGACAAAGACATTTTTTTTTTCTTGATTTGGCTCTGTACTCACGTGTGGTGAAAGTGGAGGTAAAAGGTATTTTATACATTTTGCTTAAAAGACCCTTTACTCAGCAACTGGTGATGTCTATGAAGTTACAGACTTCAAGCATGCATTGCCTGCAAATGATATGCAACAAAACATGAATACTTTCATTTGCACAACATTAATATGCCCCAAACATTACGGTGTCCTGAAATCGGGACTATGTATGAAAAGTGCTGTTTCTACATTGTCAAAACAAAATGTAATAAAATATATTTTTTTTATTTAAAATTTTTTTTTTTTTTCCTGCCACCACTTTAAAAAAAAATTAAATTAACAAAAACGAGGAAAGGGTATAAAAAGGGTACTTTTACAGACAGATAAAGACAGATGGACAGACAGACACACGCATAAGTAGACAAATATACCAGCAGACAATCCTATACAAGGACTAGACTTATTATTATTTTTATTTTTTTCTCTAGTTTTTCTCTAAAGACAGAACAGTAACAGAAACAAAACAATGAAGACAAGAACGGTGAGTGAAGGGCAGTTTACACAATTTCATCAAAAACAGGTATAACAAAACATGTGTATGTGTGTTTATGTTCTGTATGTGTGTGCACATGTGTGTGCACGTGTGTGTGTGTGTGTAGTCTAAACAGTCAGTCTGGGATGGGGTCTATAGGATGGATGGAAGAGAGAAAAAATAAATAAAATTTAAAAAAGTATAATTATAAATAATATATATATATATATATATATAAAACAATAAAAAAGTAAATAAGATGGAGGAATCAGTTTTGTAAAAAATTATGAGGGGTAAACCACATGGAGTGGGGTTCTGTTGCATTGTTTTTGACAGAGGTGGATACATTTTCTATAGAGATGTAATCCCATAAGTAAGTTTTTCTAGTGTGCAATATGTGTATTGTGTTTTTGATTTCCAGTTCATGAGGATAGTTTTCTTGGCAATAGTTAAGGCTACGAGGAGTAATCTGCTGTTTGTTTTGTTCAGGCTGATTGTTGATATGTCTCAACAATCAACCTGGAAATCTTTAATGAAAGATGATAATCTGCACTGTAACCAAATGTGAATTGTTTGATTACAAATCAAAAATTCTGAAGAACAAAGCCAAGTCAAGAAAAAATGTCTTTGTTCTAAACATTATGGAGGGCACTATATACATAAATGTGATTGAATCAAATCTAGGTGAAAGCAAAGTTTTGGGATTCCCACAGGAATTGACAGACATTCTACTGCATGAAAAGAGGTGTTTCCTGGAATATTTGAACCTGTGAAAATTCAATGATTCAATGTGTTTCGAGAGTTCAGCAGTAATTTCCCAAAACTATGTGGGCCACACATTCTCCGGCTCTATGGAATTCTGGGATTTTACACCAATTACACATTTGACATTGTGTCACATCTTCCAGGGGCATAAATCCTGTGTGTGTGTTGTGTGTGTGTGTGTGTGTGTGTGTGTGTGTGGTATGTGTGTGTGTGTGTGTGTGTGTGTGTGTGTGTGTGTGTGTGTGTGTGCCTTGCCTTCAATAGCTATTTGAGAGCAACATTTTTTGTGTGTTTGTTTTTTTGTATATACGTAACAAAAAATGCATTTGTACATGTGATCCGTGTTCGTATACACACAAAGTGTATGAATGATTGTTTAATATTTGAGTTAGAGTTATTGGATGTACATGTACTGTACATTGAGTATCGGGACTGCTTTAACAACTGTGTGCTTTTAATTCTTATTTTTGAATATATGAGACAAAATGAAGCACCTAAATTGGCAGGCATTCATGTAGCACCAATGGCAAATTAGTTATTTTCTCCAGTGGTTCCAAACGCATTATGTGCTTGTAGAAATAATTTGTGAGGGTAGTATATCTCCAGCTTCCCTCTGACTGAGTGAACTAGTGCTGGAAGTTGACAGAGCACCTGCTGTGCTTCAATAAGCTTGTTTTCATTGCGCTCATAACTTTATATTGCATTTTCATAACCTGTGCGAGCATACAAGGCCTGGCCTCCATCCCATAGTAAGCACACCAT